>ML785876.1:677195-687850 GCA_009831015.1 Picea engelmannii
CTAAAGTCAAATTATTAAAGTTACATTGGCTAATAAGGAAATAAATCTAATTATCTATTATCAGATAAGTAAACAAATAGACTTTAGAAATCCAATTAATCATTTAAGTCAGAATTAGAATGTTGGAGTATAAACAGAAGATGAGGGTGCCTCACTCCTCATTTTGGATCATTTTCTATTTGCAAATTGAGCTTTGGAAACTTGAGTGTTTTGAGGGTTTTGACTAGACAAACCCTAGAGATCATAATCAAGGTGAAAGATCCCTCCTTTCCTAGTCCAATCTTTGCCAAGATGGTGAAATATTCCAGACTCACAATTCTATTCATATCATATCATTCTTAGTTACCAGTTGTAAATAAGGGAACACCCTTAGAGGGTTTTCTACAGAACAAGCAACATGTTCAGCCTTGGGTATCTCGATTTGGCCTATTGGGGTTGGATCTGGAAGATATATTCACTTGGGTACATTTTCCATAATTGGAGTGACATTTCTTGGTACTCTTGGGGGTTTTCAATATTCATAATTATTTATAATCAGAGATGGGATAATTTACTGATGGAGGGCGCACTTGGGTTGAGAGATCCATTGATTTGTGGTCAGTTTTTTCATTTACAAAAAGGGAATCTCATCACATGATATATCCATCATCTTGTCTACAATTTTACAACTATTTCATGAAGTTTGGGGGACTTATCTAGTCCATGTGAATTGATAGGGCATGCCATGGCTAGTGAGGGCGAAACTCAGCTAAAGGATTAATCATTTTCGAGGAAGGGAAAGAGATTGATATTTCAATTCTTTGTATGATTCTATTGGAGGCTTAGGGAAGCCCATATCTTTCTCTAATATTGTATCTTGGAGGTGTTATCAGCCACATATTCCATTCTTCTATATCTATTTCCATATCTTATCTTCTCTTGTACTAAGGTCAGCTAATATATTAAATAAAATAGAGATCTAAGTTTTGTGACTATTTTTGTTGTTGTTTCTATGTATTTAATTTTTGTTTAAAGCTTATTTATTATTGCAAAATATTGTGCAACCAAAACTAAAAAATAAACCCCAAACACAAGTTCAACAAGCTACAATGTGAATTGTTTGGCAAAACCCTTAAACTAGGAATATTAAAAACTAAAAAATAACCACATATATCCACCTAGTGATATTAGAGTCACCATCAAGAAAGACACTCTTTATCTCTTTCTCATGCTCATAAAAACATGAAAAATATAAACAAATATATATATATATATATATATATATATATATATATATATATTGAAGGGGAAAAGAATTTTTATTTATCTTAGTGGTAGCCATCAATTGTTTTCACCCTTGAGCATGTCACCTATTTGATTCATAGTTTTACAATTGGGATGTATCTTTCTTAGGATTTTTATCATGAATATTAGTTGTCTACTCCTCTGACTAGTTAATCTTCTCATCACTATGGAGAGTGCTTCATTGCCTCATGAATTGTTGCACTATATATTTGGTCATTTTGAGTTATTGCTTCCTAAGTCCTCACTATGTCATTCTATATGTTCAATGGAAGTTGAAGGTTTTGTTGGCCATTCTGAAATCATTTTGAGATTTCATGTTGGAAATATCTCTATTGGTTGTACTTGGTGATTTTTCTCTTCACAAAATATCTCAGTGGTTGTTTTGTGTTGACTGATGGGGGATACATTGAATTCATCCTTAAATAAGTATCTTCCTATAAAAATGTTGACGTGGGAAAAATTCCCCTTGTCAATAGTAGGGATAACCCCCTATGATAAGTCCCAATTAGACCTCTAACCATTTTGAATAGAGAAGCCATATGGATTCTAGCCCATGTCCCATTTCTAGTTTGGGATTTACCGGTTGCAGCCCGGTCCACCGATGAAGGTTTCTAAGATAAATAATTAAATGAAACTATTATAAAATTCATGAATTTGGATGAATGTGCTCATGTCAATGGTCAGGGAAATATTACATGCTCATAAAAAAAAGAGTACAAGTGAATAACTGCAAACATATAATATTTTAGCATTTAAACAATCATTTGTGTTCCTATGTCAATGAATTTAGGAAAATATTCCCTTAAGAAAATAAATAAGAATGCAACCACTATACATAAGAATAGTATACAACATCAAGAGAATCCTTATACAACCTGAGTGATAAGAAAAATGAGAAGGAATATTCCACAACATGTCCAACACAAGAATCAAATTTCTCTAGAAAATAACTTTTCCGAATAGTCTTCTTCCCATTTAAAGTTTCAATAATAGTACATAAAATATTGAAGGGCTGAAATCCCTCATTTAGATACAATCCCCCTATTTATTCAAATTCAACATGACTCTTGGTGTTCCTCCTTCCTCCCACGACCTTTCATATACAAAATTTTGTCTTTATCCTCTTTGAAATGATTATGGAATAAGGACAATATAAATGTTTATAATTTAATGCATTATATGTAGTTATGTTTCGACTTTGTCTTTTAGTGTGGGTGGGCCATCACATATTTTATCCATAGTGCATCTCATCCACTGTGATGAATTAATTGGACATGGAAATCACCTCTCCCTCCAAGTTAGATATCCAACCATCATGGGATTCATAATTCTTCTTCGGTTATTTGAGTTTGATTCCTTTTCGTTGCTCCTTTTCTATTGTGATAAATATTGTTGTTGTTTTTTATTTATCATACATGGTGGTAAATCGCCATTGAAAGGGTATTATTGCATTATAGTATATTTCCTTTATGTGTAGAAATTGTGCCATCATGGTTTTTGTCCTTCACACACTGCATATCTAGATCATTGAGTATATTATTCCTTTAACATTGGTACCTCACAATATTCAACATGAAATAGATGAGTTACCATAGAATAATGTCGAAATAAACTTTAAAAACCATGCATTTGAAACTATATAATTGAAAAATTAACTGAGAGTTTGTATATACTTCCCCGAGTTTGGTTCCTAGTTCCTATGCTCTTGGTTGAATTATTGTGTTATCTAGGGTTGTTGATAATGTGTCAGATATTAATCCTACAATTTGTGAAAAAATTGTTAATAATTTCTCAAACAATATATTTGTGAAGTTGTATATATTGGAAATATATTTCTAACGGTATAAAGAACGTTTGAAACGAGCATCATAGTCAAACGTTATTGCCAAAATACGAAAGATAGTTTTGTGGGGTTGTATCCCTATATCAGAGACAAAAGAAAGCTCAAATATGGGGTATCGATGAAGATGAAGTGATTAGATATGGTGTGTTGGAGAAGATGAGGTGATTATCTCCAATATGTATACTAACATGAAGCGATTTCACCTGAATTGGGTGTATCAATGAGGAATGGGTGATCTCCTTCACTAGTGCAAGCAATGGTTGAAGAAAGTCATGAATCATTAAAGACTTTTTATTTGTCTTAGGTTTTTTGGACTTGCAAGTGTTCGTTGTGGTATTTGATGTTAGACCATGTTTCCATATTGTCAGTGTGTTGTGTGTGGAATCAGATTGACTCATTGTGCATTGGTTCAGCATCAAGTTCATATGGAATTTCTATTAAAAATAAAGTTTATTGTCTTTGAAAAAAGGTTTCAAAAGGGGATTAAAGAAATTTTTAAAATCTTAAAATATGGGGGGTTGGTTGTGAGCCCCCTTTTAATCCACATAAAGTTTCATAATCAAGGTTTTTTAACATATCCAATGGTGTTTTCAAAGTATAAAACAAGGAGGCGGGGGGAAGTATAGCCACACCCCCTCCCTTAACCTTTACATATTAAACAATAAGAAAGGAGGGGGTCATTTGGACTATGCCCATCCCATCCATTTAACAAAACCATATAGATTTTAATACATTGAGACTCACTTACCTTAAACTAGCATGTCCACTCACCATAGCAAAGAAACCATGTCACATGATTGTATGCTAGTGTCAAATACTTAATGTGTGGAAATGTGTCGGAAATGGTCCAGTCATTGACCCTAGTGTGTATGAACAATAGTCCTTTCATTGGTTCCAGTGGGTATTGAAAATTATCCCTTGATGGGATCTCATACATGAAATCTAACTTTGCTCTATTTTTCTTGTAAGTAAATGATTTTTCTTGTGTTAAGGTTGTGGATTTTTTTAGGCACAAAGTTTTGGTTTTTTAAAGTATGGTAAGGGGAGATAGTACGACCATGCCCCCTCCCTTTCAACCTAACCAAAAAAAGGTATGAAAACACTTAATCACTTTCCTTACATACCTTTTTGTTGCCACCATTAATGACAATATTTACATATCGACATTGATAACATGAACTGTGGCAGAGTAAGCCCCTCGCGTTTTGGTATTGATACCTAAAACTACATAGGTATGTATCAAGGATCATGAGTTAAACTTGGCCAGTGTGTAGTAGCCTCCATTAGCTTCTGATGAATCTCATATCTCTCACGTAAAAATTCCAGTATCTCTATCATCTCATCAATAGTTGGCTTTGGCACTTGTAGTGGTTGGAATATCCTCTCTAGCATTGGGTACTTCTCAATGGGTTTCCATTATTCATCCAAGGTGGTGGCTCCAATACACTGTAGTTCACCTCATGAAAGAAATGGTTTCAGAATATTGGTCCATCAATTTCACCTTCTTCTCTAATAAAAGTATGAAATTTGTATATGAAAATTATAATCGCATCACCCTGTTTGATTTCCTCCATTAACTTCATCAATATCTCTTCAATATATCCATGATACTTGGTAGCATAAATAAGTAACCACATATCTAAAGTAATGATATTTTTACCCTTGATTGTCTTGGGAAGATATCTCGAAGCTATTCATTGTGCAAGTCCCTAAGTAATAGTTGTTTTCCATACACTAGGCTCACCAATGAGTCAAGGATTATATTTTGTCCGACATCCTAGTATCTGAGTAACATGTTCTATTTTTGGTTTCCTTCCATCAATTAGAGAAATCTTTCCCTCCTCTACCAATTTTGTCAATTTCATTCCATATTCCTAAAGAGTTGGCATCTTGTTGCTACTACTACCACTTCCAAATCTAGAGCCAATAGATTATATACTTTCTCCAACCATATGAATTACCTATGTATGAATTTTGTTGGAATCATATCCAATATTTTCAAGCACATGAGGTGCAAGACCTTCACCCTCTTACAACAACCCTAAAAGAAAGTTCTCAGATCCTATGTAGTTGTGTCCAAGTTGTCAAGCTTCTTCAAGTGAAATTTCCAACACATGCTTTTCTTTAGGAGTAAACCAAATCTCCACAACATCAAACCCACTACCTCTACCAATTATTTTACCAACCTCTACACCAACCTCCTTGAGATTCATTCCCATCAATTTTAGTACCTTTGTTGCAATACCAGTCCCTTAACCAATAAAACCTAATATAATATAGTTTGTACCTATAAAATTGTGTCCAAGGTGTAATGTTTCCACTTGAGAAAGAAAAATTACCTTGATGGACTTACTAGCAAAGTTCTTGAACATAGCTCGTAGGGGTGTAGACTGATTGGCAAGTGTCATGTAAATGGAAGGAAATTTGTAAAAATGAGGTCTCAAGTTCGATTCTCACCCTGATTTACTTGTGCTCCATTCTTGTGGGTTGTGTGGAGAACTTGGGGTTATAATGGTAGCTGACGGGAATCGACCCCATGTCACATGATTACAAGAACCATAAGTTGTCAAATCCCCCAGTATAAAACAAAAAAAAAAAAAGGTTCTCGAACATATATTTAGTGCCTTTCCCCAATGGAACACAAATTGAAGCTACTACTACTCCATGAAATTATTTTACAAGAGTTCCAACCTTATCTATGAATGTTTATTGATGTAATCCATTGTAACTTTGCATGTTAAAGGCTCATGAGTGCACCTTACAAATCATCTTTGGAATTCCTTTTTCTCTTTTAGAGATCTAAATTTGCCCGTGCATTGTCCTGATTATTCTACCATGAATCATTTTAGATTGTGCTAGTTCTCCAACAATTTTATTGAGATAATAATCATGATTAATGATGCAGGAGCATCGCCAATAGCAAGCGAGTGTGGTGCAAGTGCCAACGCATTTTGGCACATGATCAATTGTTTGAAATGTTTTGAAGTTGGATGCGCCAAAATTAAATGTAATAGTTAAGAAAGAGTGTACTTGTATATTGTAATCAGACCTTGAGCATCCCTCTCTCGTCTAAAGGACTAAAAGGCATTTATGCTAGTAAATGTAAGTAGGTATCTTTGAATTCTTAGATTAGACAGTTTTAGGAGCCGAAGGGAAAATGGATATAGACACCCTCACTTGTAACATTAGTAGAATTAGTAGCATAATCAATGAAGAGAGCATAGAGAGCAGAAGCAGAGAGTTGTGTGGAGTAAAACCTCATATACAGAAGTTCTGGATTAATACAAAGAAGCTTGATTCAGACTCATGGTGTCAAATTTCTTTCTGTGTTGTACATGCTCATTGATATATGTTTGTTTACTCCCTGTTATGCATTTTCTTTGATGCGTGAATGTATGGTTTCATATTTAATGTTTCAAATCTGAAGAGAGGGAGAGTAAGGAGTGAGTTTCAATTGTTTCTCTGCCTGAGCCAGATTTTACATGCAAGGAGTGCGTTAACGGGTTCAGAGTTTCAATCTCTGAAAGGTCAGGAGGGATAACATTGTTCTCACTCTCTCATAAGTGCAAGTTGAGCACAAGATCCATGCAAGGAGTGCGCAGGTCGAGTGAAGTCTCAGAGTTTACAACCTAAGAATTTTTTTTGAAAGACTACTATCGCAGGGAGTGTGCAGAGTCGAAGAGCTTCAAATACTTGGAAGTATTTGAAGAACTGTCACAAGGAGTGCATGCAGGAGTCTTCTTGAAGACTTGAGTTATCGAAGAGAAACCCAATAAGAATTAGTGCCTTAAAGCATTGAAAGGAGGCATAGCAAAGTTGTTTTGTAGAAGGACAAGTTTCATAAGAGAACACTTTGTTCATTTCACAGGAATCGTCAAGGAGAAATTGGACGGTCGGAATTCTTCGTGGAGAATTCGTAAAGTCCTGAGAGTTGTAAGATCTTGCAGAGGAGAAAGAAGGGTTACAGAGTGTGTTTTTCGAAGTTGAAGCTCAGAAGAAGTCGGGCCATAGGATCTGAACCAACAGGAGTCGTTGGATCACTCAGAAAATCTCACTTCGGGGTTTTGCGAGTTGGAAGACTGTAAGCCTTGCCTCAAGATTCGCGAGGTCGCGAAAGGAAAAGTCTCTAAGGGGTGAAAGGATTGTGTGGGCCAGTTATTGTTGAAGTACATCGGAACTCGGTAATTCGAGGTTTCGTGGGTTGAAGAGTTGAATTCTTAGCATCAGGATTCGCGAAGTCGCGAAGTGACGAGAGTCGAGGCACATGTGTAGACACGCGACAGAACCTCAAGGTGGGGCTCGTGTGACAAACAGGTGAACATGTGTCACCAGGAGGAAGGGAGTCAACAATCTGTTGACTTCTCGCTTCTCAGGAATTCGTGAGGTAAGAGCATGAAGGTTGGACGTTGAATCTCACGAAGGCGTGAGTAGCAAGAGGCGCTAGCAGTTAAGCCTAGCCGGTGGTCATGCACGCAGGGCACTGACAAAGGAATATTTGTACCCATTTTGTGATCTTGGGTATCGCGATATTGGAGAGGAAGAGTCGGGAGTCACAACTCGCGAACTTGTGATATTTCGAGTTGTGAAAAGGACCTATGGATCGATAAATTGCAGATTCCAGCAAGGAATCTGAAAGGGCCAATTTGGCTCAAAGGGGTTAAAGAATGATCCTGTGAGCGGATCTCTGCCTAAGGGCCAATAGGTCTGCGTCAGGTTTGGTATCAGAGCTTGACTCTGTTTGTATATTTCAGACAGGGAAATAGAGAAGAAAATATCATCCATGCCACTGAGAAGAAGGGTCAGGCAAACACCCGATCCGCCAAAGGATAGGGAAATGCCAAGAAGAAGGGGTAGGCAGATGCCTGATCCATCCATGGAAAGAGATATGCATGATCTACGCGCTAAACTTGAGGATATGGAGACAGCTCAGAGGTGCAAAATAGGTGTTGGAGATGTTAGTGATTCTGAAAGTGAAGATGAAGCTGCACATGAAGGAGAAGAAGTCACAGCAGAAGATGCAACAAATGAATGCCTGATTAGGGATGTTGCAAGAATGGGTGCTAGGGCAAAAATCGACATTCCAGTATATGAAGGAAACCTGGATGTTGAAGAGATTCTAGACTGGATCAGAGCTTTGGACACATATTTTGACTATGAAGATGTCGAGGAAGACAAAAAGGTCAAACATGTTGTCACACGATTGAAAGGGCATGCAACATTGTGGTGGGATGAGCTACAAGATGACAGACGTTGCAAAGGCAAGAAAAAAATCAGGATTTGGGATAGGATGATCACGAAGATGAAGGAAAAATTCATTCCCAGGGATTACCAAATTACTCTATTTCGAAGAATGCAAAATTTGAGACACATACTGATGTTAGTAAAGGAGTACACTGAAGAATTCTACATGCTGAACATCAGGGCAGGTCATCGCAAAAGTGATGATGAAAAAGTTTCCAGGTATATGAATGGTCTGAGATATGACATTCAGGATGAGATGAGCATGATGACCATCTGAACGATGGAAGATGCTTATCAGATGGCTCTAAAAGCTGAAGAGAAGCTGAGCCGAAAACAAGGTCAAAGAGGCCGAGGCAGAAGTCATCCCAGAGGCAAATTAGTCGTCTAGGATAGAAATGAGAAACCCAAGGAAGACTGGAAGAAACCTCAGACTCAGTCTGAGAGAGGTGGAAGCTCATAGAGAGGGTAGCATACCAAACAGAGAGGTCAGTATGCTGATAGAAACATTTTTCCTCGTACCAGAGGTAGAGGAAGAGGAAGAGGTGGAGTGGTGAAATTCTTCACATGTGGAAAGAATAGACACAAGTCTTATGAATGTCTAGATAAGAAGAAGGAAGGTGGTGAAACTCATATTTATAAAGCACAGAGGTGTAACATTGAGGCAAAGGATGTTGAAGGCGGAAGATCACTGATGATGCGAAAAGTTCTCTTAACAACAGAGAAGGAGTTGGAGAGTTCGGTCCAAAGGAACAAAATTTTTTGGACCACTTGCAAGACCAAAGATAGGTTATGAAAAGTCATCGTGGATAGTGGTAGCACAGACAATCGCATTTCTACAGATATGGTAGAAAATCTAGAGTTGGAGACTATTGAACATCCAAGTCCATATAGAGTTTCATGGCTACAAAAAGGACATCAGGTAAATGTCACTAAACAATGTTTAGTTGAGTTTAAGATAGGAGGGTATAAAGATGAAATACTCTGTGATGTTATTCCCATGGATGTTGGCCATTTATTGCTGGGTAGACTATGGAAATATGACATAAATGTGATTCATGATGGGAGAAAGAACACATACACCCTAGAGAAGAATGGAAGAACTCACATGTTGCTTCCAATCAAAGATAAAGAGGTGAAACCTGAAGTAAGAAACGTTGTACTTCTCATGAGTGGGAAGGAACTTCTTATAGAGATTAAGAAGAAGGAGGAACCACAATTCATTGTGGTCAGGAAATCTAAAATTATTTTAACCAATACAAGGGTAGATGATTTACCGGAAGAGGTTCAGAAACTATTGGAAGAGTTTGTTGACATAGTAGTGGATGAAATACCTCATTCGTTACCACCGATCAGAAGTGTGAGTCATCATATTGATCTCATACCTGGAGCTAGTTTACCAAACAAAGCAGCGTATAGATTGATTCCGCAGGAGAATGAAGAAGTCAAAAGACAGGTCCAGGATTTAATGGACAAAGGGTTGGTGAGAGAAATCTTGAGTCCGTGTGTTGTTCCGATAGTGCTCAGTCCGAAGAAAGACAGAGGATGGAGGATGTGTACTGACTCAAGAGAAATTAGCAAGATAACCATCAGGTACATATTTCCATTGCCAAGGATGGATGATTTGATGGATTTCTTGAGTGGAGCAAAAAAAAATTCGAATATTGATTTGAAGAGTGGTTATCACCAGATTCGTATGAGAGAAGGTGATGAATGGAAGAAAACCTTCAATACTAACAAAGGGTTGTATGAATGTCTTGTTATGTTGTTTGTCTTAACGAACGTGCCAAGTACTTTCATGAGATTGATGAATGAAGTCCTGAAGGATTTCATCAGAAAAATTGTCATTGTGTATTTGGATGACATACTAATTTTCAATAAAACAGAGGAAGAACATCTGAAACATTTGGCTACAGTGATGAAGATACTACAGCAAGAGAATCTGCTGATAAATATGAAGAAATCCTCATTCATGAAGACAAAGGTCGTTTATTTGGGATTTGTTATTTTTGCAGACAAGTTGAGGATGGATCCAGATAAGGTGGAGATAATTAAGAATTGGCCATCACCGAAGAATATCTTTGAGGTTCGAAGTTTTCATGGATTGGCTAGTTTCTACTGGAATTTTATCAGGAATTTCAGTGGAATTAGTGCATCGATGATGGACACAGTGAAGAAGAGACACAAGTCTTTTCACTGGACAGAAGAGGCTGAGAAAAGCTTCAATTTTCTAAAAAGGAAAATTACGGAACAACCAATTTTGGTTTTTCCATATTTCAAAAAGACATTT
>ML785877.1:4989-16212 GCA_009831015.1 Picea engelmannii
CTCCATCTACCCTTAGGCATTGATCTTAGACACACAACGTTGAGGTCATAGTGTCCAAAACAAACTCTTAAAACTTTAATTCTTGAAACCCTAACTAACAAACTAACCCTAATTAAGGTTGACGTCACAGTTGGTTATCTCATCTTGACGCAGCATTTGTCTCCTATAAGCAATTGGATGATGATCTAAAGCATTTATTGAGTAAAGTGTTGGTTGGATACATTGTTGGCTTAATCATCTTGATAGTTATTGATGAATTGATGCTTTTTCATAGCTAATTGATAAGACGTTGACCTCATTGATATCTATTGTTTTTGCATTGCTTATTAATTGATATCAGATAGTCATATGAAGTACTAACCCACTGAATTATAGCCTGCATATATTCTTTATCGTTGTCTTGTTCCGGGCAGGTGTTCTCTTTGGGCATACACTTCTTTATTGGTTGATTAGCTGGACCTTCTAATCTTGGTAGTAACCTATGAGGAGGAAACTTTAACCTTGACTTTATACATTAGCCTCTTCAAAACCCCAGGTTGTCGGGGACGTCTCCCCTGGGTTAACCTCCCTAAATAGAAAGAACCTCCCCATCGCGGTGACATTGGGTGGGGAAGGTTCATGTTACGCCAGTTTGGCCTCTATCCTTTAGCCTTTAACCTAAACTACAAACTGTGCGATAACAGTCATTAAAATCTCAAATTTTATCTAAGTTTTTATGAGAAGTTTTTGCCCTTAAAAGGCAAAAGTTTTTCCTCCTTTGTATTGTTGTGTGTAGCACTCTTAGCAAGGGAAACCTTGTTGGTTTTTGCAGGATCAGATCTGGTTGAGAGAGGATTGGCTACTCCAAGACACTCACACAACACCAAAAAACCCTCCAAGGGGATTGGTAGCTATCTCTTAACCCTCCTTGTCAATTTTTAGTCTTCTTGTGCATTATTTCCTCTTTTGATTACTTGTTAGTGGTTCATAGTTGTGGGAGAAGGAGTGGTACGGCCTCCTCCCACGTGTGAGCTCTTGGGTAGTTTAGATCTAGTTTAGATCTTGTTTCTATTGCATTTTTTTTCCCTCCTTTTTAGCTAAGACGTGTGGTTTACAAGGTGAAGTGGGTACCTTTTGAACCAAGACGTGGGGTAGGATTGTCTCTTGTTTGTTTGATTTGCTTATTTCCTTTTCTTTCTTTTGCTTGCCTCCTGTTTGCTTCTTGGTGGGCTTGCCTCTCTTTGCTTCTCCTTCTTGGATTGCTTGTTTCTCTCCTTTCTCAATAATCTTAGATTAAGCAAGCTAATCTAATTGCCTACCTAGTTGGGAGAGGAATACCCCAAGAGGTAAGGTTAGGGTTTTAATTTGTGCTATTGATCTAAGTGCTTAATGTTTTGATATATATTAGATCTAGATATCACACTTAATAACTCTCTAACTTGAGCCTATTGGGCCTCATAATCAACTTAACTAGATCTCATGCATGCTTAGTTCACTATAAGTCTTTATCTTTATGTTTCATGCCTAGATCTATAATCTTTGATGTTTAGATGTTTCAACAAGTTGATGGCGTTATTTTTCATTGATACTACATACTTGAAATAAATTGTTGATAAGTAGGCACATTAAATCTTTTTCTCTTTCACACTAAATGCTTTTATCTTGATGCTATTGAACATGATATAAGTGTGATTGCATATCTTCTATTGGGTGGCAAGTTGTTCTTGCCTTCGTTGTTCTTTCAAGCTATCTAATTGTGCAATCTAGTGACATATGCATGTGTTAATGCTCTTAAATTTTTAACTTAATCAACACATCTTTAAGCCTGAAGTGAGTTTCGGCCAAGTCACTAAATCAATATTTAAAAGTGTCATAAAACTCTTAAAACACTCTAAAACACCCCTAAAAGTCTACCTAACTTATATATAAAATTAATAGACCTTTTAGGGTACCTTAGACCACCATCTTCACCATCTAAAACGGGCTTGAGGAAAACAACGAAGGGTGTAGGCAGGGGACTGTCTCACGGCGCACAAGATGTGTCCTTTCCAGGAAGTACTCTTGTCTTAGGGCTGACCGTGAAAGCTAGGGTGGGCCTCGTTGCCTTACTATCTTGAGCATCCGACAGTGATTTGGTAATAGGAGGAGGAGGCTTTGGTGAAAGCGAAATAAAATTTGACAACCTTAAGAAAGCTTAACAACTAAACTCTAGACTTAAATATCTAAAACTTTCGTGGATTTAACAACTAAGAGTCATTGTCTCTCATCTTTAATACTTGTGCTTAATATTCTTTATTGATGTATTGATGATGATGATGTATTGATGTTGATCCTTTGATTTCCTTGTATCCTACACAAACACAAAATAATTAAAGTGGTTAGCTTGATTGTTGATTCTTAGAATTCTTTATTTGTAAATCTTGTATCTAATACTTTGTGGATATAATCATTCTTGAGTAAATAATTTGTAATCCTTTTATTCTTTTGTAATCTATTGTAACGAAACACCCTAACACATAGTTGACCCCTTGCCCAATCTCTAGGCACTAGTCTTAGTTGACCTAGGGAAAAGGCTTACTTTACATGCTAACCCTTGCACCTTGCATTGTTGCTTATGCATCCTAGGTTAGAATCCCCCAACCCTTAACAAATTAAAATTAACTCCTAGAACTTAACAATTAACACATTTAGAAACTAAGGTCTACCCCCTTTGGTTTCCCTAGGAGTAAACCTAGATGGAAGAGGTTCCGGTCAAAGTGACAGCGTGGGCTGTGAACCTAGGCATTGTGCCTCCAAGGACACACTAAGTGAGCTGAACTTAGCTCACGTTTGCAAGTGTGTATAAGGACGGCAACACACCCTAAAGGAGCATGACGTCTTCACTTTTGCTTGATTAGGGTTTTGAATTAGGACATTTAATGTAAAACAGTATTATTTTGTATTTTGGCCTTGTCGACCTTTTGGTAACCTAAAATTAAATTAAGGTCATTGCTATTGTATAAATAGAGAGCTAAAACTCTCTTATTATCATGATCTTTCACTCACACTTGTGTGAGGTCTAAAATTTGTGCCCTCCTTTAGGGTTTTTGGCTGAAATATTGATGCGCACTTGTTGAAGGAGGTTTTTCTTGGCTATTTTCTGCATTTTCTTGGTGGAAGGTTTATAACTAGGGTTTGGCTTAATGAATGCTTGGTGAATGTAAGTGAATTTCTGCAATCCTTCTTTATTTGAATGTTTATGGTATCTTTTACTTACATTTTAATTTAATTTGTTGTATTAAACCCTAGGGAATAAGCACATGTTGGTGTCCTTGTTTCATGTCCCTACTAAGTTATGGTAAGAGCCATTTTATTTGCTAAAGATAAATGTTAGAGCCTTGCCATAGCAACACTCTACCATTCACTCTTCAAGCTAATCGTTTTTACTTTGCCCTTTGAGCTAAAGAAGGAGGAAGACGCACTAAGGCCTAGGTTAATTCACTTAGTGAGTCGTCTTCCCCTAGGGTTGATAGGTTGAAGCCTTGCCTTAGCAACACTTCAACCATCATATCTCTCTTGTCTTTAGCCCAACCATTATCATTTCATCCTTCAACTTTTGCAACTAGTTTGACTCCATTTGCCCTAATAACGCACTGATCTAAGACCTTGTACTTGAGTGCTTTTGATCACAACTTCCAAATACTCTTGAACAATCATTAACATCTTCTAACCCTAGCTTAGATTAAGACTTACTAACCCTAACGCTACCATTATCCTTTTGAGTTATACTTATACCTTGCAGCATTTAATCCTTTACTGAGCAATTGAAAGATTGGCTAGTCGTTGCTTCTAATGAATGTTGGTATATGACATTGATGATAAATTATTATTGCTCATTGTGAAGCTTTCTTTAGCATTTATTGTGAAGTGATATATTGTAATCATTGCTATTGTACATCATTAATTTACTTTATCAATATTATCAATCAATTGCTTTATATCAGAAAGTCCTTGATTATATGAAGTACTAACCAGCAAGTGATCTTGCACATATATAGTTTTCTTGTTGCTTTGTTCCAGGCAGGTACACTTCTGGTTATCTTTATCTTTATTGGCTGATTAGCCGAACTTTCTTATCAGTGGTGACTTGTGAGGGGGGAAACTTCTACTTAGCCATAAGCCTTTGCCTTCTCAAAACCCCAGGTCACCGGGGATGTCTCCCCTGAGCCTACCACCCTAAACAGAAAGAGCTATCCTATTGAGGTGACAGTGGTAGAATAGTCTCAGTTTCGCCAGTTTGCCTTTCTTCCATCCATCCTTTACTCCAACTACAAACTGTGCGATAACAATTTGGGGTCGTTGCCGGGGAACACTGAGTGAATTCTCCTCAAAGACAACACTTTTTCGGTAAGCCTTTCCTCAAAGAATCCTTATCTTACAAGCTTATCTGGCGACTCCACTGAGGGTGATTTCCCTTATCTTTTGATAATTTAAGAAAATTATCTGGCAACTCCACAAATGACAACCCGTAGCGGACGTCAGTACTTACCCCTTTCTACTGTGGTCTCTGTTACCCCTACAAACCCTGTTACTTCTGCAAGTTCTCCTAAATGGTCTCACCAAGAACTCTTTGGCTCTCTTGACCTAGCTGGCACCCAAGGGGGATTACATGACCTACCCAAAGGGGTTGACTCATGGATACTGAGTTTTTCATGGAAAGGAGTATCCTCTGGTAACTCGCATTGGACCTAGTTTTGTGAAAGTTTTCAGTTTCATCAAATCAGTCAAGAACACCCTGATGTCTTTATGAGGCTCTTTGCAAGCTCTCTCACTGGGGATGCCAAAACCTGGATTGATCTTCTCCCGAAAGGAAGCATCAAAACTCCTGAAGAACTAGAACAAGCTTTCAAAATAAGGTGGTGTAAACAAGAAAATGCACAACATCAATATTTGCCAAGGATCCAGCGAAAGCGTTAGGGATTTCAATGATAGATTCAATCTTCTCCTTAAGAAACTCCGACCTAACCTTAGCTCATAGGAGGCCATTCTCCAACATTACTTGAACTCTTTGGAAGGAATTTTGCAGTTCACCCTTAAGCATCGGTCACCCTCAACCTTAGATGAAGCACAAGATTTTTCTTACCAAATTGAGGAGAACCTTAAGTTCGAAGATTTCATCCATCAGATTAACCTCGTGCACAATAACAACTCATGGGGATCAAGTGATGAGGGTATTACAGAAACCGAACCTAAACTTCCCAAGATCCTTGAAGTGAAACCCATTGCTCCCAGTAGGAAGTGGAGCACATCTCCTACCAACGTACAAGATGTTCCCTTGTTGTCTCAGCAAAAGGACCCTCCTAAGGAAGTAGAACCCTTTCAAAACGTCTTCCTTCCACACAAAAGTGAAGAGATTGAAGCTTCCCCACCACAAATTTACAAAGATGATCTTGAAGAAGTTTCTCCGCTTTTCCACCAGGTAGAAAGCATTGGACCGAAGTATGGGGAGGTTACACCTTTTTACGTCACTCTCCAAGTCAATGACTCCCTCCTCCATAATTGTGTCTTTGACCCAAACGCTACAACATCATGACCGAAAGGGTCATGCATCAGTTAGGGCTGAGCCTTTCACAACCAAACAAACAGGGAGATTTCGCAAAGGGGATTATAAAAAATTTGAACGTTACCTTTGACTCTTGCCCTAGCGCTCCTTTTACTATAGATGTAATGGTGATAGATGCTTTGAGCAATTGGGGCATCATATTCCACAAAGACCTTATAGAACACTTGGTTGGAAGCTTTCAAGACCAAGGATCCAAAATAGTCATACCTCACCCTAAAGGAGGATTCTTCACCCTCCACAAGGAACCCCTCGTAGGATCCTTAATCGAAAAGCCCAACGAACCAGATGATCAACTCCTATGTATTAACAACGGCATCGATAATTGGTTCGTCCGAGGAGGAAATTCTGGGGATGATGCCACCAAAACACCTGAAGGACTTTGGACCCTAGAGTTTGATGGATCTCATTCAAGTTCTAGGTCAGGGGTTGGGATTGTCTTAACAGCCCCTTCCCATGAAACCTTCTATTACTCCTGTTGCCGTCCTTATACACACTTGCAAACGTGAGCTAAGTCCGGCTCACTTAGTGTGTCCTTGGAGGCACGATGCCTAGGTTCACAGCCCACGCTGTCACTTTGACCGGAACCTCTTCCGTCTAGGCTTACTCCTAGGGAAGCCAAAGGGGGTAGATCTTAGTTACTAAATGAATTAAGTTAAGTTCTAGGAGTTAGTTTTAATTATCTACAAGGTTTGGGGGATTCTATTCCTAAAATGCTAAGGCAACCATGCAAGATGCAAGGGTTAGCATGAAAAGCAAGCCTTTTCCCTAGGTCAACTAAGACTAGTGCCTAAAGATTGGGCAATGGGTCAACTATGTTAAAGGGTGTTTCGTTACAAGTAGATTACAAATTACTTACAAAATTACAAAAGAATCAATTAAACCAATGAATATTAGATACAAGTACTTACAAAAGAATTACAAAATATCTATTCATAAATGAGATATCCACAAAGCACTTGATGCAAAATAATTAAAGAATATCTAAAGTACAACAAGCAAGCTAACCATGTTTATCTTTATGTGTGTAGGATAATAAAGATTAAAGCATTATATCACATTACCACATTTATGAGGTCATCACCAACACATCATTATCATCACAAGCAAGATCAACAACAACTTAAGAAAATTTAGAAGACTTAGCACAAATGTTGTTAAGATTATCAAAGATGATCCACACTCTTAATTATTAAACCCCAAGTATTCTATTAGGTTTGGTCTAGGGTTTAATTATTAGGCTTTCTTAAGATTTATCAAATTTTATTAAAGCTTTCACCAAAGCCTCCTCCTCCTATTGTCAAATAACTGTTGGATGCTCAAGATAGTATGGCAACGAGGCCAACCCTAGCAGAACCAGTCAGCCCAAAACAAGAGTACTTCCCGAAGAGGACACACACCTGGTGAACCACGAGATAGTCCCCTACCACTACCCCCCGTTGTTTTACTCAAGCCCCGTTTTAGATGGTGAAGATGGTGGTCTAAGGTACCCTAAATAGTCTATTAAGTATATAAGTTGATTAGGTAGACTTTTAGGTGGTTATTAGAGTGTTTAGAAGATTTTAAGGCACTTTTTAGGTGCAATTTAGTGATATGGCCGAAACTGTTATTAGATTTTAAGTGTGTTGTCTTGAGCTTAAGCAATTTAGTTCATGAACACATGAAAAGCAAATACGATGGCTGAAAAGTAAAACTGTCACATGCACAACAATAGCTTGCTATGAAATAAGAGCATTAGGGCAAGAACAACTTGCCTTCAAGACATTTAAAGAAAATTTGATTTGTGTTTGCCTACTTAACCATTCATTCAAGCCCCCCCGGATGGGGTGACAAGGAGGGCGATGCGGCCACGTGGGAGCGAGCTGGGACGCGGTGTCATGGTGCCTACCAGCTCACATCAAACGCTCATTAATTCGGCATGAATATACACAGGCGCATTCAACAGCCGAGCCTTCTCGCACAAGGGAAGGGTACCGCACTAAGCTTCAGACTTTAAGGGAGGAAGTGATGGCGGTAGTTATCGTAATTGGCAAAGCGTTTGGGCTCATTGTGCGAATTGTAACTCCAGGTTGTAGAGCGCTCTCGAGAACCTCCGTCTCGCAGAAGCACTGGCATTGCAGCAAGTTCGCTCTCGTCCCACTGGTGCGGCCGCTTCTCTTGGCCACACTGCCCACCCTTAGCAGCAATCTGACTCCAATTGGCTGCTCCTGGCTCAGACACTGGAGCCTCACCATGCCAAGAATCAGGGGGACACCGCGAAGAGGAGCGGCTTGGTATGCAGCGGAATCGCAATGAAAGAGAAAGGCGGATTTTGAAAAGGCAATGGCAATGGCTGCCAGGAGGCGAAGGGAACGACCACGCATGCCTCCAATGGCGGTCATCGAGGAGGTGATCCCGGAAGGAGGACTGGAAAGCCCCCCTGAACACACCTTGTTCATGGTCCCGGAAAACTGGAACCCCCGCTCGCATTTTGGTTCGGTTAGCACTCCAGGTATGGCAAGCAGCACGCGCAACCACTGTGACATCAGCGTAGAAAGACCTTACTCTCCTTGCTATGTGGAGGAAGAAGCTCCTCCTGAACCCACCAGAGGAGCTGCGGGATATAAAACGCAGGGAGCGACCGCGGACACCAGCCCGGCACAGCCACCCTCAGTGGACTGGGGTTATCTCAATCTCATCTTTGATATGAGAAATCTCTTAGAGGATCAGGTCTTCCGCATAGCAAGACTGGAGCAGAGGCTCGACATGTTCTTCGCAGCGCACTCTAGAGCCACGCCAAAGAAACAATGCCCGACATGTGCCTGAGCATACGCATTTCCAGCAAGATGGAGGCACACTGCAGTCGACGACACTCACCCTGGCTCCGAGGTTACTTGATGTTCAGACCCAGACTTTGCTTGTGGTTTTGTTCTAATAGTCTATGCCTGTGGACAGATAGCTTTTTATATTTCTTAGTTTTAGATGAAAACACCAGTCTCATGCTGATGCCTGCTACTCCCGGTTTCCTACGGGCGGGACGTAGCAGCGTAAATTTTGTTAAATTTTGCCTACTCTGCAACTATGGTGACACATGGACAGGGATGCCCAGCTGTCTCAGTTTCCTGCTCAGGCGGGACAGCTGGCATCACCAACAGCTCTGTATTTTGTCAATGATAATATAATAGGCTCCAACTCTTTTTTACTTAAAAAAAAAAACCATTCATTCAAGCCCAAGCAAATGGCTTCCAATAGATATAAGCAAAATAGACTAAAGAACCAATTACTTGTTAAGCACTTTAAAGATTTCAAGCATTAAGATCTAAACCATGTGCATAAAGGAAGATAACAAGCTTGAAATGAAACTAAGCAAGATCTAGTTAGGTGACTTATTAAGTGTGTTGCCCAATAGGCTTAAGGTTGAGATGTAGATCTAAAACATAAGTGATTAAAACATTAAACCACACATCACATCATATCATATCATCAAGCATTAACACTTAGCCTTGCCTATTGGGGTATTCGTCTCCCAACTAGGTAGGCAATTAATAAGCTTGTTGTTTATTAAGACTATTTGATAAAGGAATAAACAAGCTAGCAAGAAAGAGGAGGCAAGGAAGAAGAAAAAACAAACCAAGAAACAAGCAAGCAAGGCAAGCAAAGAAGGGAAAAGGAAACAAACCAATCAAGAAGCAAACAAGCAAAACCCTAATCCCCGCGTCTTGGTTTGAGAAGGAGCCCACTACTCCTTCTAATACCCACGTCTTAGCCCTAAGAAGGATAAAAAAGTCCAAAAAAAAGAACAAGATACAAGCAAGTTCTAAACCCCCACGTCCTAGGTTAAGAAAGGCAAAAGAGGCAAATGAAAACAAGATCTACCCACACACCATCTACCCAACAAGGTTACACGTGGGAGGGGGCCATACCCTTTTCTCCCACTAGATGCGAGCTACTACAAGCACACAAAAAGGGAAAAATGACAAAAGATTGCTTGAAAATGAAAGAGGAGGTTAAAGAGATAGCTAACAATCCCCTTGGAGGGTTTTCTAGTGTTGTGTGGACTTCTTGATGTAGCCAAGCCTCTCCAAATCAGATCTGAACCTACAAAAACAACAAGGTTTCCCTTGCTAGGAAAGCTACACACAACAATACAAGCTTGGAAAAATTTTGCCTTTTAGTGCAAAATTTTTCTTTAGAAAATTTATGAAAAAAAGTTTAAGTTTTGATGACCATAAGACTAAATATGCTAGCTGAAATATGGGCTGCAACAGAAATATATAGAGAATGAGCAATAGAGGAAGAATGCTTGGAGTGTATGAAAGTCCCAAAGAATAGACTTTTGCTCAAAGCACTTCTAATGAAACCCTTGAAGTCCAACCTGCAAAAACTCAACACAATAGCATGCATACAATGGATAATATGGAGGGTTAAACTAATAAGTGAAACACTTGCACATTATCTAGCTAACCACATATATAGATTCACAAGAATACTCTTTGCAAAACCTACTTAAATAAAATACTTTACCTAAGATCCATTCATACATGCATCATATCAAATTGAAGAGATTATACCTCATATGTTTGGAAGAACACAAATACTTGTAGATCTTCCCAAAATATCCTCCAAAGTTTCATTTATTATTGCTTCAAGGAGAGGGATCTTGGAGAAATACTTGCTCCAAAACCCTAAGAGAAGAAAATGAAATGGATGGAAAAGAGAGAGAGAGAGAGTGGAAAATCAAGTAGCATAACAATAGCTCAAGATATGGTGAGTTGGGAATGAGAAATGAGATCTATTTATACTTGGAGAGGCAAACCTACCTCTCTTGAATCTAAGCCAAGTGTCCACCACCAAGCAAAGGAGTAGATCTCAAGGCTAGGGCGCACCATCTAGGGTTTGAAAGCTAGATCTAGGGAGAAGAAAAATGTAGGAGGTGTTGGGATCAAGCAAAGAGGTGTGGGAGGCCTTGGGATTGATGCCAAGGAAGGTGAGAGGTCTCAAATAATTTTTAAAAAATCATTTGTGAAGTTTCTAGATGGAGGGTGGCATAACTCCTATTGGAGGGCGCAAAAAAAAGGTGAAATTGAAGGAATGGAGGGGGATTAATGAGAAAAAAGGAGTGGGATCACCCTAGGAGGTGATGTGGGGGTTAAAGGGAGTCATAACTCATGAGAGGGGGCCCCATTTAAGTCACAACATCCACCACCAAGAAAAAACGTCAATCCCCCTAAGGGGGGCGTGACTTTTGAGTGTAGAAGGTGGGTTAAGGGGTTAGAATAGGTTGGAAAAGGTTGGGAGGGTCATGTTATGCTTAGGGGGTCTCTCTCTAACCTTTATTCCATCATTTTACATCCTCTAAACTCATTATTACAATTTTACATTTTTGCCATGTTCGGACTTTAGCAATTAAAATTGTTGTTTTAGACTAACTGACACTCCGGGTGGACTAACCCATAGCTAAAGTTGTCCGACTGAGCTGAAACTTGGTCCATGGATGTAGGGGGTGCTATTCCGTTTTATTTTAGCACAAATACCCCTATCAAAAGTCCAAGGACCTAGTTTTTACAATTATTGCTCAAAAATAATTAATTAATTAAATAATTAAACCTCCAAACTTAGGGAAATTTAATTAAAAATTAATTAATTAAAAAAAACTAATCTAGACT
>ML785877.1:17073-29765 GCA_009831015.1 Picea engelmannii
AGACCTATGCAAAATGGAAGTCCTTTTTAGACCTTCTATCCCAGATAATTTGGAACATTGGCAAGTCTTTGAAGATGATGACCAGATCATTAGGTTCATGGAAAATAGCAAAGAATTCACCAATTCACAAATAAATTTCCTGGTTGATTCCATGAACTTGGAGGTTGTGAACCTTCAAAATAACACCTTGCCTAAGGGATGTATTCCTTTAGAAGACCTCTTTGATAGAGACGACGTCTTCAAAAGAAAGAAGCCTAGCAAACAAGCAGATGAAGCCCTAGAATTCAACATCGGTACGGAAATGGATCCAAGGATGGTCAAAATAGGAAAAGGAACCACTGAGAAGGAAAGGGTGGAAATTTTGGACCTCATTAGAGAATTCAAGGACACTTTCGCCTGGAATTACGATGAATTAAAGGCCTATAGGGGTGATGTCATCCAGCATGCTATACCTCTGACAGAAGGAGCCAAACCTTTCCGACAAAAACTAAGGCACATCAATCCAAAACTAGCAAGCCAAATACAAAAGGAACTCCAAAAGATGGTTGATGTTGGTATCATAGCTCCCATCAGATATTCCTCATGGATGTCAAATTTGGTAGTCGTCTGGAAGAAAACTGGTGATATTCGTTTGTGTGTTGATTTCCGAAACCTCAACCAATTATCCTTGAAAGACAACTATCCCCTTCCGAACATGGAACATTTACTACAAAGGGTTACAGGGGTTGGGATGATGTCCATGCTGGATGAATTCTCTGGATACAACCAAGTCTTACTTAAAAGAGAGGACCAGCTTAAAACGGCATTTACTACACCTTGGGGAACATTTATGTATTTACGAATGTCGTTTCGTCTTATAAATGTCGGTGCTACTTTCCAACGAGCAATGGATTTTGCCTTTAGGGACCTCACACAGAAAATCATAGAAATTTACCAAAACGATCTCACAGTTGTCTCAAAGGATAGGAAAGACCACATTTCACACCTCAGGATCGTTTTTTAACAATGTAGGAAGTATGGTATCTCCTTAAATCCTAAGAAGTCTGTTTTTGGGATAGATGAAGGAAAACTTTTGGGTCACGTGGCTTCAAAGGGAGGAATCTCTATAGACCTTGAAAGGGTCCAATCGATAAAAGATGTCCACCCCCCAGTCAATAAAAAGTCCTTGCAATCCTTTTTCGGAAAGATTAATTTCATTCGAAGATTTGTCCCAAACTTTGTCGAAAGGATAAAACCCATGAGTGCTTTGCTAAAAAAGGACGTTGCCTTCAAGTGGGATGATAAAGCCATCAAGTCTTTTGAAGATATAAAGGACGCTATCTCCCAAGCCCTGTCTTGATTAGCCCAGATTATTCACGAGATTTCATAATATTCTCATTTGCCTCCCAGGATACCATTGCAAGTGTTTTGCTGCAAAAGGACATTGATAATTATGAACACCCCATAGCTTTCATGAGTAAAGTCCTTAGAGATTCAGAGTTGAATTATTCCATTACTGAGAAGCAAGCATATGCCTTGGTGAAATCCCTCAAGCACTTTAGAAACTACGTTGGTTACAACAAAATCAAAGCTTATGTCCCTTACCCAGCAGTAAAGGATGTTTTATCACAGCAAGATTAAATGGGTACTAGGGGTAAGTGGGTCTCCAAAATCCAAGAGTATGACTTAGAGATAAAACCCACCAAGATAATAAAGGGACAAGGTCTGGCCTAGATGCTAACCGAGAGCAACCAAGAGGCCATACAAATGGGAGAAAGTGAACAGATAAATGTAGTGGTCAACGAATTAGAACACGACGAGTGGTATTCCAATATCATCTATTACCTTAAGAATTTATCATGCCCCGAACACCTAGTAGACTACAAAAGGAGGGCTTTGAGACTTAAGGCTATGTTTTGAAATGAGATTTCAAGATCTCTATTTATACAAAATGTCTATCGCATAGTTTGTCCACATTAGCAAGGGTAAAACATAAGATAAGGGGTCCACAACCCTTATCTTATCCCTTGCAACAAAACAATATTAAACAATTCATATTAAAATTCACCTTTACACAAAAGAAACCCTAGAATAAGGTGATGTCACCCCTTTAGGGGACGCTTTGGCACTTTGGCACTCTGAAAGCAGTCCCATTCCGAGGATTGATGAGCTATTGGATGAGCTTCATGGGGTTGTTTACT
Organism: Picea engelmannii; assembly: GCA_009831015.1. NCBI lineage: Eukaryota > Viridiplantae > Streptophyta > Pinopsida > Pinales > Pinaceae > Picea > Picea engelmannii. The sequence continues at coordinate 19,254 of ML785877.1, forward strand.
TCACCAAGATTGACCTACGCTTTGGCTATCATCAGATCAAGATGAGGGAGCAGGATGTTCCCAAAACTACTTTCAGATGTCACTATGGTCACTATGAGTTCTTAGTGATGCCATTTGGATTGACCAATGCACCAGCCACATTTCAATCTTTCATGAACCATGTCTTCAACAAGCAATTAAGGAAGTACCTCTTGGTATTCTTTGATGACTTGTTGATCTATAGCAGAACTTGGAAGGAGCATATTCAGCATGTAGAACAAACTCTGGCCATTCTGGAGGGGCAATGTCGTCGCAATCCTTATATGCAAAGGAATCCAAATGTGAATTTGGAATGACAGAGGTCCTCTATTTAGGACACATCATTGGGGTAAAGGGGGTATAGGTACACCAAGAGAAGATCCAAGCTATACTTGATTAGCCCACACCTAAGACCCTCATAGAATTAAAGGGGTTTCTTGGCATCTGTTGCTACTACAGGAGGTTCGTTAAGGGTTTCTCACAGCTTTGTGCACCCTTAACCGATTTGACCAAGAAAGGAGCATTCAAATGGAGTTTAGTGGCACAGTTAACTTTTGACAAAATGAAAAAGGTAATAAGTACATGCCCAGTCTTAGCTCTACCAAATTTCGACCAACCCTTCACAGTGGAGTGTGATGCCTCCGGGGAGGGCATTGGAGTAGTACTTATGCAGAAAAGGCACCCTCTTGTCTATGAGAGCCAAAAACTAAGGGGCCCTGAGCTTCTTTATACCATCTATGACAAAGAGATGTTGGCCATCATGCACGTATTGGCTAAGTTCAGGCAATACTTGGTAGGAGCGAAATTTGTGGTGAGGACAGATCGCAACAGTCTTAAGTACTTTTTTGAACAAAAGGACTTAAATGAGAGGCAGCAGAAGTAGGTTAGAAAGATACAGGCTTATGATTTTGATATTGAGTTTGTCAAGGGAAAGAATAATGTGGTGGCAGATGCATTATCCAGGACGCCATCAGTTTATGCTATGACCGATATCTCAGTTGACTAGAAGGCCCACCTCTTAGTGGAATACTCAAAGAACTAATTTGCATGTCAATTAATGGATGGACAGGTACAGGATGACAACTTCAGAATCATGGATGACATCATCTACTACAAGGGCTGGATTTTCTTGGTCCCCGAGTCATCCTTTAAGGCCAAGGTACTAAAAACATGCCATGATTCACCTGTGGCAGGACATCAAGGAATCGTCAAAACATATCGACAGGTAAGGGAAAGGTTTTCTTGGAAAGGGTTGAAGGAAGATGTGATGTGTCACATCAAGGAGTGCACTACTTGTCAGGTAAACAAGAATGAGCACACACATCCAGCAGGATTATTGCAACCTCTACCCACCCAGAGCACAAATGGGAAAGCATCTCTATGGACTTCATCACAGGATTGCCCAAAGCACAGTGTAAAGATTCTATTTTTGTAATGGTGGACAGATTAACTAAGTTTGCACACTTCCTCTCCATTGCCACAGACTTTAGTGTAGCACAGGTTGCAGATTTGTTCTTCAGGGAGGTTTTTAGACTACATGGTTTACCCAAGACCATTGTGAGTGACAGGGACAGCCGATTCATGAGCACTTTTTGGCAGGAATTATTCAGGTTGGTTGGTACGACCTTGACCCCTAGCACCAGTTACCATCCTCAGACTGATGGTCAAACAGAAATAGTCAATAAGTGGGTGGAAGGCTACCTCTGAAATGATGTATCAGGGCAGCAAAAAGCATGGGTCAGGTGGCTACATTTGGGAGAATACTGCTACAACACAACTCATCATATGTCTATTGGTACGACTCCATTTACAGCCTTGTACAGTTATGACCCACTCTCCTTTGTAGAGATTGTCTTTGGTGATAGCAGGGCTCCTATGGTTCAGGATTGGATTCAACAGAGTCAGGACATACTCAGAGAACTAAAGGATCATCTGCAGAGGGCACAGAATTAGCAAAAGGTCCAGGCAGACAGGCATAGAGTAGAACGTACATTTGAGGTTGGTGATTTGGTTTACTTAAGGCTCCAATTGTACAGACAGGCATCCATCAAAAGAAGTGGAGCAGAAAATCTCCAACCCCAATTCTTTGGACGCTACAGGATCAACATGAAGGTAGGGGTCGTGGCTTATGAGCTTGATCTTCCACAGGGCAGCAAAATACACAACGTTTTCCATGTGTCATGCTTGAAGAGAGCCATCGGCCAACACATCACTCCAATTGAGCTACTACCACCCTTAGATGAAGAAGGGCAATTGATACTAACACCAGAGGAGATACTGGAGGTTCGGGAAAAGAATCTAAGGAGGAGGAGCATCAAGGAATACTTAGTCAAATGGAAGGACTTACCTATTGAGGATGCCACTTGGGAGAGTGAACAGGTATTACAGGAGAGAGGTTCAGAATTGCTTGTGGGCGAGCAATTTCTAGCAAGGAAGACTGTAATGTCCCCCACTTCTTAATGAAGAGGGTTGGAGAGACTCGATAGTCTAGTTATCCCCACTAGACTATAGTCTCATGCACTATGGGGAGAAGTCAGCTAAACTCAACATTATAATATTAAGTTGACTTGGAAAAGGAAAAGTAACTCAATGAAAGAATCGAACATGTGAGAGTGAGTTAGGAGTTAACCTTAGGGGTTAACTAACTCAACTGAGAAACAGATTGGAGGTATAAAGTAAAGGCAAGGGCGCACCTCTCACTTACCTTGGATTATTATTGCATTTTTCTTTTGGGCTCTAGAGCACAACAGTTTTGAGGGTTTTGAGAATACAAACCCTAGAAGACAACTCGGTGGTGAAAGATCCCACCTCTCTTGTTCCAAGCTTGGTCTTGGGGATGCAATACTCCACCCACACCATTCTACAGCAGCTAAAGGTACCATATTCCATCTAGGGCAGCAACAGGGCGTAACTTGGAGGGTTTCTAGCATAGGGGGCGCACTATTGATTGAAGGAAGTTTGATCCAAGAGTTTGAGGAGGCTTTTGGCTATTTGGGCACTTTGGTTTTCTCTGCAGGACCTTGATCATCATTTCTAGTACCTTTTGAGAGAGTGATACCTGCCATTTGATTTCCTGGAGCATTAGAAAGATTTGGAGAGAAGGAGGGCACTATTGGAAAGTAGATCTACTCAGTTTGGAGGGGTAAAACTTCATATCTCAGCCTAATACTTCACCAAGGGGTTCACCTTGCCCCGATCTATCATTCCGAAGAGTTTCAGTGTTTGGAGGTGTCTTTCATTAGGGCCAAATTATTGGGTCTTGGTAGACTTCAGGAGGGCGCAGTTTAGTTTGAGGTTTCAGCATTTGAAGGAGCAGATCTCAGTATTTCAGCTTGAGACTTCAGGAGGGGGTCCTCCTTGCCCCAATCTACCATTCCACAGAGTTTTGTGCCATTTGAGGGCTTGCAGCAACAGGGCCAAAATATTAGACCTTCACAGCTATCCAGGAGGGCATATCTTCAACCATGGGGGGTTTGGACTTGACCCTGGTTTATCTTGTATTGGTCTTCAGCTTGTATTCAGCCTTTGGAGGCTTATATCTTCTTATCTTGAGCATTTTGTAGCAGCTCATATCCCAGCAAGAGGATCTATCTGATGTTATTCCAGATCTGCAGTCTTATTGTATCAGGTTCTCTCATATTATCTAAATAAAGGTCAGATCTATGTTGTTTGGTTCCATATCTGGTATTTCTTGTTATCTCTTATATTTCCATATGTTGCATCTTCAGATCTATGTTCACATGCTTGATAACTAAATCTACAAAACCTAAAACGCAACTCCAAGAGCAAACCTGCAAACAAACATACACACAACAGTTACCAGTGAGAAGTTAGTGTTCCCGGCAAAAAAAATGGCTTGGGAACATTACAGTGGTATCAGAGCGTTGATCCTCCCATCCAGTGAGGGTTAGCGCATGCAGAAGTTCAGTGGCATTTACATGGGCAGAAGAAGGACGCAGACATGTGAGACAGAGGCCGAAATGGAAGAGTCAGGTGAGGACAGCGAGCCACAAATTCTAGCAGGGTTCGCTAGGGACTTACAACGTTCCATAGATGTGACACAGGGCACTCTTGTGCATGACCTACAGGAAAACTATGAGGCAGTACGTAGGGGACAGGTAGAGATGACAGAGACTCTGAAAAAGGTAAGTGAAAGCCAAGAGAGGATATCACAACTTCTGATGCAGATGAATCATGGGGGAAAAGGCCCAGAAACTTATGCCAACGGAGAGGCTAGTGGGTCTCATGGAGGGAATAGACATCAGCAGGAGCATATTCCCTCTTATCACACTGAGGGACAGAGCCATGGAGGAGGTGCACCACAGGGACAGACATACAACAAAACCACCCCTAGGCCCTATCTACCTTCATTCTTGGATGAATAAACACAACCAAACTACCAAGATGAGATTGAGGACAATTTCAATCAGTATGTCAAGGAGTATAACTCACTGAGCTTGGGAGTCCAGAGACAAATTACATTGGATCAGTATTGTGGGTTTAAACTCAGAGGTAAGACCAAACCATACCACCGAAACAACTATGAGTTAGAGCGCAGGGCTGGTAAAATGGAAATCCCCTATTTTGATGGATCTTCCAAGGTGACTGCATAGGCTTGGGTGCAGAAACTTGACACTTATCTACAGCTTAACCCAATGAGAGAAATGGATGCCATCAAGTTTGCCACCATGTACTTGGAAGGCAAAGCTCATGACTGGTGGTACCATGGGTTAACTACACTAGGCCACAACCAGATCATGGCTTACACAGAATTTACACAGAGGCTTATTGACAGGTTTGACCAGGGGGATCCAGAGCTACATTTCAGGGAACTCATCCAACTCAGGCAAACAGGATCACCAGAGGTATATATTGAGGAGTTTCAGAGGATAGCAATCATGGTGCAGGATGTGTTTCAGTCGAGACTCATGATGCTTTTCACAGAGGGATTGATGGGATCCTTGAGGGGTTGGGTAAAGGCTTTCAAGCCTACCAACTTACAGGATGCTATATGGAGGACAAGAGATCTAGGCTCAGCAGGGAAATCTAAATTTACCCCTAGACAACCTCTAAATATAGGAGGAAGAGACCAAAGACCTCCCATGAACCAAGGGGGAAGATACCAAAGGGGGTTTGACAAAGGAAGGGGTAGAATGGATGAAAACACTAGAAGAGAACTGAGGAGGAAGCAATTATGCTATACGTGCAAAGAACCTTGGGATCCATCCCACAAATGTATGGGCAGAGGCAAGGCACATTACATTGAGGTAACTTTCGATAATGAGGAGGATGAAGATTTCGGCCACCTCCAAAACATAGAAGCAGACACCACCAAAAATACAAAAGAGGATGATGCAAGTCATGGCATTGCAGTAGAGATGAGAAGGCAACATTGGCATCCATCAATGGGGTACCCAAATACAACACTTTCAGGATGAGAGGGGTGTTGCAGGGACAAAAAGTTTCGGTTCTCAATGATAGGGGTGCTTCTCACAACTTTATTGACTCAACTCTACTACAAAGAAGACACATACCCACTGTTGAATTTGAAGGATTCAGAGTGGAAGTAGCAAGAGGGCGCACTATGCCCTGTGACAGGTATATTCCGGGGATGAAGCTTACATTGGGCAGACATGATTTAGCACAAGACTTCTATGTGATGGACCTTCCAGACACCAATATCATCCTTGGGGTTCAGTGGCTTAGTACGTTGGGACTAATCACTACCAACTACAAGACCATGGAGATTTCCTTCACCGAGGAAGGTGGGAAAAAAGTAGTTCTCAGGGGCATGTCAAGAAACACACCTAGAGTGGTTACAGCAAAGCGCATGGAGGCCATTTTCAAAAGAGAAGACATTGTTTATGATATTGAATGTAGAATTTCAGTACCTGTGGATAAGAAAAAGGAGACTCATTATTCACCAGAGATTCGGAGGATCATCAACATGCACAACAAGGTTTTTGGACCCATTCCACCAGGAGCACCACCAGATAGGGGGTTTGAGCATATCATAGAATTGGAAGAGGGAGCGAAACCTGTCATCACCACTCCCTATAGACACCCAAAGAAATACAAAGATGAAATAGAGAAGGCTATCAAAGAACTACTAGACATGGGCCACATTAGACCAAGTTCCAGTCCTTTTGCCTCTTCAGTGGTACTAGTGAGAAAGAAGGATGGGACCATGCGGATGTGCATTGATTACAGGGCATTAAACAAGAAGACAATCAAGAACAGGTATCCCATTCTGAGGATTCATGAGCTATTGGATGAGCTTCATGGGGTTGTTTACTTCACCAAGATTGACCTACGCTTTGGCTATCATCAGATCAAGATGAGGGAGCAGGATGTTCCCAAAACTGCTTTCAGATGTCACTACGGTCACTATGAGTTCTTAGTGATGCCATTTGGATTGACCAATGCACCAGCCACATTTCAATCTTGCATGAACCATGTCTTCAACAAGCAATTAAGGAAGTACCTCTTGGTATTCTTTGATCACTTGTTGATCTATAGCAAAACTTGGGAGGAGCATATTCAACATGTAGAACAGATTCTGGCCATTCTAGAGGGGCAATGCCGCCGCAATCCTTGTATGCAAAGCAATCCAAATGTGAATTTGGAATGACAAAGGTCCTCTATTTGGGACACATCATTGGGGTAAAGGGGGTACAGGTACACCAAGAGAAGATCCAAGCTATACTTGACTGGCCCACACCTAAGACCCTCACAGAATTGAAGGGGTTTCTTGGCATTTGTTGCTACTACAGGAGGTTCGTTAAGGGTTTCTCACAGCTTTGTGCACCCTTAACCGATTTGACCAAGAAAGGAGCATTCAAATGGAGTTCAGAGGCACAGTTAACTTTTGACAAAATGAAAAAGGTAATGAGTACGTGCCCAGTCTTAGCTCTACCAGATTTCGGCCAACCCTTCACAGTGGAGTGTGATGCCTCCGGGGAGAGCATTGGAGCAGTACTTATGCAGAAAAGGCACCCTCTTGTCTGTGAGAGCCGAAAACTAAGGGGCCCTGAGCTTCTTTATACCATCTATGACAAAGAGATGTTGGCCATCATGCACGCATTGGCTAAGTTCAGGCAATACTTGGTAGGAGCGAATTTTGTGGTGAGGACAGATCACAACAGTCTTAAGTACTTTTTGGAACAAAAGGATTTAAATGAGAGGCGACAGAAGTGGGTTAGCAAGATATAGGCTTATGATTTTGACATTGAGTTCGTCAAGGGAAAGAATAATGTGGTGGCAGATGCATTATCCAGGAGGCCATCAGTTTATGCTATGACCAATATCTTAGTTGACTAGAAGGCCCACCTCTTAGTGGAATACTCAAAGAACCAATTTGCATGTCAATTAATGGATGGACAGATATAGGATGACAACTTCAGAACCATGGATGACATCATCTACTACAAGGGACGAATTTTCTTGGTCCCCGAGTCAGCCTTTAAGGCCAAGGTGCTACAAGCATGCCATGATTCACCTGTGGCAGGACATCAAGGATTCATCAAAACATATCGACAGGTAAGGGAAAGGCTTTCTTGGAAAGGGTTGAAGGAAGATGTGATGCGTCACATCAAGGAGTGCACTACTTGTCAGGTAAACAAGGATGAGCACACACATCCAACAGGATTATTGCAACCTCTGCCCATCCCGGAGCACAAATGGGAAAGCATCTCTATGGACTTCATCACAGGATTGCCCAAAGCACAGGGTAAAGATTCTATTTTTGTAATGGTGGACAGATTAACTAAGTTTGCACACTTCTTCTCCATTGCCACAGACTTCAGTGCAACACAGGTTGCAGATTTGTTCTTCAGGGAGGTCTTTAGACTACATGGTTTACCCAAGACCATTGTGAGTGACAGGGACAGCCGATTCATGAGCACTTTTTGGCAGGAATTATTCAGGTTGGTTGGTACGACCTTGACCCCTAGCACCAATTACCATCCTCAGACTGATGGTCAAACAGAAATAGTCAATAAGTGGGTGGAAGGCTACCTCCGAAATTATGTATCAAGGCAGCAAAAAGCATGGGTCAGGTGGCTACATTTGGGAGAATATCGCTACGACACAACTCATCATATGTCTATTGGTATGACTCCATTCAGAGTCTTGTACAGTTATGACCCACTCTCCTTTGTAGAGATTGTCTTTGGTGATAGCAGGGCTCCTATGGTTCAGGATTGGATTCAGCAAAGTCAGGACATACTCAGAGAACTAAAGGATCATTTGCAGAGGGCACAGAATCAGCAAAAGGTCCAGGCAGACAGGCACAGAGTAGAAGGTACATTTGAGGTTGGTGATTTGGTTTACTTAAGGCTCCAACCATACAGACAGGTATCCATCAAAAGAAGTGGAGCAGAAAAGCTCCAACCCCAATTCTTTGGACCCTACAAGATCAACAGGAAGGTAGGGGTCGTGGCTTATGAGCTTGATCTTCCACAGGGCAGCAAAATACACAACGTTTTCCATGTGTCATGCTTGAAGAGAGCCATCGGCCAACACATCACTCCAATTGAGGTACTGCCACCCTTAGATGAAGAAGGGCAATTGATACTAACACCAGAGGAGATACTGGAGGTTCGGGAAAAGAATCTAAGGAGGAGGAGCATCAAGGAATACTTATTTAAATGGAAGGACTTACCTATTGAGGATGCCACTTGGGAGAGTGAACAGGTATTACAGGAGACAAGTTCAGAATTGCTTGTGGGCAAGCAATTTCTAGCAGGGGAGACTGTAATGTCCCCCACCTCTTAATGAGGGTTGGAGAGACTCAGTAGTCTAGTTATCCCCACTAGACTATATTCTCATGCACTATGGGGAGAAGTCAGCTAAACTCAACATTATAATATTAAGTTGACTTGGAAAAGGAAAAGTAACTCAATGAAAGAATAGAACATGTGAGAGTGAGTTAGGAGTTAACCCTAGGGTTTAACTAACTCAACTGAGAAACAGATTGGAGGTATAAAGGAAAGGCAAGGGCGCACCTCTCACTTACCTTGGATTATTATTGCATTTTTCTTTTAGGCTCTAGAGCACAATAGTTTTGAGGCTTTTGAGAATACAAACCCTAGAGGACAACTCAGTGGTGAAAGATCCCACCTCTCTTGTTCCAAGCTTGGTCTCGGGGATGCAATACTCCACCCACACCATTCTACAGCAGCGACAGGTACCATCTTCCATCCAGGGCAGTAGCATGGCGTAACTTGGAGGGTTTCCAGCATAGGGGGCACACTATTGATTGAAGGAAGTTCAATCCAAGAGTTTGAGGAGGCTTTTGGGTATTTGGGCACTTTGGTTTTCTCTGCAAGACCTTGATCATCATTTCTAGTAACTTTTGAGAGAGTGATACCTGCCATTTGATTTCCTGGAGCATTGGCAAGATTTGGAGAGAAGGAGGGCGCTATTGGAAAGTAGATCTACTCAGTTTGGAGGGGTAAAACTTCATATCTCAGCCTAATACTTCACCAAGGGGTTCACATTGCCCCGATCTATCATTCTGGAGAGTTTCAGAGTGTTTGGAGGTGTCTTTCATCAGGGTCGAATTATTGGGTTTTGGCAGACTTCAAGAGGGCGCAGTTTAGTTTGAGGTTTCAACATTTGGAGGAGTGGATCTCAATATTTCAGCTTGAGACTTCAGGAGGGGGGTTCTCCTTGCCTCGATCTACCATTCCACAAAGTTTTGTGCAATTTGAGGGCTTCCAGCAGCAGGGCCGAAATATTAGACCTTCACAGCTATCTAGGAGGGCGTATCTTCAGCCAGGGGGGGTTTGGACTTGACCCTGGTTTATCTTGTATTGGTCTTCAACTTGTATTCAGCCTTTGGAGGCTTATATCTTCTTATCTTGAGCATTTTGTAGTAGCTCATATCCTAGCAAGAGGATCTATCTGATGTTATTCCAAATCCGCAGTCTTATTGTATCAGGTTCTCTCATATTATCTAAATAAAGGTCAGATCTATGTTGTTTGGTTCCATATCTGGTGTTTCTTGTAAACTCTTGTATTGGTCTTCAGCTTGTATTCAGCCTTTGGAGGCTTATATCTTCTTATCTTGAGCATTTTGTAGTAGCTCATATCCCAGCAAGAGGATCTATCTGATGTTATTCCAAATCTGCAATCTTCTTGTATCAGGTTCTCTCATATTATCTAAATAAAGGTCAGATCTATGTTGTTTGGTTCCATATATGGTGTTTCTTGTAAACTCTTGTATTTCCATATGTTGCATCTTCAAATCTATGTTCACATGCTTGATAACTAAATCTACAAACCCTAAAACGCAACTCCAAGATCAAACCTGCAAACAAACATACACACAACAGTTAACAGTGAGCAATTAGTGTTCCCAGCGAAAAAATTGGCTTGGGAACATTACATTGTCATACCATTCTTTAGCTTTCCCTAAAGAGAAAAACTTCACATACACATCCCTTGAAAAGGTGGGAAGCCATTTTCTAGAACCACCTTGAGCAGATTGTT
>ML785877.1:29865-42543 GCA_009831015.1 Picea engelmannii
TCAAAACATATCGACAGGTAAGGGAAAGGCTTTCTTGGAAAGGGTTGAAGGAAGATGTGATGCGTCACATCAAGGAGTGCACTACTTGTCAGGTAAACAAGGATGAGCACACACATCCAACAGGATTATTGCAACCTCTGCCCATCCCGGAGCACAAATGGGAAAGCATCTCTATGGACTTCATCACAGGATTGCCCAAAGCACAGGGTAAAGATTCTATTTTTGTAATGGTGGACAGATTAACTAAGTTTGCACACTTCTTCTCCATTGCCACAGACTTCAGTGCAACACAGGTTGCAGATTTGTTCTTCAGGGAGGTCTTTAGACTACATGGTTTACCCAAGACCATTGTGAGTGACAGGGACAGCCGATTCATGAGCACTTTTTGGCAGGAATTATTCAGGTTGGTTGGTACGACCTTGACCCCTAGCACCAATTACCATCCTCAGACTGATGGTCAAACAGAAATAGTCAATAAGTGGGTGGAAGGCTACCTCCGAAATTATGTATCAAGGCAGCAAAAAGCATGGGTCAGGTGGCTACATTTGGGAGAATATCGCTACGACACAACTCATCATATGTCTATTGGTATGACTCCATTCAGAGTCTTGTACAGTTATGACCCACTCTCCTTTGTAGAGATTGTCTTTGGTGATAGCAGGGCTCCTATGGTTCAGGATTGGATTCAGCAAAGTCAGGACATACTCAGAGAACTAAAGGATCATTTGCAGAGGGCACAGAATCAGCAAAAGGTCCAGGCAGACAGGCACAGAGTAGAAGGTACATTTGAGGTTGGTGATTTGGTTTACTTAAGGCTCCAACCATACAGACAGGTATCCATCAAAAGAAGTGGAGCAGAAAAGCTCCAACCCCAATTCTTTGGACCCTACAAGATCAACAGGAAGGTAGGGGTCGTGGCTTATGAGCTTGATCTTCCACAGGGCAGCAAAATACACAACGTTTTCCATGTGTCATGCTTGAAGAGAGCCATCGGCCAACACATCACTCCAATTGAGGTACTGCCACCCTTAGATGAAGAAGGGCAATTGATACTAACACCAGAGGAGATACTGGAGGTTCGGGAAAAGAATCTAAGGAGGAGGAGCATCAAGGAATACTTATTTAAATGGAAGGACTTACCTATTGAGGATGCCACTTGGGAGAGTGAACAGGTATTACAGGAGACAAGTTCAGAATTGCTTGTGGGCAAGCAATTTCTAGCAGGGGAGACTGTAATGTCCCCCACCTCTTAATGAGGGTTGGAGAGACTCAGTAGTCTAGTTATCCCCACTAGACTATAGTCTCATGCACTATGGGGAGAAGTCAACTAAACTCAACATTATAATATTAAGTTGACTTGGAAAAGGAAAAGTAACTCAATGAAAGAATAAAACATGTGAGAGTGAGTTAGGAGTTAACCCTAGGGTTTAACTAACTCAACTGAGAAACAGATTGGAGGTATAAAGGAAAGGCAAGGGCGCACCTCTCACTTACCTTGGATTATTATTGCATTTTTCTTTTGGGCTCTAAAGCACAATAGTTTTGAGGGTTTTGAGAATACAAACCCTAGAGGACAATTCGGTGGTGAAAGATCCCACCTCTCTTGTTCCAAGCTTGGTCTCGGGGATGCAATACTCCACCCACACCATTCTACAGCAGCTACAGGTACCATCTTCCATCCAGGGCAGCAGCAGGGCGTAACTTGGAGGGTTTCCAGCATAGGGGGCACACTATTGATTGAAGGAAGTTCGATCCAAGAGTTTGAGGAGGCTTTTGGCTATTTTGGCACTTTGGTTTTCTCTGCAAGATCTTGATCATCATTTCTAGTAACTTTTGAGAGAGTGATACCTGCCATTTGATTTCCTAGAGCATTGGCAAGATTTGGAGAGAAGGAGGGCGCTATTGGAAAGTAGATCTACTCAGTTTGGAGGGGTAAAAATTCATATCTCAACCTAATACTTCACCAAGGGGTTCACCTTGCCCCAATCTATCATTCCGGAGAGTTTCAGAGTGTTTGGAGGTGTCTTTCATCAGGGCTGAATTATTGGGTCTTGGCAGACTTCAAGAGGGCGCAGTTTAGTTTGAGGTTTTCAACATTTGGAGGAGTAGATCTCAGTATTTCAGCTTGAGACTTCAGGAGGGGGTTCTCCTTGCCTCAATCTACCATTCCACAAAGTTTTGTGCAATTTGAGGGCTTCCAGCAGCAGGGCCGAAATATTAGACCTTCACAGCTATCTAGGAGGGCGTATCTTCAGCCAGGGGGGGTTTGGACTTGACCCCGGTTTATCTTGTATTGGTCTTCAGCTTGTATTCAACCTTTGGAGGCTTATATCTTCTTATATTGAGCATTTTGTAGTAGCTCATATCCCAGCAAGAGGATCTATCTGATGTTATTCCAAATCTGCAGTCTTATTGTATCAGGTTCTCTCATATTATCTAAATAAAGGTCAAATCTATGTTGTTTGGTTCCATATCTGGTGTTTCTTGTAAACTCTTGTATTGGTCTTCAGCTTGTATTCAGCCTTTGGAGGCTTATATCTTCTTATCTTGAGCATTTTGTAGTAGCTCATATCCCAACAAGAGGATCTATCTGATGTTATTCCAAATCTGCAGTCGTATTGTATCAGGTTCTCTCATATTATCTAAATAAAGGTCAGATCTATGTTGTTTGGTTCCATATCTAGTGTTTCTTGTAAACTCTTGTATTTCCATATGTTGCATCTTCAGATCTATGTTCACATGCTTGATAACTAAATCTACAAACCCTAAACGCAACTCCAAGATCAAACCTGCAAACAAACATACACACAACAGTTAACAGTGAGCAGTTAGTGTTCCCAGCGAAAAAATTGGCTTGGGAACATTACATTGTCATACCATTCTTTAGCTTTCCCTAAAGAGAAAAACTTCACATACACATCCCTTGAAAAGGTGGGAAGCCATTTTCTAGAACCACCTTGAGCAGATTGTTGAGAATCTTCATCAGATGATAACTCTGAATCGTCAAAAGGATGATCCTCAAGGTGTGGTTGGGTATCAACATAAGTACGCTGCAACAAGTCATCCTCAGATGGATGAGTCCAATCCATGCTCATATCATCATCAGGTCGCCAAATACCTGGAGCATCCAAATAGGAAGACCAGTTCACCGAAGGTTATAGCTCTGCATTTGTTCGAGAGCTACCCTCAATGTCATAGATGGGATCCTTATTAAAAATGATACAAGCCATGTCCCACCTACACCTTCCAACACGTATGAAATCATCAATATCTTGGTCAATTATGTCATTGGGACCGATTACTTATTCATAAGGCTTGACAACTTCATCCTCCTCAAGATGGAGAATAGACACCAAAGTTTCATCTAAGTTTTCGGCATAAGGAACATCATAGGGTCTTCATGGTAATTTTCTTCATAAATCTACTCTTCAAGCATTTCTTCATCCGCAAGGGCTTATTCTTCGATGGATTCTTGAGATAACCCTTCTACAAAATTCATCAGATGCTCAGTAGCTTCATCAGCAGTTGTTTCCTCTTCCATCTGCAAAAGTGCCTTCGAGATATGGTAGGCTTTGGGCAAGGGTTCATCCCATGGTGCCATGATTTCATTCTCTGAATTGACACCTCAATGGAGTCACCAAATGAGCTCAAGGCTAATCAAAAGATGGAAAGGGTTCTAGGGGAAGGTGGGTTCTTAAGTTGTGGAGTCGCGTGATAGACTTAGAGAGTTCATCAAGGAAAGGTGAGAGGGAACTTCCCTCGGGTGGAGTCACCAAGAAAAACTAGGGAAAGGCTTTGGGATAGCTTGCCAAAGTGTCATTAGGGCTCGAAAGAGGATTCAAAATCCCCCCCGACAATGGCGCCAAAATGTTATTGCACAGATTGTAGGTTGGACAAAGCCCAACCCAAACCACAAGAGTGTGACAACTACAAGAGTACCTACCCACTGTCACCTTAAATAGACACTCCCCTCGCTTTAGTGATGATAAATCACCACAAGGGGGGAATCTCGGTGACCCTAGGGGGATTGAGATGGAAAGTGAGAAGATGATGGTGAAAACCCCTATAGGTCAGAGTTGGAGAAGGATAAAGGCTTGGAGATGAATTCTTGTTGGTGAATAATGGTTGTCAAGTGTTGAGTACCTGCACCACAGTGTTAGCCCTGCCCAGAACAAGACAATTGATCGAGATACAAGCCTTAAAATCAAGGGGAACAAACAAGAAAAGCTTGTTGTCCCAAACTGCAGCAGTGTTGAAATATATATATATATCAGCAATAGAATGTGTTACTAGCTGCAAATTTAACCACCAGAAGCATCAAACAATTATTGGATGATCAAGTACCAAACATGTAGATAACATTCCAAGACTTAAACACAAGCTTTGATGGTAAATTAGGGCTGCAAAATGGTGTTATCAGCAATGTGTTAGGGCAGCCTTATGGCTGTAGCAAATAACTGCTACAGCAGCAAAATCTAACCACTAAAATCAGCAAACAATCCAGCCAAAAGATAGCCAATGACAAGTAGATTAGTTATGGCAGCTTGCAAGCAAATTTTAATGGTAGAATAGTGAGCAATGAAAGAGTTTAGGTGCGTTTTGTTGCGGCCATAATGGTTGTAGCATTAAAGTTATTACAGCAATGAATTCCTTGGCTAAAAGAGGACGCCCTTAGGGCATAAGCAAGCTTATAACATTAAAAAAATATTCCAACTTGAACAAATGCAATATCTCGCAATTTCACATATACCAATGCAATGATTTTATATCTCCAATGAAAGTAGATTAGTGCTTAGTCAATTGGGTGATGGAGTCTCTTCTGTAAGAGCTAGTTTTATTACTTCTCTAGGGGTGTAAGCCTTTTTACTCCCTAGAGAAAACAAAACTAGCAAGGTAAATCTAGGAGGGTGTAAGCCCTTTTACTCCTCCTAGCAACCTTAGCTAAAATATGCTTATTCAAGATAAGGATTGATCTTAATGGAGGGTGTATGCCCTTATACTCCTCCTAGGGTTTAAACAAGAATAACCATGCAACAAGAAGAAACACTAACAATATGCAGAAATTTCTTACCAATTTCAAGAAATAGCAAGATAAACCCTACTTTACCAAGAATATTCCACCACAATAGCAAGAACCAAGCATCCAAGAGATAGTGCACCACTTTTTTCTCCAATAGACAAGTTGCATCATCCACAAAGCATTCAAGAAAGAGAGATAGAGCAAATGCCCAAGAAGGGCACAAATTACTGCCGAGAGAGGTCTAAGCCTCAAGTGAGTTGTGTTAAAATGAAATGTCACAAGCCTTTATTTATACAAGACCTTCTAAAATTAGTTTGTCCTCTTATCTTTAGGGTAAAACACAAATTAGGGGGGGCGACCTCCTAATTTGCCCCTTTACAAAATTAATTTCAAGATTACAAAAGAAACAAGCCCTAAAAGATGACGTCATACCCCCTAGGGTTGATGTTTTGGCATAGAAATCAAGTTGTTGAGTAGCTTGAGGGAGTCGTTGGGCCTCCAAAGGCCTAATCTCCATATGCAAGAGCCTCCCTCCATCAAAAAGATGCCAAGTCATCATCAAATCCACGAACACCATCGAACCCTAACCCTCAAAGGTGATGTCATGCCCTAGAATGTGATGTTTTTGGGCCTTCAAGGCCAAACGTTGGGCTAATAGAGGGCTAGTCTCCTCCAAGGTGCATTCTCATGCCTCCAAAGGTAATGTCCATCATCCATGTGTCCCTAGGAGAGGGAGTGCATCATCCAACTTATGGGCTTCATGCCCCAAGTGAAAGTCCAAGTGACCTTGTGCCTCCAAGGTATAGCTTCCCACCTATCAAGGCCCTGCAAAGACAAGCAAATTCACCCTCCAAGGGCTCACAAGTCACAAGCATCATGTTAAGTAAGCCATATATAATAAAAGAACCACCCGAACATGTGCATCAAATCCCCCCTCTCGAAATAAACAAACGCTCAAAGACCTTATGCAACTTGCCAAATTTAGGCATGCGAGGGTTGTCATGGTGACCTATTGGGTGAGTCATTCCCCAAGTCAAGGAGTGTTTACCAGGTGGACCCTCTCTAAGTCATGTGAAGAGTATGAGGTGGATGGGGGTGATACTTTTGGGCACGAGGTTTCTTGACATACAAGGGCTCATATTGTCTCATTTATGGGTGCCTTTGTAGAGGATGTGTTGCCCTTCGTCCACGATGCATGATTTTTCCAAACCCTTTTTGCCATTAATTTATTAGAGCATTCCCAAGTTGAAGCTAAAGTGGGACTTCTACCTAAGCATGAAAAACTTTTCCCACATTAACTCTACCTTGGTCACACTTGACCATGCTTCCCAGAGTTGAAGATGATATGTGGGACTTCTACCTAAGCATGAAAAACATTGCCCACACATTCTCTACCTTGGTTGGCATGCTCAATTAGTTATTTATTTTACGGGTCCCTCAATTTTTGTGAGAAACATTTTATTGTTCTCAGGATCCCTGGGCGAGCATCTGGAAGGTTTATGATTGGTTTTTATCTTTTGTCAGCTACAAGCCTCTTGGCCTTTAGCCCCTTCTTCCCATGAAATGAGGTACATGCCCTTCTTGGGTTAATGTGGCCCAAAAACCCAAAAGATGAGGGAACAAAGGGAAAGAAGCATGAAAAGTGGCAAGTATGTGCGGGAGCAGTATGATGACTCATCAAGGAGACCCCCCAGTGGCAGCCCTTTCCCCAAGGGCAACTGCTTGCTAGGACAACAATGTCAACCACCAAGGTGAAATAAGGAAAAGAGCATAATTTCTAAGCAAACGTTTTCAAAATCAAGAAAGGACCCTTTGCAACATATTCAGATGCTTCATTTATTAAAATGACACATACCACAACACTGGACTCATTACCTCATGGAGCAAGACTTGTTGTCCTCTGTGAGCTAAGCTGGTGTGGTGAATGGTGCAGCCATTGATCACAAGGTGATGAGTGGTGTGATGTGGGGCTCTGCCAGCTCGCCTGTTGACATTGTCGATCGATCCATCTCTCAATACTCCATGTCTGCAACCTGAGGGCCTTGAGACATCATCTCCTTAGTTATCCCTAGGAATGGGGGATAACATGGAGCTTCCGAGGAGCACCAGGACAACATCCAAGGAACATCCAGGGAGTGCCAAGGGAGCATTTTGGGAGCACCGTGGGAAGGAAAGTGGATCACCATGAGAGCATCATCATAGCGAAGTGTGGAGTGGGATCATAAAACAAACCAAGGAGCATTTCTTTTTGGATGGGAGCACACTTCAGCAAAGTTTCTTCCCAAAGCATGCTCGACGGGCAAGATCGGGGGGTATCGATTCCAATAACATTGTGATTGTGATGTTGAGATTATGTGTATATGATGTTCTACTATTTCTTTCCTACACCAATGAATGGAATTGATGCAATAAACATATACGTCAAACTATATGCATTAGCATTCAAAATATCCAATGAGTAAATGGAATTAAAGATAAGGAAAGAAAGAAGAGATTCACAATACGAAATGTTTAATCCCTCCAAAACTTGAGAGTCCTGCATGTTATTTCCTCTTGGGGCATTTCCTTGCACTAGAATTTTCTTATCATGGCAACATTTCTTGCCATTTCTTTCTTCAGAAAGTTGCCCAATGCAATGAGCACACTCATTAGATATCCATTTCCTTTTATATATTCTCTTCTATTGCCTCTATTCCAGTACATCTAAATTTCCATTGATCCTTTGCCCGCACCTCACCTAAATCATAATGTTTGCTAATTCTTTCATTCACTTCCCCACTAATCCTTTTCCATCTTCCAAATTCGCAATCAAGTTAATGTGAATTTGTCCTTAATTATGCTATCAGTCACTTATCATGTGAGGGAATAGTTGCTTTCAAGTTTATTTCTACCTTATGTGTCTACTCTTCATTAAACTTTCTAGGTAACTCTTAGTGATTATCTCCCACTAATGGAATTCGAACTTCTACAAATACAAACTGAGCTCTTTTTTTACCTTTGGTCGAGTAACCTCAACTAACACCATTTCTTATCCATTACAAATGTTGTTTACCTCTAGTTCCAACAATTCTTTGAAGATTCTCCATAACAGCTTTTCTCGATTGTATGTTAGCATCCATTTTCCTCCCCATTTGAACTTGATAGCCTAAGCCCTCTATATTGTAGTCATATTTAACAAGGGCATGCGCTCATCTCTACAAGTACTATGAGTGCATTAATGATAAATCCCTTTTGTGCCTTCTCAATTCTTTTTTACTTTTCTACTCACAATGTACTCGTCCACTCTTCATAAACAAAAAGAAGAATTGGTGAACCAAAAGTCCAGAAAGGATTCTTACTACATTTCAGTCCCAACATTTAGCTTCCTTGCATTCCTTTTGAAGAATGCTGAGGACATTTCGATCTCCTTGAAGACTTCTAGATTTACAGACTTCCTGCTACAATACCAGTTATTAGAGCTACTGTGACAACAGAATTAGCATTATACATCTTTAATATGCTAAAAAGGACAGTAGTATTCACAAGAAAGGACATTTATGTATGAAAATTGGGCTGATAATTGCAAAAGCATGCAGCCAAAGAATATTGGATAGCACCAACCTTAATACTCTGTAATGTGAATTACTAGTGGCAGACTACATGAGAATACTAGGCCAACCAACATGCTTGTGGGAACAGTAATTACACTCAAAACTATTAATGGATCTCTTGCAAGGACACTACTTGTGTACAGAAAACCAAGAACTAAGAATAAGTAACATATAAATTATATATCTCACTTAAAACAAGGAGATATGGAAAACAAAGTATCTGAGAATAGACTTCTTTCAAGCATGTAATATCTATCCGGAATATTAGTTTCAAGTAGCAGCTAGAAACCCATTCACACTAGAGATAAAGGAGTCGATACCTCCACATTTGCCCCCCGGTGATAGTCCATTGTCAAAGTCTCAGCTGTACGCTTGCCCTCATCATAACAGCTTCTAACACCTGAGCATAAATCCTCTTAGCAAAAAAAAAAATATAAATGATACAAGTGGACTAAGGATATTTAAAGCCTTAAACAGAAATACAGATGTTAGTTGCTGTATGAACCAAAACTATGTGAATTAAAGAAGTTACGATCAGGTCTGGCATTCCTGAAACAAAATAACACATAAACACAGTTAACAATTGCATATCGTGTTCATGGATGCTCCCTTAATACATGAAAGTACAAAGAAACAATTACCCGGTACATTTTGTTTTATTTCTGTGTATGTCTGCAAACCGGAAAAAGGCAAATACAGAACAAACAAAAAATGATAGAAGACAATATAGACCACACAAATGGAAGCAATCAATGCATACCTATAGGATTGACATTTCCCCAATATGTCTCCGTCTGTGGATGCTGGAGAGGATCCCCATATACCTCACTTGTACTGGTAAGCAAGAAGCGGGCTCCAATTCGTTTTGCCAGACCCAGCATGTTCAATGTCCCCATCACATTTGTCTTGTACAAAGAATGTTAAGAAAAACTTCAAAACTAGATAAAGTGAAAGAGAACAGCAAATTTAGGAACCCTCCCAGAACAAGACATCCTCAGATTCACTCCCAAGGATGGAATTGAGTTGTATTAATCTCCACAAATAACCAAAAGTGCAGAACATGGGACTGCCAAAAAGATCCCATTATAAAGTATCATGGAAGAGTGTCTAACACGACTCCAAAAAAACTAGGTGATAACTCAACTCCAAAGAAGTTAATAGCCTATAAATTAGGTCATTTTCGTTTAAGATCTAAAGGCAAGGAGGATAATCTGTAGCCACATGACTCCCATCCTTAATGTGGATCATTGTAAGTTGGTCACCCTAGGTCATCAAGGCAAAATATTGAGCATATCCTGCCAATATCATTGGAACCTATTATGTGTGCAATAGATGATTAAAGACGTGTGTGCAGGTGATAAATTCACCAAGACTTATCTCAGGACCACCAGTTGGGAATTTGGTGCAAACCTACCTTCTAAGCTAAAAGCTCAGCCCATATTTCAAGCTCAAATCCATCTCAATGCAAATATATCATAGGCATAGGTTGACCCGTTTACATAGGCATGATAATATAGCAGATTAAGCAATTTGTGACATCGATGTAAAACGACCTATCAGAGTTGATAGCAAAATAAGAAAACATAGTGAGGTCTCCTGCACAGACATAAAAATTAAAGCCAACCAAAATAGCAATAGATGCCGACAAGGTATTGGTTCACTAATGAGATCGAGGGACTATTAAGCCATCCACCTGGGATCCATTCTCACTGCAGTCTGCCCCTCCCATATGGCATGAGTTTCAAAGGAATGAGATCAGTTGCAAGTCATGAGCAATTTTGGTAGAATAGCAACCCCTCAGACCTGGCACCTAAGCCAAAGGATGTCCGCTGTTTCTTGAAGAACTCCCCCCAAAAAAAAAGGCAATGGACATCGAGCAGAACTTCAAAATGCAAAGGAGGAAACCAAAGCTTGCCTACAAGGTGTGGATATGATTGTCTTCACAGGATTGAACTTGTAGTGAACGGGAGACGCGGGGCATGCCAGATGGTAAATCTGATCAACCTCCAACAATATCGGCTCAACGACATCATGCCGGATGAGCTCGAAGCGAGGATTCTTGAAGTGATGCATAACATTCTCCTTTCTACCAGTGAAGAAATTATCAATAACAATCACATGGTCTCCCCTCTCCAATAGCCTGTCAACCAGATGGCTGCCCACAAATCCAGCCCCCCCTGTAACAACTATTCTCAGAGGCTGCCTCCTTACACCCGCCACGAGCCTGTGAACTGTGATTGTCTTCTGAACCCCAGATTTCTCCACCCCTTTGGACACAAATTTCTCAGAGCCACCTATCGTTTTTCTTATGTCTCGCTTTGCAAGATTGGGCCCGAGAATGAAGAGCGTAGAGGCTATCAACATACCCACCAAGACAAACAGCCAACGCTGCTCTTTCAAAAGATAGTGCACCGGTTTTGGCAGTGATTTGGGCTTCACGGCTTTGGGGGAATAGGGATCTGCATCTGCTGGGGTCTGGACTTCTTCGTCCCGGCGGTGATTCAGGCTTGATTGCTTGTGCATTTTGCTGATATTCCCTACTGCCCACGATGAAAAACAAGAAACCCGAAACAGAATTATATACAAGAAATCACGGAGATATGAGAAGCAGGTGAGAAGTCTTATTAACCATCGTCCCAATGGGGCCTTTTGTTGGTGGAATTGACAATCAGACACAAAAATGTGAAACCCACTTCATATGATCGGCAAGATTCTGCAAGTACACACTTGGTTTTAGCTGGTCGAAAGTTCGAACCCAACCCTGTACCAAGGAAACGAAGACCTACAATTTAATTTAAGGAGTTCTCGATACAATACTCACTTACATTCTCACAGAAATCATGGATGAACTGCCCATGACCATTACAGCAACTATGTGTCACTTTCTTCGGCCCTTCGATATTTCTTTCACCTTAATTGTCAAGATTGCTCTGCTCTGGCATTTTCGTTAGAACCTCTCCTAAACCCCAATATCACGCTACTTCAGTATAACTGTGAATTGATTGCTGCTCCCACCATGATTTGATCTGGTGACCTCATTGGACGGTATCATTTTGAATAGACAGGATCACGTAAAACAACGCCCGATAANTTAGAACCTCTCCTAAACCCCAATATCACGCTACTTCAGTATAACTGTGAATTGATTGCTGCTCCCACCATGATTTGATCTGGTGACCTCATTGGACGGTATCATTTTGAATAGACAGGATCACGTAAAACAACGCCCGATAAGTTCGCATTCGTATAAATGGCCACTTCTGATGCGTTCTTCTGCCCGTTTTAGAAGATCGGTCTGTAAGGTGATATAGCAAGCTTACGGTTCGGGCGTTTTAATCGAGGATCCGTCCCCACACGTCGTGCATTCGCCCACCCCCGTACTGGAAGAAACCCACTTGAACAAATTTTGTGAAATAGTTTCTTCATGGCTATCCCATGATATTGCATAGTTTTTTACGGTTAGAAACTTGGTATGATGCTGACAGGCTGCACCGTTTGTGATGCTAACAACCATGTCGCCAGACCAATAGACATCCAACCTGTGTATTAATTTGCTTTCTCTCCGTGAGATCCAAAATATTGGTGAGAGTCTGTAATTAGCTTCTCCTTTTTAATTAAAAAGTGGTGACATTTTTTATAATATTTTTTAAAAATTATTCCCGTATTTTTAAAAATAAAAATATATAGGAATTTTTAAAAATAATATAATTATTTTTAATGAATGGAATGATTGTGACAAAATTTGTTGTGTTATATTAATAATTAAAAAATAAAAAATAAAAAAAAGTCATTGTACAACTATTAAAATTAATATAGTTATTTTTAGTAAGATTTACATTTGCTTATCCACGTTTTGTATCCATATGGTTGAAATTTGGTGTTTATTTATGTTTATTTAAAAAAAAAAGTGTTGAATTGTGATGTTAATCCACGTTTTGGATTCATACGGTTGAAATTTGGTGGTTACTTATGTTTATTAAAAAAGAAAAAGTGTTTGAGTGCGATGTTTATTTATATATAGTAAAAAAAGTTAATAAAACATTTCAATATTTTTTTTTTTTTTTTATG
>ML785877.1:56529-117717 GCA_009831015.1 Picea engelmannii
TACTAGGCCGGACATTGCACATGCAGTGGGAGTTTTGAGTAGGCATATATCAAAACTAGGGAAGGAGCATTGGACAACAGTAAAAAGGGTTTTCAGTTATTTGCATGGCACTGCTAGCTATGGATTGTGCTACCAAGGAAGACCAGGATTGGACAGAGTGTTGGACATACATGGATTTGTGGATGCAGACTAGGTTAGAGATCTAGATTGTAGGAGATCTACAAGTGGGTATGTGTTTAACCTATTTGGAGGAGCAATCAATTGGATGAGAAACAGATAGTTTGTAGTGGCACTTTCAACTACATAAGTTGAATACATGGCAGCCACTCATGCAAGTAGGGAAGCAATATGGTTACAAAGATTATGTTCAGGTATTGGGTTGGTACAAAAAGCTGTAAGGATAGATTGTGATAGTCATAGTGCAATTTTTGTAGTGAAGAACCCGACTGTTACACATTATTTTGGTCACCCTGATGATGATTACATAAACATGTGTTCAGGTTCCCAATATAATCTTTTGCCTGAGAAAAGAAACCTCTTTCCACCCTTGCAAGATGCATTTTTGGAAGGCCGCTGCGAGCAGCTCCCTTTACACAGTGCGAAAATCCCTAATTTTTGCATGCTGTACTATAGCCAGTCCATGGGATTTCCACAGGCCAATATATAGTCAGGTCGCGGCAGTGCTTTAAACCTAAAAGAGGAAAGAAGTTCTAGTAGCTTCTAGAAGTGGAATCTTATGAAAGTATGAAGTGGCATCCGTGTGGTTACGATCATACTGACTTCTCTAATTTGGTGGGATCATCCTCATCTCTTTAACCACTTTAGCTTCTCCTATATAGTGATAGGCTTCTCATGGAAAAGGTTAGAGGTACAAGCATAAAGAAGCATAGAGATTGAGGAAAGAATAGGTTGAAGACTGTGAAGAATCCTATTTCAAGTGATGCTTGAGGTCTCCATTCATCCATCAAGATTTTGAGAGAAATCTTCATACAAAGGTCGGAGCAAATGTATGTGTGTGTCAGAACGAAGGGGCCACTGAAAGGGAACTTGCGACATCAAGGCGATTCAGTTGTATCTTCTACCTTTCATTAATATAATACGGTGGCATGTCTCTTTCCCATAAAATGATTGATATTTTATTACATGACTCCTTGATCACATGTTTAGGTTGTCATTGAATTTCATTATTGTTGCTTTCACGTTGGTTGATTTGTGTTATTACATATCTGATCTCTCAGGAGCATTGGAGTAAAGCAGGCCAACAAAGACATAAGAAAGCGATTAATAAGGTATGTTATCTATTCCTCCTTTGGTAATTAAATTCAATGATTGTAACCTAGGGAAAGCGTCTTGTCTTGTCTCGTTTTATTCTAGATTCAGGTGGATCTAGGGGGATTAGTTCATGTCTGCATCTACCAATTTACCCGTTAACATCGACTTATCATTGAAAGACAAAGCATATTGATATTCAATATCACTTTGTGGGAGACATGGTTGAAGAAAAGAAAGTGTTGTTGATGAAGGTGGACACTTTAAAAATGTTGCAGATTCATTAACAAAATATGTGAGCACTGAGAAGTTCTCTCGGTGTAGAGGATCCATGGACATTGCTACCCTAGATTGTTGACTATGTAACCATGTAACCCCATGTGTGCAAAGAAAACAACAAGTGGGAGAATGTTGGGTATGTGTTATATTCTTTGCACGAATAGCTCTAGTGTTGCATTTTTTCCTTGTTTTTTGCGTTGCCTCGATTTTCATGTCCATTGTTGGCTGGTTTTTCGGAAAATGGTTTTTGTCGAAGTTTTTCTATTTTTGGTTAAGGAATTAGGGTTGTTGACTAATCCAGGTCATTGGGTTAGGGTTTTGGATGTTGTTGGCTCCTATATGTATATTGTATTGTAAACAATGTATCACCATGAATAAATATAGAATATGTTGGTTTTCCGGGGGGGAAATCTATGTGTAATGTGTGTATTTTCCATTGTATCTTTTCTGTTCTTTTATTGAAAATCTATTTGCAGTAAAATATTGTACAAGGTTAAAATCTACAGTATGTTGTGCTAAAATTCAGATTTGTACCAAATCCTTTAAATAATCCCCTCTAGAAATTTGAAGTAAAATTTGTATCCCTGTCTAAAACAATTGTCTTAGGTATATCATGCAACCTAGCAATTTCCCTCATGTAAATTTATGCAATATTAATTGTTGTATGAGTCATTTTCACAGTGTATGAGTCATTTTCACAGAAACAAAATGAGCAACCTTTGTTAATTTATCCACAACTACCATTATGGAATCATGTTTCCTTGTTGTCCTGGGAAATTTAGTTATAAAGTCAATGGTTACCACTTCCCATTTATGCTTTGGAATTGGAAATGGCTGAAGCAAACCCATTGGGTGTCTATGCTCAACTTTTACTCTCTGACATTCCACGCATCTGGAAATGTAATCAACAACATCCTTCTTCATTCACAGCCAAAAGAATTGGCTTCTTACTATTGCAATTGTTTTCTGGTAACCAGGATGTCCGACATATGGAACATTATGCATTTCTTTTAATACGAAAATCCTAAGTTCTCTGGAACTAGAAACATAAATTCTAATCTTATGCATAAGTAATCCATCTTCCTTAATCTCATACTCTTTAATTTTTTGTTGTACGTTTTCTTGCTGTAAAATTTCTTTTACCTCTAGGTAATGATGATCTGTAACAACAACATCTAATATTCTACTCTTTAAATCTGATTGATGCATACTAACAGTTATAACATGCATAAGATGTACTCTTTTGTTGAGTGCATCAACAACTTTATTTTATTTTCCCTTGATATGCTTGATGTCAAAGTCATACTCACTTAAAAATTCCAGCCATCTTGTTTTCCTAGCATTCAAAGTTGGTTGTTCAAAAAGATATTTCAGACCATTATGGTCTGTCCTTAATTCAAATATTTTTCTCATGAGATAATGCCTCCACATCTTCAATGCATGAACTATGGCAACAAGCTCCAAATCATGTGTGGAATAATTCCTCTCATGTTCTTTGAGTTTTCTATACTCATAACTAATGACATGTCCATTTTGAGTGAGGACTCCACCAAGTCCTTCCTTGCATGCATCTGTAAATACCACAAAATTCTCATTTGGGTCAGCAATCTTTAAAACCGGTGCACTAGTAAGCAATTCTTTCAACAAATTAGAATTCTCTTCACATTTTGTTTTCCATTCAAACTTGATTCCCTTCTTTTGTAAAGAAGTTATGGGATGATCAATCTTAGAGAACCCCGCTATAAACCTCCTGTAGTATCCAACTAGTCCAATAAAAGATATGATTTCTAAAACATTCCTGGGTGTTGGCCATCCTCTAATGGCTTCAATCTTTTCTGGATCTACTGTTATACCTTGTTCTGAAAGAATATGACCCAAATAATGGATTTTTTCTTGGTAAAAAGATCGCTAACTAAGCTTGGCATAAAGTTGATGTTCCCTCGGCTCTTGTAACACCAACCTCAAGTGATGTTCATGCTCTTCCTCGGAATTAGAATAAATAAGTATGTCATCCAAGAACACAATGACAAACTTATCCAGATAATTTATGAATATGTCATTCATTAAGCACATAAAGATAGTTGGTGCATTGGTTAGTCCAAATGGCACCTCTACAAACTCATAATGTCCATACCTGGTTCTGAAGGTTGTCTTATTGATGTCTTCTTCCTTCATTCTGACTTGATGGTATCCGGATCTCAAGTCTATCTTTGAAAATATCTTTGTTCCTCTTAGCTGATCAAAGAGGTCATCAATTATGGGTAGAGGGTATTTGTTATTCATAGTGGCTTTATTCAGTTGTTTAAAGTCTATACACAGCCTCAATGTTCCATCCTTCTTTTTAAAAAAGAGTATTGGTGCTCCCCAAGGTGAAACACTTGGACATATGTACCCTTTCTTCAACAACTCTTCCAATTGTGTTTATAATTCTTTCAATTTAGGTGTACTCATTCTGTAAGGTGTTTTTGATACTGGGGCAACTCCTGGTACTAAATCAATAAAGAAATCTATCTCCCTCTTTGGTGGCAATCCTAGTATTTCTTGGAATACATCTTCAAACTCTTGCAATACTGGAAAATCTTCAAGGCTTGGCCCTTTTGTCTTTTCTGGCTTTTCCACATGAACTGCATACAATTGACATCCTTTCTTGAAACATTTCTTTAGATGTAAGGTTGAAATCTCCCTTATAGAAATGGGTCTTGGAATTCCTTTCACAATGGTTTGTTTTCCTTCTTCATCAAGACATGTAAAGGTCTTGTTATGACAATCTGGGACAACACGGTGTTGGTCCAATCAATCCATTCCAATTAGGATGTCATAAGATTTAAGATGGGATGATATTCATATCAACAATTGTATTTACTCCATTAAGATTTATTGGACAACTTCTGACAACCCCATTGATCTTTCTTTTGGTTCCACTGGATAGTTGAACCAAACTTGACTTTCCTAGCTTACTTTTCTCCAAATGTAATCTATCCACTATTTTAGGATCAATGTAACACCGATTTGCTCCTGAAACAATTAAAATAACAACAAGTTGATTAATGATCTTACCTTCCACTTCAATCATATTGGATTGGTACTTTGCTTGTCGATCTTCTATGGCTGCATATATCTTGCCCATGCCCTCCACTATTGTAGCCTCTTGGATGTTGTGCATGGTCTTCTCTTTATCTCATTTGTGAGGGAAATCCTTGTATATGTGATTTTCCTTGCACCCCCAACATTGGATTGGTGGTCTTCCTCTTTTCCCCAAGGAATCCTCTTTCTTGGATTCATCCTTAGCAGACTGATCTTGTTGATTTTTATTAGGGTTGTTTCTATTGAAAGGAGTTTTGAACCCCTTCCTCCTCTAATCAGATTTCTCCTTCTTCTTATCCCTCCAAGATTTCTGCATGGATTCTCTGCCCTTTCCTTGCTTATATAGGTACTTAGCCTTCCTGATTGTCTTAGTCAATGTCTTGGGCTCATCATATTGAATCTTCTCTTTATAAAATGATGGCAGTCCACTTAAAAACCTTTGTATCTTCACTTTTTCATCTTCGATAAATCCTACATACTTCAACAATCCCAAGAACCTCTTTTCATATTCTGTCATGGTCATGCTTTCCAACTTTAGCTCAAAGAACTCTTGCATCTTCTTGTCATGGAAATGCTCTGAAAGGTACTCCTTTTGAAAATATTTCTTGAACTGCTTCCAAGTGATCCTGCTCTCATTATAGTGATCAACTTGCTTTAGCTGATCCCACCACATAACGACCCTCCCATGTAAATGGTAGGTGGCAATTCTTGCTTCTAGGTTTGAAGAGTAGTTATGCAATTGAAAATACCTCCTGGGTACAAGCAAACATGCTTCAACATCATCTTCCATTTATCTTTCACCATCAAAGGATGGTGGCTTAAGCTTCCTCAACTCTCCTTGCAAACTGTCCAATTCATGCCTTCTTATTTGGTGCCTAACATGAGACACTTATGGACTACTTATGGAGTCTTCAAATGCATAAAATTTCCTTGCTAATTAAGGCGGTGAGTGATGTCTATGAGTTATGTTGACACTTCTTGAATGAACAACTCTTCTGTAGTTACCTCTTCTTTCATGATATCTTTCTTCTCCCTCTTGCCTTAAGTTTGATCCATTCCTTGTTTGCCTATGCAACTAATTTAGGCTTTGCATTACTTGAGAATTTATCTGATTTTGATCTCTCATCAACCTCTCATTGTCTTCTTTGTAACTATGCACTTCTATTTTCAGGCTCCCCGCAGTCTCTATTAAGGTTTTGTGTTCCCCTCTACTCTTGTGCCCATTTGATTCTCTCTCTGCATTACCAACACTAATATTTTGGCCTTTGGCTTCTTTATCATGACTGAAGGCTCCCTCTCCTTCCTCCACTTCTTGAATATGCATTCTTATCTTGAACTGATATGGTTATACTCCCTAATTCTGCAAAATGTGCAAGCAACCATTTTGTTAGAATTATGCATATTATAATTTTTTTTCCAAACAATGCTATAAGTGCTTTCTCTGCTCACTTCTCAAAGAAATATATAATCATTCTCTAAATTATAACAATTCAATGTTACTCTCCTCTGAGTCATCCTTCTAATGACTATTCCCATGCCCCTATCTGATCTCTGAGCTGAAATTTATGGCTTCCCGAAAAAGTCACTTTCACCCTTTTTGGTGCTAACAAGATCTTGTGGTGGCAATGGAATGGTTGTGTGCCAATCTTGTCAAATTATTCCATGGGCTCTTTAAACAGGTACAAAATTCGAATTCTACACAGACTTTTCCTTCAATCCACTTTCCTTGTGACCGCGGGCTCGAAACCACGGGCTTATTCACTCTAAGCGATGTTCCTTAGTAGATTGCACCATTGATCATGATCAAGATAAGATCCAATGGTGAAGATCCATAGCGCAAAATGAAGTTACTCGATCGTTAATTTTATGAAGGTTACGCGCTTTAGATCTAGACCGTCAATTGATTTGGTGACGTGTCATCCCAGGATTAACACACGCAGTGGTCAAGCTGCTAACATGCCACCATGTTGAGATGCATGAATTGTTGATCTCAATGGTTGATTAAAACACAACCGTCGCATTGTCCTTTTCATTGGGTGACTGTTTGGGCCTTTGATCAACCCCTTTACCTTATCATGAGACCGGTGCTGGAACCAGGTCCTCCAGACTTCGAGATTCTTGCATTCTTCTAGAGTAATACTTATTGAAGTACACTTCTTCGAAGTACTTCTATTATCTCCACTAGCAGATCAGACAGTTGAGATTTAATCTCCTGTTGACTGGACAATCTTGGCTCATCTGAAGGCTCCAATGAAATCAATGATCACGACTTAATCAGGTGTTGAAATGAACGATCCTTATTTATTTTGGGGCTTCGACACTCACAGACTCGCAGACTCACGAAAGCATAATTCTCCCTTTCATAAGTTCCTCCGAAGGGTCTCAACAATTATATTATTTTTCCATCTTTGTGGACTTGCGGACTCATGAAAGCATGATTCTCCCTTTCATAAGTTTGTCTGAAGAGTCTCGACACTTAACCATTTTCATCTTTTTGAACTCACGGACTCTTGAATATGTACTTCCTCTCCTTAAGTTCACCCGAAATCCTTAACACTTAGTCATTTTTCCATCTCTGCAGACTCACGAAATCATAATTCTCCCTTTCATAAGTCCGTCCGAAGAGTCTCAACACTTAACGAAGAGTCTCAACACTTAACCATTTCATCTTTTTGGACTCACGGATGCATAATTCTATAAGCATCCCTTCATAGGTATGCCCGAGAAGTATTAACACTTAGATTATTTCATGAGTTTGTTGGGTTCGCGGGTTGGCGAACTTGCAGACCCATTCATCTCACCTTTCCGATCCTTAAACTTGATCGGGACCACTCCTTAATAACTCGACCAATTACATGCCTCCACGTGGCTTCCTTGTACATGTAGGCTTGTGACATCAACATAATGTCAACATGATGTCATCCCTCCTCTCGTCAACGTCTAAGGGCTTCCACATCAATCAATGACCGAGATCACATCCCAGATGTACTCCGATCAACGACTGACGATCTATCAGTTCAATCTGACGGCTCTGGTTATACCTGAAATTTCTCAATTAGATTTGATAGCTCTTGCTTATCTGGCTCACAATCTAATAGTCACGATTTCACGATCATTTACAAAGGATCTCTATCTATATTGCGCTTTGGCTTGTGCGTGATTTCTGTAACGCTCTTTCTCCTGATCTTTTCTTTCTTAATGACAATAGCATGTCTAATAATTCTGACCCATACCAGCCCAATGTTTCAACCAGAAGCTCTCATACCAATCTGTAACATACCCAACCACCCCCGGGCCGGGTACGGTACCTCAAAAACCCTGTTTGAAACTGATTTCGAGTTCTGATACCATTTCATTATTAAAGAAGCATGAAATAAACATGATAATGACACATGCAATAATAAAGATTCATGCTACAGTATAAAGAATGTCTAAACATGCCATGCATAACAATAACCAACAAGAATGCGTGTCAAATATACACATCTCAAAGATATTAATTAATACACAGCGGAAATAAATATACAACAGAGAAACACATGACAGAGAGCACTTATCTTAATCAAAATGGTTCACCAACTGGCTGCAGACCAATGATGTTCCACCCAACCGTAGACATTGTTGTTCCAAGTCTCAACAACAATGTCACCCTTGAGCCAGGGCTATGAATCCATAAGGACGATTCCAGGGTGTCACTCAATTTCCCCAAACTAGTCAGCACTCAAGCTCTCACAAGTTTCTCAACACACAACAATCCAAAGTACACCAACTTTTTTCTCTCCAGCCTGCACAACCCAAGAGAATGGACCCCCTTCTCTGCCATGCAGTCCCTCAAGCTATCCAACTCCTTCTAGGGATCCTGTGCATTTGGTCAAGATTCTCCATGCTGGGACTCGTAGGATTCACAACTGTGAATAAAATTTAGTACATGCCAAAGCATCTCAGGCATGCAGGCATTATTTCATGGCTGGAATACACCAGCAATCACTACAACTAGCCAACAATGGCTTCTCTCTTCAATAATTCACCCCCATGGTCCCATTCCAACAACAAGAATGAATGAGTGAAAAAGTGAACATAATGGAGAGTGTGAACAATTGAATAATGAATGAACAGAGTGAGTGACGAAGAAGAAGAATCCCCCAAACATCCCACAAGATGGGTTTATAAATTTACTTGCAAATCAAGAACCTCATGGCCTTCCCCAAGAAGCGCATGTAACCACTTCTCTCCACTAAAACAATTATGGGTAAATAAAATATGATAAAATGACTTAGCCCCTTAAGCCCCCTCTCTCGTGGAATCATATCCCCCTATAACTTTTGTTCTTGTTCGTCTAGCAACCATCGATGTATTTTATTATTAATAATGATCAAAACATTACATTTACTAGGCACACTGGGATTTTTAATTGTTTGGGCACTCGGCCTCTAATCAAATAAACATAATACATTATTTCATACGGGGACTCAAAACTGGGGTATTACACTCCCTTCACTACAACCTTCGTTCTTTTAATGGACTACCTTTGGAAGGACAACCATCAGATAGTTCATTTCCACTTCCACTTTACCAAAAAGACAAAAAAAGAAAAGAAAAGGATATGTTATTTACAAAATGTTTATCAAAGATCCAATTTAGATCACATGGTCTGCTTCAAGAGGGCACCCCTGCATAGTTGGATGATATTATCCCACATGTGTCCCTCATTCTCTCACACAGACCACATGTGGCGGTTGTTAAGGAAATTGAGGACATGGACCAAGTTGTTACAAGTTATTACATGTTGTGGATGAGGTTGTTGTTGTTGGTTACAGGTGGTCGAGTTGGTTATTGCCTCATGGACCACTGAGGTACCTCATTTAGGGCCACACGTGCCTCCTTCTAGAGGGGCACATTCTACTTTGGGTTGACTATTCTTCATTATTACGTGTTTGACCCTTACTTCATGGAAATTTTATGAGGGTACTTCACCTTTGGACCATTATTTGACTAGACCATGGGACATTGGCTTATTTTGAGGAGGACACACCTTTATTTGTGCTCTTATGGACCACACATGTAGTATCTTGGT
Organism: Picea engelmannii; assembly: GCA_009831015.1. NCBI lineage: Eukaryota > Viridiplantae > Streptophyta > Pinopsida > Pinales > Pinaceae > Picea > Picea engelmannii. The sequence continues at coordinate 66,236 of ML785877.1, forward strand.
CATATTCTCATTATTCTATGAGGGCGCCCCTCCATTTGAGGATTCTATGTAACTATTTGAGTATTTTCCCATGGTTTTTTGTGCTCCTTGTTTTTGTACATGGTATTGTATCTACCTATGGTTTTCTACACATGGTTCTAGAAGGGTGCCTCTCCTATATAAAGAAGGTTTTGCTCTCATTTGTATCCAAGGGTTTGGAGAATACGAGATATCATTTGACTCACTTCTATCTATATTATTGGTTCTAACTTAGTATTTGTTGGGTAAATTTTTGTGAGGAATCTAGCAAGAGGGTTTTGTTTGTAACAAGTGAAGGTGGATTGAGAAAGCTAGCAAGGAGCCACAAGAGGAGCAAAGTGCTATAGTGGAGGAGCTTCATAAGATAAAGGTTTTCCTTATAGTCTTTAGTTTTCTATATCTAAACTAGAGTATTGAGTTTGGAAAAGCTTCATTTGCTTTCCAACTCCTACCTTAGAATGGTGTGGAGGCTAGCCCTTGCTACTTAAGGAGTTGGTAACACAATCCAATCACCATCTAGATCTTGGAACATCCAACACTTCTTGGGGGAATTTGCTAGGTACACCCTAGGGTTACCTAGAATCCCAAGATTCTTTGCAAGAACCAAGCTTCAATGAGTACTAGGTTGACCCCATAACCAGGTTAGGCTAGTCTTTTCCTCTCCCACTTTATATTCATATTTCTTTTTTCTTTTCTTTGTTTCAAAACAATCTAAGGTTTAAAGGGTTTAGATTTTCTAAACTAGATTGTTAAATCAGGGTTTCAATCTAATTGCCATATCTTGTTTAAGCTTGGATTCAACTTATGCTAACAATTCATTCATGTTATATCTTTCAAAATTGGCATACGTTTGGGTGTTATATCTTTCAAAATTGGCATACGTTTGGGTATAGATCTTGTTTAGATTGCTCAATCTTTGGATCTAACACTTTAAGATCAAATGCTTTAATGGATATACAGGAATTTATTGGTGAATGATGCTTATTGGTTTCAAAGTTACCTTTCTTCAAGCAAATTTCACCTAAAGTTTAATGGCTGGAAATCTAATTTGAGGTGAGATTTTAATTTTTTTTGGCTTTCTTCTCATATTATATCTGGGATAAAATCTCAATAACTTGGCTGAAGCTCACATAATATTGTAATGTTTTGCCTATTAAATACTCTAAACACACTAAACTATCAAATCGATGCTATTTAAGGCCAAACGACTTGCTTTACAAGCTTGACGTCACCTCCTGAATATTGCCAATACTTGCTGGAAAGTTTACTGAGTATTTCTTTTTAATGCTTGATGTTGATGGTTGAAATTCCTTTAAAAACACTTTGAGATGCCTTCTTCCTTTCACTACATTAACAACACTAAAATAAATCTTTGATGGTAATGGTTCATGTTCTGATGGTGGATGCTTTACAAGTTGTTCTCTAACTTCAATACATATTGTTGGCACAACAGATTTGCTCTCTAGATGCATGTCTCTTGACACATATATTTTATTTCTATTAATGCCTGGAACTTACACACCTAAATACTTTTAATAATATGCTCTTAGAGTTTATTGGATCATTATCTTTCATTGTTGAATATATCAGAACCTAACTTTATCCACTCGGACTATATCTGATCATTCATGGTATATAATGCTAATAAACTGAATGTTTTACATGATCTAATAAGTGAGTAACTCTGCAACAGATTCTGGCATTAATACTGTTGTCTTGTCACAACAATAGAGACATAAATAGTGCTAGTTGAAACTTATTTAATATCTTAAGTAAATCTGGTGCATTAATATGTTCATAGGAATTCTAATTCTGGGTGTTATACATTTCCAAGAAACACTTAAAATTTGGCAAAATCCGTTTAACTCTCAGAATATCTGAATAAATGGCAAATCTTTGAAATCTGGGTGATAGAATGGTTACACAATAGTACATTGGTATGTTAAAATCTCAGTATGACATCCAAACAACAATATAAAATTTGAATGGTTCATATTTCTTATAGGCTTTCTTTCTAATATCTGTATGAATGGTTCATGAGTTCTTACTGAGTCTAAATGCATATTTGTTTTTGTTAAGCCTCACATTCAAGAAGGTGGCATTCCACAATAGTGGTTTGTGGAGAGCTTGTTAAGAAACTCCACATGGCACTGTTGAGAAGTGCTCCTTAATCTACACCATTGGCATTCAGATCTAAAATGAAAAATGGCACTGTTTCCTTTGAAAGCTGACTTAATTACATTTTGTTGTAGTTTAATATTGGATAACAACAACAATGTGGACGTCACTTTCTTGTTATTTATGCACGTTTCCAGCACTCGAATTTTATCATTGAATCATTTGTGGAGGATGTACATGGATATGGTATCAAGCAAACATTAAACATTAAAGCATTAGATTTTTTGGGTCTAAATCTTGTGGCATTCTTTAAAATCTAAACACTTGGCATTATTGGTGAATAAATCAATTGTCATTGCAAAGTTTACATGCCTTCATTCATTGAACTTTTGGTGAGCAAAATCTCTTGTCATTTCCAACATAATAACAAAATAACAAGCATATAACCCATGTTGTAAATCTCATAGAGTTTGTTTAAGTATCTAAATGGTTTGACAAGCTTGCATGCTTCGTTTGTTTCATAATAGCCACTAAGATCAACTATCAATACAAGCTTGGAAGTACTCTATCATTGTAATGATCATAGCTTGATTGATCATAGGGACACCCTACTTAGGTTAGGAATTCCCTTCCTTAGCCTTAAAGCGAGAGGCAAGGCCACCAATGTGATAGTGGCTGGCTTGTCTACTAGTTTCCTCTAGGCTCTCCAACGAAGGTTAGGAATTTTCCTCTTACGAGAGTTTCAGTAGTAACACGAATCTCTAGCTGGTCATTTTAGGTGGCATGGTTTTCCTTGAATAATGGTGACGAGTCAACCCACATTCACGAAATGCAACGAGTGATGGCTATTCTCACTACTAGTTGACAACCGAGTTATGATAAGCTTTGTTGAGCAAAAGTTGATGAGATCGATCCTCTAGTCGCAATCCCATCATTAGAAGCATAAGCATCAACATTCATTTCTGTTTCTAGAGCCATCCGCCTTCTTTCTTTGCTGCAGATCCAAAACTTGTAATATAGTAGGTGATTGCAAATTATTTAGTTACTAATTTTCAAAAAGGTCATTGTGTTGGTCAACAATATGGCTTGAAGCCATTACAATAAGATACTTATTATGATCTCAACATGTCACTTGCGGGAATTGAACTTAGGTGGGGAGGATAACAATCATTCCTCCCAACCACCCAAGCTACACCCAATTGACACAAATTATATCTATCTATCTATCTATGTATATGTATAATAATAATAATAATAATATATATATATTATTATCCCAGATGGGGTGTTGGAATGGTAGCAAGGTTAGGATTCCATGTGTTGGTTGAACGTTGCCACATTGGAGCTAATTAATGCATGGTGTTCTGCAAAGGAATGGGGGTTGTACCATGCCCATTATGAGCATATTAACCCATTTCACTCCATTCACTTGGTTTCAATTTATGATGGATCAGAGGAAGTGCATATCATTAATTCTATAGGTTCTTAGTATTTTAGGGGAAAGCATGGCTTAAGAAGGATGTCGAAGGTTCGTATCTCAAACCTCAAAGATCGTAGGAATTTGGCTCTGTATGTCTGGTCTTCCACTTCCTTGATGGCATACTAAGCTCTTTGGGTCTATCTGGTTAATGGTTTTTGTGTTCATTGTATTTTCTAAGGTAAGAGAGGTCACGGTAGAAGGAAATAGGGAATTGCCAGCTCCTAATCCTACCCAACTTCATTCCATTAGATCACTAGATATTTCAATCAATTGTATCCCCAATCTACTTCATTTTGATTCTAGTACCGACAATTTGTCAACCATGAAAACAAAGGATAAGGGGATGGAACATGTTTCAATATGCAAGGCCAAAGTAGTCAGTCCAAACGACCCGCCAGAAGCTACCACTACAGGAAAACTCCTTATAATACCCTTATTTTGATCCTCGGATTAGAAATGTATATTTGTGTAGATGATGAATGGTCAAGGGCCAAACAACGCAATATGTAAATTTTGTACATTAATAATAAAAATACATCATTGGCTACAAATGGAGGAAGACAAAACATGGGGACTATGATTCCATAAGTGAGGAATGAAGGGGGCTTAGTTAATCAAGGAAGGCTAAAGTAAATAATAATATTTTATTCCTAAAGCCCAAATCCTTTATCTCATATATTAACCTTTATTACTTTGGATTGAGTTGCTAAGTGAAGTACGTAGGCTTCTTAGGAAGCCACATGGTTAGTTGATATCATGCAAAAATAACCCATGATTCTTGATGTGTGTCCATCATTCTTCCTGGGGAAATTGTTGGGAGAGCCTATGTTGCCATGACTATAACATAATGTTGATTACGTTTGTTATGAGTATTAAGTAGGGATTTTTTCCCATGTACACGAGAAAAATATTATCATTGAGAAAAATCCATTACAATTGAGAATCCTTGGAGTCCCTAGAAGAGAGATTTCCTAGCCAACTTGTGTTGGAGGCTTGGAGGGAAGTGGGATAGCCCGAGGGACTATGTGGCAAAGAAAGGGATTTCGTTCCCTAGGTTGTGCAAGTTGAAGGGGAAAGAGAGTTAGTGGATTGGAATTGTTGTACGAGTTAACATACTGTGATTTGTTGGGAAATTGGGTTGTGTAAGAGGACTAGACCCAACCATAGGATAAATTCGTCCTTGTGGACTCATAGCCTCAACTCGGGGGTGGCCATGTTGCAGAAAGAGTATGAACAATAGAGAGCCTATGGTCGAGTGGAACATCTTTTGTCTACAACTAGTTGGTGTTTAATTCCAAAAAGATAAGTGTTATGTCTTATTTCTTTTTATGTTGAATTTAATGATGTGTATGTTACTCTTTTATTGTTTTTATGTTTACATGAAAATAATCTGCATCTATAACATTGAATGAATAATTATGTTTGCATAAGTGTTATAGCCTTAATTTCCACCCTGTAGGCCAGAAGGGACTTCCCAAGAAGATGAAATCCAAAATGCATGTTTTGCTCGAGATTTGAGCCTTTTTTGGAGATCAGCGCGGGTCTAATAGGGTACAACACGCAATGATCATCACACAACAACAGTAGTGAAACAAGCGATGAACTGTCAAACCTTATAGATTTGTGGAGTTACAAATAGATAGGAGAGGGATGAGTTGTATGTTCGTGGCATGAGCCTAGGAACTCATAGCATTCAAGTATCTAGTGGTCTCTAGAAGATCTAAAAGCTCTCCTAAGACTCTTCCAAGGATCTATATAACAAAGGCAAGTCTTGAGAAAGAGAGGGAGGAATCAACATTATTGTTGTGTTGTCCATTTGTAGAGGATCTCTTCCTATCCATCATAACCAGAAATCAGAAGTGCCTAGCCTGATCAAGAAGTTGAGGAGGAGCAAGGAGAAATGAGTCAAGGGAGTATGGAATCATAATCAAAGGTATGAGCTTGATGTAAGTTCTCTAAGATAATCTAATAGATCACAAGTTCCCCCCCAAATTATTTATGTTGTATTCATGAATGGTTTGGATTTGATTTTATGAATGATAAACCAAGTTAGATCTGAGATATCTTAGTGATTTCTAACACCAGAAGAAGGAGAAGATTGGTATTGTTTGTTTCTTGTGTGCAGGCTGCAGGAGTTGGAGCTACAACAGTCAGGATACACAGGAACAACCTTCAGATACAAGATATGCTAATCTACCCTTTCTTGGTGTAAAAGCGATTACTTGTCGTAGATCTAGGAAACCACAAAAATCTAACCTTTTTTGTCTAGGATCAATATGCAGATCCTAGGGAGATCTTGTTGTTTATTCAGTGAGATACATATGAGATTTTGTCCCATAACAGAACTGTCAACTCCACTAGGGAAGAATCTTCTCTAGTTTGAGTCTCTTTTCCAATCCTTTCCTCTGACTGTTTGTGATTTGCTTTTCATTTTCTTCCAGAGATTCCTCCAGAGTCTAGATCTTTCAGATCTGATAGATCTAAGATAGATTTGACATATATGTAACAGATCCATCCTTTCCTCAAAAACATTTTTTTAATGCATTATTGCGGGTTGCAGTACAGTAGTCACACGATGATCATCATTGGTTAACAAGCCTTCACCCTATAATGATCTGTGAAAACTGTAGAGTTGCAGAAATACCTAGGCTTTTGAAGTTGGATCGGTTCCTCTGGTCCATAAAGTTTGTGAGTGGTTTGTTCCGAGAGTAATCTTTCCTTTGTTTGAGTTATTTTGTCTCATGATTTGCTTTCAAGTGGTGTTTTGGGTGCATTTGTGTGTCCTATTTGCATTTCTTGGATAGGTTTGTTTTATGTCTGAGAGATTTAGTGAACCTGGGCAAAGAACCCAACAGATCTAAATAGATCTGGCAGTGTTTGATACTGCTTTCATTGGTTGTCCTTTTGTAACTATTGTTCATTACTAGATCTATCCTCCTAGGTGAGTCCCGTGTGTGATCTTGATAGAGACATTGTAGTGGGCTGATCTAGCATCAATTCCAATTTCCTACAACGCCTTTGCTTGTTATTGTTGTTGGTTTTCCTTGTTGCATTTGATTTCTTACTTAGATCAGGAATCTTTTTGCATTGCAATTGAAAAATAGCAAAAAAGAAAAAAAATTGTTGCATGTTTGACTACTTTTGAAGCATCGGTGAAAATAGTGCATTCGTTCTTCATTGTTTGGTTTCCAATTCTTGAAAAAGTTTCAGATATGAATTGCTTTTTGGTTGCTTGGGGTGTGAGGTTTCATTTAGAAAAGTTGCAAAGAAAAAGGAAAAATTATCTTTCCCTCCCGTAACTAGATTTCATTGAATTGGGAAAATTGCATTACCATCTTCACATTTGCTTGGTTGGGTCAAGAGTCATAACATCACCAAAAGTTTCATTCGCTTCCTTTTGACTTAAGTAACATCCATAAAAAGAAAACGTGTAATCTAAAATTCATTAGACACTTTTCTTTTATAGTGAACCAACATTAGATAGGCTTAGGGCCTTGGAATACGATTGGAGAGTAAACTCTCCAAAACCATGAAACAAAACTTAGGAGTCATGAAAGAGTGATAAATCCATTCTTGCAACCAATGTGTCGGGAGTCTCCTCTAACACATGAGTTAAGCACGAGGTTGCATCAGGGCAAGTAAGGAGATTACCCCTCTTTGCTTGTTTTGGTGTTTGCAGTATCTCTTTGATTGCTACGTATATGGGGGTTTCGTTGGTGCCACACCTTCAAAGCTTTGGGATTATTTACCTTTACCTTAGGTGCGGTCGGACCTATGCCTATTCGCCCAATCAATGATTGTGAGGTGGTAGCCTTAATGACCATTCCTAGGTATCCACAGAGGTGACTATAGGTGGGATGCGCCTGTAGTACTTGGGGAAAACGTTTGTTCATAGTCTTAGTTCCTTCTGAGGGTTCCTGCCTCAATAATGGGTACTTGCATTGATCATGGTTATTTCACATAGATGATTGTAACTGCCCCTCATACCTTCGCTAGCCAATCTTGTGTGGACTTCATCTCCCCCATAGGGTTGGTTTTTGGAAGGCCCCTGAGCCAATTGATTTGCTTGTTGTTGTCCTAGATTGATTAGGGGTGTGCTCTTTGCATTCAATTCTAGCTTGACCTTAGGTTGAATTGTGTTTGGATTTACACATATTACATTCACAGTGGTTGAATCAACACGTCGGTCCCGTCGACTATGGGGACTTGATCCAATCACGGAGGTGCAATCGCCTCTAAAGAGATGCAAAATAGGTGACAAAGAATTTGAAGGGTCTTATATTTGGTTTGACAAGACTAATTTGGTCAAAGTGGAAGTGATAGAAGAACATCCACCAACAAATTTTAACCCTCCTTTGATTGAGCCAGACACACCTCTACTTGTATAGGTAAAGGAATTTTTAGTGAGCCTTTTTCTTTGTTTAGTCATCCTCCCACCATGTTAGGATCGAGTGTTTTGGTTAAGTGTAGCTAAGCCATCGAGCCCATATTCAAATGGGACTGGGGGCATCCCAGTGGTGTCCACATTACCACCCCTTAACTCCAGTGGACCTACACCGTCCATGCCTTTTTCTATAGGCCCCTTTATCTTGGGGATGTCGGATGTGTCATCCTTTCCATTTGTTAGTATACCTAGAATTCATATGCCCATCCCTTCCATTTCCATGCCCACTTCTGGATCCTTTTTTGGTGGGGGGTTGTGCCTTGGTTTCAACATGGGAGGTGGAAATCATTCTACCTCCGCCAATCCTATGAGCAGCTTGGCATCATCAGGTGCGGGTGTACCTTTTGGGTGGAATATTTCTAGTGGTTGTGGGGTTGTCCCTAGTCAGACTGGGGGCAATAGTACATTAGGAGGTTTAAACTTTCCTTGTGTTAGCACACCCTTCCTTGGGGGCCCATCCCTTGGGGGAAACTTTTCATCATGGGGTGGAATTCCTTTTGTTAGCACATCCAATCCTGGGAGAATGTTTTTCCTATAGGGTACACATTTACCCATGGGGGTACGTTTGGTTCTAGGAGTAGTCATGCTCCTGGAAGTGCCACCATTCCTGGGGGAACTCACTCTTCGAGAGATCCTCAACCCTCTAGTAGTACAAATATAGGGGGACTGCAAGGTTCACTTGGGACAACATATACTAGGTATCCTTCCCAGTATTCATTTGCATTGTTTCCTTTCCTGTTAATATTAGACTTACCTGATTTGTCACGGTTGATGAATGAACTTATTTCCCACAACCCTCTATGTTCGTTAATGCCTTCCAAGTTGTCATCAGATATCCCAAAATTCGATGAAAATCCAGGAGAAGACGCTTCCACAAACATCATGACATACCACTTATGGTGCTCATCCAACTCGTTGATGGATGATAGTGTGAGGCTGCGTCTTTTTCAGAGATCCCTGACCGGAGCTGCCGCAAAATGGTACATTGAATTAAAAGGTGGTTCCTTCAAAATCTTCAATGACATGGAAATGACATTCTTAATGCATTACCAATTACCCATACAGTACGAGATAGGGATAGATCTCTTGACTTCACTGCATCAAGATAATGCCACTCACATTTCCAATCATATACATGAGTGGAGACGAAGACGTAGGATGATTAAGACCCAAATTTCAGACAAACTCCTCATGGAGTGGTTCACAAATTCCCTCCTACCACCCGTTTCCCGAGATGTAGCTATGGTTGGGGAGACCACCGAGGAGAAGGCCATTCTGCATGCCCAACAGTTAGATTTGATTTATTCACAATCGAGTACACTTTATGACATCATCCCAAATTCTCCTAGACCGTCGACAGATCCAAGGAATCTAACCCTAGGATGCCATGCCGATGGTGTGGTTGGTTATGTATCCCATGCCTATGTAAACTAGTTATCTTATCAGATGGGTCAGATGTCTCTTAATTCAGATTTTGGTACTAGTGCTCAAACTGTTGCGGTCCATACTCAAACCTCTGAGGTGAATTCGGTGCAATCCATGCAACTAAAGAATCCTCAACAACCTAGAGAAAAGAAGAAATGGAACAAGAAAAATAATTCCAATTCTGAGAAAGGGATTTCTCCCACTCATAACACCCAGGAGGGGGGCACTAAAGAAAAGCAGAAGAGTTGGTTTCCTTGCACAATTTGTGGGGAGAACCAACCTACTCATCAGTTTCCCTGGAAGGATGAGATTCATTGCTATTTAGCACAACAAAATCCCCCTCAACAACTTGTTGTCTTAACTCATCCTTTCCCTCCCCAACCTCAACATATGGTTTCAACAAATCCTTCCCCTTTGCAAGGGGGCATGGAAGGTACCCCTCATCACGAGGGGTCTTCCTCGAATGTTTCCATTTTTATGTGTGACCAAACAATTAATTTGCAGACTTAAGCTAAAAACTATGAAATTTTTTAGCATCCATGTTGCACCTGAAGAAACATCTTCTTCCGATCCTGGTGGCCCTTTTCAGGTTGAGAAGCCATCTTTTGATGCATTGTTTTTCCCCTTGAAGGGAGTTCTTCAACGCACGATGCATAATCCCAACACACGGGTCACCCACAACTATAGTATTATGGAATACTTGGCCTAGGAACCATGTTCCATGTCTATGCTTGAAGTCCTCCAAAGTTGCCTAGCACAGTGGAAAGCCTTGTTGTCAGCCATAGGTAGGGTTGATCCCTCAAAGTCGATTTTGATGACCTTTGATTCTTCTCAGGTCACTCACAGGCTATCCCATCAGGTCACCTTCCAGATCATCGTGCGATCAATGGGGAAAAACATCTACCAAACGGTGGTGGATTAAAGATCCTCGACTTGCATAATGTCTATTTCCTGTTGGAAGGCCCTCAACTCTCCTAAGCTTGACACGTCTGCAACAATGCTAAAAGAATTCCATGGACACATGTTCTAGCCTCATGGAATCATCATTGCCTTACCCATTGAGTTAGGTTGTAAGACTGTTTATGTTTATGTGGAGGTCGTCGATGCACCTCTTGAGTACAATTTTCTACTCGGGTGTTCTTGGTTCTACAACATGACTGTAGTTGTCTCGTCGGTCTTTAGGGTCTTACGTTTCCCTCATCAAGGGAAAATAATGACAATCAATCAACTCACGTTCTACACCCCAGACCTTGGATCTAATGCAAGGTCAAACGTACCCTTTTTTGGTGATACTCAACAATATTTCATGAACGTTGGTGCAGGGATTTTCAAAGATCCTTCGCTAATGGGAATTTTCTTGATCTGAAAATGAAAAGGCTTGAGTCTCTTTAAAATTGCAAGTATAATTTGTATTTGCTTGGGCAATAGGATCAAGTTGCAAACACATAAAACTTAATGATTTTTTACTTAAACTTGAGCAGCACAAATAGACATAACAACCATCAAAAGTAAGCACATTAACACAACAAAATGATAAAGGATTTCACCCCTCTCTTGGGCTACATCTTCTGGTCCAGCTTCCAATGGATCATTTTCATTAATGCTCAAAATTTCAAAATTAGTGCTTTACAATGCTCAAAATGTAAAATAGATGGCTTCAATGGCTCCAAAATGTACAAAAACCCCTAGCTCGGCTCTTCCTGCACCTGGTTTGGCCAAAAACTGAGAAAAATACAACTTTGGATGTTTTTCCCTAATAGCTTGTTGTCTCTGCTCGCGAAAACGCACCTGTGTGTGACTAACCTAGATCCCAAGCGTTTCTCGTGCCAAAAAACCAACATGCGCACCTGTTCTGCAAATGGTGGAAAATTGTCGCATCGTTAGCAATTGGCACCTTTCTCGACGGAGGTACTGGTTGCATGGCCCCCCATGTGACCAAGCGTCGACCGAAAATGTAGCACCCGTCCGCAAATTTGTTGGAACCTTCCGCACCAACTGAAAATGTAGCACCTGTCCGCAAATCTGTTGGAACCTTTCGCACCAAGGGTCATATGGAATGGTGCAATGTGTTTAGGGCTTAACCTTTTGTTCCCCGCACCTTCCAGACATATGGCATAGTCATGTGGTATGCAATAGAGTGTTGGGTCCACACTTGTCGGTTAACTGTTAACCCTCTGTTCCAATGCTATGGTGTGGGTCGAGACCAAGGGTTGGGGCTATAGCCCCAACCCTTTTTTTTCCGCAGAAATGAATCGTGTTCAAACTTAAATAGTAGTTAACATGTATAGGGTTAAGAAACAAACGTTAGGCAAGTTGGTGGCCCGACCTACGCCAACACTCTGCCATACATAGAGGTCCCAGGTTCGACCCCTAGGGACTCTATAAAAATTTTACATCATAAACCAATGACAGGGTGCTACATGGCAGCCCCTAGCTGGGCCACATGGCACCTTCCCATTTGCCACCAAAGTGACACGTGTTAGCACCGGATAGGTCCAACTCAACCACTGCCAACTCACCTGCCTATTCACCCTGCCATGCCAGCTGTATGGTTCGTACAGACTGTACGGTCAACTTCCACATGGCCTATACAGACTGTACGGTCAGCTGCCATGTGGCCTATACAAACTGTACAATCAACAAAATTTTGCTTGTTTGGCAAAGTGGACAGAATGTGATATCTCTCGCATATGACATTCATTTGAGCCTGTTCAAGTTGCGTTGGGATCATGATGACGAGATCTATGCACGAGTCTGTTTTCAAGCAATTCTAAGAAATTTGATTTTTAAGCATATTTTGATCCCCTGGATCATTCCCCCCTTCCCCCACCATCTCCTACTACACATATAACTCTAATCAACATGATTCCATCATTTACAAGTGGATCCCTTGGGTTGTTTGATCCTTGGGTGGTACCTCATCTAGAGGATGTTGATTCATATGGAGCATCCATGCCACTTACCCTGGTATAGATTTCCTATGATATGATCCAGTCAACATCCGTTGGCCTTGATTTATATTCCCTTTAGGATGAGGAGTTTGGTCAGTACCCAAGGCCTTCCTGGGCCATCACTCCTTTTCCCGGTTAAAATAACTTCCTATATCTTGAACTTCCATCTGACTAAGCTATCTTGGAGGTCATGACTTCACCTGATATGCCATGGGAGGATTTGCAATATCGCACATATTTTTTCCCCACTTTGGAACGATTAGAGGAAGAAATTAAAATTTTTGTTGCCATTGATAATGTCCAATGGTTTCAATCTCCCATTATGATACATCATGTTATTTTAGAAGGGAACTTGGCAAATATTTCCAAAACTATCCCCATTGACATTTCACAGAAGCCAGGTGTTGTGGAACACATCCTGATAGGTGTTGACTGTTCACCCCAAGAAATCAAACTATACACAGTCCTATTTAAATAATTTCATGATGTTTTTGCTTGGTCCTATGAAGAAATGTCTAGCATTGACCCCCATATTGTTGAACATGAGATTAAGACATATGAAGGAGCCAAACCTATCCGACAAATCTCCATCCAGTCAACCCAAAGAAAGTTGTTTCCATCAAGGTGGAGGTAGAAAAGCTTCTTCATGCATAGTTTATCTATCTGGTTCCCTTGACCAAATGGGTTTCCAACATCGTTGCAGTCACTAAGAAACAATGCACTATTAGGGTCTGTGTCGATTATAGGGATTTGAACAAAGCATGTCCAAAGGATAATTATTCAACCCCATTCATTGATCTGATCATTGATGAATGTGATGGTAGTGAAATATTCTCATTTATGGATGGTTTCTTCGACTATAATCAAATCCAGATCAAACCGAAGGATCAACACAAGACTACCTTCATTTGTCCTTGGGGTACTTTTTCTTATCGTAAGTTTCCATTTGGTCTTAAAAATGAGGGAGCCACTTTCCAACAGGCCATGTCATACGCTTTCCATGACATCAAACAAATTATAGAGGCATACTTAGACGATTTGGCTACTCACTCCAAATGTCGCAAGGATCACCCGGGTCACTTGCGAGACATTTTCATCCATTTTCACTACTATACCATTCGTTTAAATCCACATAAATGCTTCTTTGGTGTACTATCTGGGCAATTTCTAGCTTCATTGTGTCCAAGTATGGGATCATAGTTGATCCCTTGAAGGTCGAGGCTATTTTCAATCTGCCTCCTCCTCGTACCATTATGCAACTTCAAAGTTTGGAAGGGAAGGCAAATTTTTTGCGTAGATTCATTGCCAATTATGTCGAGATCACAAAAGGATTTATGCGTTTGCTAAAGAAGGGTATACCTTTTGTGTGGGATGACCAATCCCAATGGTCATTTGACACCTTGAAGAAGGCCTTGATGTCAACTCCCTTATTGAACCCTCCTGATTACAGTTGAGAATTTTTGCTCTATCTCCCAGCCTCTGAATCCGCCATCGTCATGGTGCTCGTCCAAGAGGACAATGCGCAATGAGAGCACATTATTTACTATCTTAGCAAAGGAATTGATGATCCTGAGCTTCGATACTCTCATGTTGAGAAGTTGGCCTTAACAGCAGTATACATTGTACAACGTTTACGACATTACATCCTCTTGCAGAAAAACACTGTATTTTATTATTCCAACCAAATGCGACACATTCTCATCCATTAGATCGTTGGGAGAAAGTACTCGAAGTGGATTGTGATCCTCCAAGAGTTTGACTTGGATTTTTTTTCCTCCAAGTCGAAGAAATCTTTGGCATTCACAGAGTTGATGTCTGAACTTCCCCTAGCCACTGAGGAACCCGTGGTTAATGACTCTTTCCCTGATGATTTTTTATTCCTTATTGACACATCTGATCCATGGTATGGAGATGTATCAGTATACCTCTAGAATCAACATTTATGTCCTCAACTTTCTTATGATGAACATCGACGTATAAGGCATTAGGATAGACACTACATTATTGTGGATGACACCCTTTATTGTCAAGGGGTTGATTTGATTCTATATCATCGCCTTATCCATGAGGAAGATGAAATAATTTTGAATGATTTTCACGTTGGGGCATGTGGTGGTCATCTCTTTTGTTGGCCATGACCCAGAAGATATTTTGCACTGGTTATTTCTAGCCCACGATCTTCAAATATTGTATGAATGCGGTCCAAAAATGTCATTCTTGTCAAATATTCACCCGTAAGATGCGCACTCATCCTACTCCACTTCATCCTATGGTGACCGTTGGTCCCTTTTCTAAGTGAGGGATTGATTTCATGATGTGTAAGCCTACCTCGGTTAATGGTCATGGCTACATCATCATGGTTGTTGACTACTTCACTAAATGGGTCGAGGCTTTTCCTACCTTTTCCAATGACAACACCACCGCTTCTCTTTTCGTGTTCAATCATATTATCCCTAGGTTCGATGTTCCTAAGTCCATAGTGACAGACCATGGGTCCCATTTTTGTAACAAGATGATGACCGAATTAGATGCTAGGTTGGGTTTTCGCCATGAGAACTCGATGCCCTATTAACCTCAAGCCAATGTCTAGGTAGAAGCCATCAATCGTGTTCTTAAGACTATGATTCAGAGGATGTTATGGAAACACAAGACAAACTGGAATCTTATGCTATTTTCAACATTATGGGATTATCATACCTCTGCCAAAACTGCCATTGGATTTACTCCTTTTCAAGTTGTTTAGGGTCTGGAGGCAATATTACCAATTGAATGTGAATCTCGTCATTAAAACTCATCGTAGAACTATTTCCTAAATCCTCCACCGATGAGGAGCGTCTCTTGTATTTGACCCATCTTGATGAACAACGTTGTGATGCTACTTTAGCCAATGAAATACACAAGAAGTGCGTCAAAGCCCAATATGACAAATCTATCTATCCTCGTGTATTTTCGAAGGGTGACTTGGTTTTGGTTTATGACCAATACCATGATATGGTAGGTGCATGTAAGTTTGAACCCCTTTGGCATGGTCCCTAGATTGTTAAACATGTCTTGAAATGAGGGGCCTACGAGCTAGTTGACTATGACATAAATCCTCTTTCAGAGCCCTGGCTTAGGCCATTTGGCCGCATGATGCTTTGTATATAGGTGTGTTTTTGTTTTGGAGTGGTGTATTTTCCCTTTTTGTGTGTGTTGACTGTCTCGGTTAGCTGCTTATCATGATTTATGCTTGATTTGCAAATGTCATCCTCCTCCTCAGTCTATGTGGGATATGTTGATGGTGCTAGCCATAGTACCCATAATATTTCTTCCACTTCTTGGGTGATGTTTTCTCCCACTGATGCACTCGTGAGTTTAGGAGGTGTCTACCTTGGGCATGCTATCTCACAGTTTATAGTTTTTGGGAAAATCCCAACCCAACCACCAGGTGTGTGACACAAATGGGAACACCTATCACTGTCACCTCAATAGGTGTCCTCCTCGTTTTAGTGAAGAACAAGTCCAACACAAGGGAGGCTTCCCAGGTTACCCTAGGGGGATATCAATGGGAGAAGCAAAGAGCTTGAAGAGTACCCCTATAGGTTAAGGTCAAGGATGAGAATGAGCCTTGAGGAAAAGTCTTTGGAGATGGTAAATGGTTGCCAAGGTTGTGTACCTAGAAAACAATGTTAGACAAACCAAAACAAGACAAATATATGATGATATAAGCCTCAAAATCAGTGGGGAATCAGAAAGAAACCTTATTGTCCCAAAATTGCAGCAATATCAAACTATATATCAGCAGTAAATAAACTATGACAATTGCAAATTAAAGCATCAAAATCAAGTATATGATGTTGGAAAATAAAGCTAACAATTAGTAGAGAATATTCCAATGTTTAAACCAAGACTTTGATAACAAGAGAGGGATGTTAATGAGTGTTATTAGCAGAGTTTGGTAACATCCTTATGGTTGTAGTGAAATTTTTCTACAAGAGCAAGTTCTAGCCAATAAAATCAGGAAGTAAGCCACCCAAACAATAGCTCTTAAAAAGTAGATCAATTATGACAACTTGCAAGTAAATTTCAGTGGTAGAAAAGTTGTAAAAGAGTAAGAGAGAGTGAGTTTGCTGCAGCCCTAATGCATGTATCTTAATGATTTTTACAAAATCTCAAACACTTGGCAAATCAAGACGCCCCTAGGGAAAAAGATAACTGTAAACAAATAAAATTTAATTCCAAACTTGAACAATTCAATCTCTTTAAATTCACATTTACCAATGCAACAATATTCAATCTCCAATGCAAAGATTAGTCTCTTTATCTATTGGGTAATGGGGTCTCTTGCTTTGAGCTAAGGTTTAACAATCTTCTAGGGGTGCAAGCCCTTTTACTCACTAGAGAAGATAAACCTTAGCAAGGCCTTGTTTCAAGTGTGTAAACCCTTTTACTCCTTGTAGCAATCCTTAAGACTTTTGAATAATAGTAGAGATAAATTCCTTGATGGAGGGTGTATACCCTTATACTCCTCCAAGGGTTTGACAAAACAACCTTGAAATCAAGAAGAAACACACCAAGTTGCATAAATTCCTTACCTAATCCAAGAGATAGCATGCAAAACCCTTACTTATCAAATATATTCCACAAAATTGCCAAGAAAAAACATCCAAGAGAAGTCGCTATCATTTATTCCACCAATAGACAAACATTCCATCCATTTTGCACAAGAGACAAGAGATAGAGAATTTCCCAAGGAGGGTGAAAATTTCAGCCAAGAGTTATGTAATTCTCAAGTGATGAGATCTAAAAATGAAAATGAGATGGCCTCTATTTATATGAGGCCATCTAAACCAATTTGTCCACATCAAAATGTCAACAATGAATTAAAGGAGGGCCGACCCCCTTTATTTGCCTCTACAACTTACAAAAATAAAAATTGCATAAGATAAAACCCTAAAAAGGTTGATGTCATGCCCTAGAAGGGTGACATGAGGCTTAGAAGTGAGATGTTGAGCCTCAAGAAATAGATCATTGGGCCTCCAAATGTGACATGTCAAGCTCCCTTGTGCTAGAGTGTCATGCCATGCATCTCCTTCGTTTAAACCACATTACAATACCTCTGGAACCATTAATCCCTGAAAACCCTAGCCTCCACATGATGTCAAGGGCTTAGGAGGTGACGTCCTAGGCCTCCAAAGGCCAATGCTCAAGTGAAAAGGGCTACTATGTCATCCTCTAGTGCTGGCAAAATGCTCCAAAGGAAACATCCTCTATCCTTTGCACACAAATTCTTCAGGGTCCTATTCCCATCCTGTGGGGTATGGCATCCATCCTTGGGGTTTTCAACCCCCCATGTAGTTCAAATGACATAATTCCTCCATGGATATATTTCTCCGTGCAAGGTCCTACAAAGAAAAAAAAGCACACCCTCCAAGGGTCCAAAAGTCACATGTATCATGCCAAGTAAGTCACATTTAATAAAGGAACCACCCAAACATGTGCATCAAGTCCCGCCTTTTCAAACTAAACAAGTGCTCAAAGACCTTATAAAATTTTCCAAATTTAAGTATGGGAGGGTTGTCATGGTGCCCTATTGGGTAGATCAATCCCTCAGTTAAGGAGTGTTTCCCAAGAAGACCCTCTCTAATTCATGTAATGAATATGAGGTCGATGGGGGCAAGACTTTTGGGCATGGGGTTCTTGACATATCAAGGGTTCATATTATCTCATCTATGGGTGCCTTTGTGGAGGGTGTGCTGCATCCTTTGTTTGCAATGCAGCCTTTTTCTAATCCCTTTTATTTTCCATCAATTTATTATGGTCCAAAACATTGAGTGCTATGTGCAATGGAAAGTAAAGAGAATTGCAATGGCACTTGAAGTTAGGAACACATTGAGTGTCATATGCACTGGAAATTAAAAGACACCTAAAATGCATTTCCCCATCAAGTGGGACATTTATTAATTAAGTGTTTTCTTTTTTAAAAGTTCCTTCATTTTATGGAGAAGTGTTTCATTGCTCGCAGGACCTTAGGGCAAGCATATAGAAAGATAATTTGTGGCTTTTAACTTTTTCCAGCTACAAAACCTCTAGGCCTTTAGTCCCCTCTTCCCATAAAATGAGGTACAAGCCCTTCTTGGGGTCAATAAGCCCAAAAACCCAAAAGATGAGGAAATGAAAGGGAAGAGGTGTGGAAAGTGGCAAGTGTGTGAGAGAATGGTACGGTGACCCTTGAAGGAGATCCCCAATAGCAACCCTTTCCCCAAGGGTGACACACTTACTAGGAAACCATGTCAACCACCAAAGTGAAAAGAGGCAAAGGGTATAATTTGTTAATATTTTTGGTGTAACTACGTAAGATATTCTTGTATATTTGTTTTAGTCAAACCTCTAAGAGATTATTATAATTATATTATACAAGTCGGCGCAACAAAAATTATTATATTATTGGTATTTTACTTATAATTGTAAAATTCCCCATTCTGGCTAGTCGACCCTATTTTATGGGTTAGTTAGGTCAAGAGTCATATCTCTTCAAGAGACATTGTTGTGTATAAATAGAGGATATGTTCCTCTCATTTGGACACACACTCACACACTTCTCTTGTGTATCTTGGAGCGCATAAGAAGGTCTAGCGCACAAGTCTTAGATATTGGTTCTTTTGGTGTTTTGGTCTTGGTCTTTCTTGGAGAGATATAACACATCATTGTACTGGTTGAAGGAATCTATATTGAGGATTTTGGTTGTTGGGTTTTCTCCCCCACGAGGGTTTCCCAGGATAATCTTTGTGTTCTATTGTAATTGTGATTGTTTATCTTTCAATGATCCTACTATAGTTGCTATTGGATTAAGTAATTGTGATTATGTAACTAGAAAATTTAAAATTCCAACATGGTATCAGAGTAGGCCTGAATAGAAGCCAGTTGCAGATCTAGAAGCCTAAAAGGGAGCCGTTTTCAGTCTAGAGATAGTTGTCAGACAAACCAAGACCATCATAAGGCAGGTTGACTACCGGAATAAAGATCGATGAGAAGCTAGATGGAGTTGATAACTTCAGGGCCTGTAAGTACAGAGTAACCCTCCTTCTTGAAGAACATGAACTATATAAGTTCATTATAGAATAGGTTCAAGAACCTCAAGGAGATGAAGATAAGGAAAAATACAAGAAGGGCATGGTGAGAGAAAAAAGGATTATTGTAGACTCCATTAAGGACCACCTTATCCATCATATATCATCATTATCTTCTCCAAAGCAAATGATGGACACATTAACTCGTCTGTTTGAGGGAAGCAACATAAATTGAAGAATGAATCTGAGATCTCAGTTGAATAATGTGAAAATGAAGAACTCAGAAACCATTCACTCTTGCTTCTCAAGAGTGAATCAAATCAAGGAGCATATATAGCCATTGGTGACTCAGTAGAAGGAGAAGAGATGGTGATGACTACCTTGAATGGCCTCCCAAGGTCATGGGATGCATTCATCCAAGGAATTTGTTCAAGAAAGAAGCTTCCCAAGTTTAGTAGGCTTTGGGAATATTGTAACGAGGAAGAAGCTAGGACAATTGCAAGAGAAGAAAATATGGCAGATGAAGATCAATCCCTAGCCGCCCACACCAGGAAAGGAAAGAACAAGAAGGAGCTTTCTTTACCTAAGAAGTTTAAGATGGGTCAAAGAGACAACTCAAAGATCATATGTCACTATTGTCAGGAATTGGGACACTTTGTTAGGGATTTCCCCCTCATTATGGAAATTAAGAATAAGAAAGGAAGTAAGAGGCATCAAGCTCACACAACTAAAGATGATGAGCCTCCCAAGAAGGTTGCAAATCAAGATGAATCAAGTGTTGAGGATTATGTTCTTATCTCAACACTCACAAGTATTATTACTTATGGAAGTGACACTTGGCTGATAGACAATGGTGCTTCCAAGCACATGATAGACTATGAAGACTCCTTATCTAAACATATTCATAAAGATTCACCTCACAAGGTGAAATTATGTGATGACTATCAATATCCAATCAAAGGTGTTGGTGAAGCTTCCTACAAGTTAAAATCAGGAAAGACAATGAATATGAAGGAAGCTATCCATGTTCTAGGTTTAAAGAAGAATCTTCTCTCAATTTCAACATTGGAAAAGAAAGGATTTAGAGTAGCATTTATTGATGGTCAAGTTCGTATGTGGCCTAGAGGGAAGACCCTTGATGATGCAGTAGTGATTGGTGTTGAAGAAGGAGGACTCTACAAATTAAAATGACATTCAAACTCTGCAATGGTTCATGATATTGTGAATCCTAATGAAGTATGGCATAGGAGATTTGCTCACCTACACTATAAAGCTCTTCCAGTTGTGAGAAAAATGGTGACAGGTCTTCCAGAAATCCAAGCAGAACTAGATGGTGTGTGCAAAGGATGTGCACAAGGAAAGAACGTGAAGCACTCATTTCCTAATAGCGATTGTAGAGACAAAGGAGTTTTGGACATCATGCATTCAGACTTATGTGGACCGATGTCGACAACTTCACTAAGTGGGTATGTATATTATGTATCTTTCATTGATGATTACTCACGTAAATCTTGGATTTATTTGTTAAAAGCAAAGAATGAAGTTTTTGGCAAATTCAAAGAGTTCAAGGCTCTAGTAGAAAACTTGTTAGAGCGAAAGATAAAGACCTTGCGATCAGACAATAGAGGTGAATTCACCTCAGAAGAATTCAAGGAGTATTGCAACGAAGTTGGGATTAAGAGGGAGCTTTCTACTCCCTATAACCCTCAACATAATGGAATAGATGAAAAGAAGAACCAAACAATCATGGAAGTAGTAAAGGTCATGATCCATGATCAAGATATTCCTATGCATCTATGGGCAGAAGCAATGAAGACAATGTATGTGCAAAATACAATCCCCCACAAGGTGCTTGAAAACAAGACACCCAAGGAAATGTTTTCAGTAGAGAAGCCAGAAGTCAGCCATTTCAAAATATTTGGCTGCCATGTATTTGTTCACGTCCCCAAGGAAAAGAGGACAAAGTTGGACCCTTTCGGACTGAAGGACATATTTGTTGGTTAAAGTGACACATCAAAGGCTTACAGGATATACATTCTCATTCACCAGAAATTGGAGATCAATCGAGATGTAACCTTTGATGAGAATCCAACTTTCAGTAAATCCAAACAGATCCATGCAGAAGAGGCACATGAAGAAGAGAATGAAGTTCCTAAAGTTCCCGAGGCAGTTGAACTAGAGGAAGTCATTCCATAGGATCATGACATGGTAGAACCTCAGAAACCAGTCGAGATACCTTATCATAAGAGAAGACCAGCTTGGGCATAAGAGCTTATCAGAGATGCAGAAAGAATTGGTGCCCTATATGAATTTTTTAGGGAAAGTAAGAAGCCGGAGCCGTATTCTAGCCACGTGGCATGCTTTTGTGACATAATGGATGCAAAACCTTCCAGTTATGAAGAGGCTGCATAAAATCAAGTATGGAAGGATGCCATGGTAGAAGAATACTAGTCCATTATGCAAATTGATGTCTGGGATGTGGTTCCCATACCAAAGGAAAAATCTGTGGTGAGTTCGAAATGGATCTACAAGATGAAACACATAGTTGATGGCAGTGTTGAAAACTATAAGGCAAGATTTGTGGCCTGAGGTTTCTCTCAGAAGGAAGGGATTGACTATGAAGAAATTTTTTCTCCCATAGCAAGATATACCTCGATCAAGACTATACTTTCATTGGCTGCTATGATGAAATAGAAGGAGCACCAGATGGATGTAAAGACAACCTTCTTGAATGATGAAATAAAAGTGGAAGTTTATGTGGAGCAACCACTTGGATTCGAGACACATGACAGGGAGACTCATGTGTACAGATTAAAGAAGGCTTTATATGGATTGAATCAAACACCTAGAGCATGGTATGGTAGGATTGACAATTTTCTGATGAGTTTGGGTTTTAACAAGAGTAGTGCAGATCCTAACCTTTACTTTAAGGTTGACGATGTTAAACCAATGATTCTATTGTTGTATGTAGATGAATTATTTCTAATAGGTGCGAAAAATCTCATCGATGAATGTAAGAAAAAATTGGTTGCAGAATTCAAGATGAGGAATGATGCACTACTTCTTGGGACAAGAATTTTGGCAGAGATCAGATGGGATTTTCCTAAATCAAGGAAAGTATGTTGTGGAAATCTTGAAGAGGTTTGAGATGTTGGATTGTAAGGCCATGGTTACCTCGATGGTATCAAATCTTAAGTTGTTGTAGGATAAAACTTCATAGATTGTGGATTCTACCTTATACATGAAGATAGTGGCTCGTTGATGTATTTGACGAACACAAGACTAGATATATGTTTTTCTATGAACACCTTGAGTCAACATTTGGAGCAGCCTAGATAGGTTCATTTGGTTGTAGAAAAACATGTGTTGAGGTACCTTAAGGGTGTTCTAGATCATTATCTCTGGCATAGATCTGACCATGAGTTTGGATTGTATGGATACTCAGATTCAGATTGGGCCGACAATATTCCTAACCAGAAGAGAACTTCCGGATATTGTTTCAGTCTTGGCTCCAGTATGGTCTCATGGAGCAGTCAAAAGCAATCATGTGTGGTACTCAGTACGACTGAAGCTGAGTATGTGGCAACATGTGCAGCGAGTAGAGAAGTAGTATGGATTCGAAAGCTGTTGTCTTGGTTATTTGGTCTTGGATTGGAAGCGACCTGCATTTGGTGTGACAACCAAAGTTGCATGAAGTTGTCAGAGAACCTGGTGCTCCATGACAGGTCTAAGCATATCGAGATCAAAACTACTATATTAGGGATATGGTACAGAGGGGAGCAGTGAGGCTCCAGTTCGTGACTACCGAGGATCAGGTTGCAAATGTGTTCACCAAGCCACTGTCGAGGACGGTACTTCAGGGACAAGCTTGGTGTGGTCCCTCTTCAGAGGGAGTGACAGGTGAAACTCATCCAACATGAAAAAGGGTTGGCACTAAGTATGGAAAAATCTCATCCAACATGAAAAAGGGCTGGGACTGAGTCTAGTGGGTCTCATCCAGCATGAAAAAGAGCTGGCACTGAGACAAGAGTGCACATGATAAGGTACTGATGCATCACAGGGAGTGGATGTCCTGGGGACATGTTGTAGCTATTGAGAGCTACCCATAGACCTTAGTTGCATTGGGTGAAGTCATGTTTCACTATGGATATATGAGGATGTATAGATTCACATGTTCAACAGTCAATGGATGTGAGCTTGTGTGGTATCAGACTTGGAATCTGTGTCTGAAAAGAATACCTTCCGAGTTAAGAGGGAGTGTTAATATTTTTGGTGCAACTACAAAAGATATTATTGTATATTTTTTTTAGTCAAACCTTTAAAATATTATTATAATTATATTATACAAGTCAAATCAACATAAATTATTATATTATTGGTATTTTACTTATAATTGTAAAAATCCCCATTGTGGCTAGTTGACCATGTTTTATGGGTTAGTTAGGTCAAGAGGCATTACTCTTCAAGATACATTATTGTGTATAAATAGAGGATAGGTTCCTCTCATTTGGACACACACTCACACACTTCTCTTGTGCATCTTTGAGCGCATAAGAAGGTCTAGCGCACAAGTCTTGGAGACTAGTTCTTTTGGTGTTTTGGTCTTTGGTTTTTCCTAGAGAGCTATAACACATCATTGTACTGGTTGAAGGAATCTATATTGAGGATTTTGGTTGTTGGGTTTTCTCCCCCATGAGGGTTTCCCAGGATAATATTTGTGTTCTGTTGTATCTGTGATTGTCTATCTTTCACTGATCCTACTACAATTTCTATTGGTTTAAGTAATTGTAATTGTGTAACTAGAAAATTAAAATTCCAACATAATTTCCAAGAAAACATTTTCATAATCAAGAAAGGACTCTTTGAAACATGCTAAAAAGATTCAATTATTAAAGTGACACTTACCACGAGACCGAACTTGTTACCTCATGAAGCAAGAATTGTTGTCCCTCCCTTTTGGGCCATTGCTGGTGTGGTGGACGATGTTGTTGTTGATCAATGGTGATGTGTGGTGAGAGGAGGGGCTTTGTCTACTCATCTGGCTCTCGGCACTCCACGTATTCAACCTGTGGGCCTCGAGACATCATATCCTTAATTACCCATAACCTGGGGGGGAAATAGGGCTTGCAACCAATAATATTGCAAAGTATAGTGTTGTCATTGAACTATTGTTCGAAGTGCTCACCCTTGGCATTCTTCATCTAGATGTTAGATTGGACTCCGAGCTTGTGGTCTCATAGTTGAATTGCACATATAGCATCAAACATCTTGTTCTCTTGCGTAAGTATTTGAGGGTGCATCTTCTTGAACGTTACTTCGAGCATATTCAATATTGCCACGTCCAAAGAAGGTCTAATGTGTTGGCTGGTTTGTTAGCTAACTATGTGTTAGATTGGCATTTGTCTCATTAAATTAAGTATTTAAGCATGCATGTACATAAACATGGGTCATTAGTCACATCATTTAAACAACCATAAGTAGAAGCCAAAACAAAATATGTATATATATTCACAAATTGTGATTACATCCCTAAAAAAAAGGTGCATATACAAAATAGGGGCTCTACTTACCTCTTGATACATATA
Organism: Picea engelmannii; assembly: GCA_009831015.1. Taxonomy (NCBI): domain Eukaryota; kingdom Viridiplantae; phylum Streptophyta; class Pinopsida; order Pinales; family Pinaceae; genus Picea; species Picea engelmannii. The sequence continues at coordinate 91,306 of ML785877.1, forward strand.
GTGCCGACTGGATAAGTGTCTAATACAAAATGGGGTGCCATTGGCTATTCAGTCTTCATGCTAACCTCCATGGTAGCATAAGATAGCTCGAGCCACCTTTCGGAGAAATCTGCGAAAGGGGCAGGAAACACCTTATGCGTGTCATCACAATTGTGGTGACATCTCATCCTTTAGCGTGGGGGGGATCCCCATGGTCATCCCCTCTAGGTTGTGATGCACTCAATGCAGTTCTTCACTTTTGCCACCTCCTTCCCCTCTTGATGACTCCTTTTTGATGCTCCGATGACGATCTTGGTCCCATCCCTCTGGATGCTCCAGTTCTACATCTGCCAAACATGAAACTGTGTCAGTATGCACCCACAAAAAAAAATCATATGTGCAAAAAATACAAAAAAATGGAAATATGCAAAAAACCAAAAACACACTTACCCATGGGGCCCCACGCCTCGCTCGGGGGGAGCGTAAGCTCTAGATCCTGTTAGAAGTTAGTCCTTGCGCAAGGGAAATCCTAAATGCTGACAATTTGATGGCGCCACCAAATGTGGAATCCCACCCCATACCGTTCTGGATGATGCCTCCCTAGTACTCTCCCCATGTGCTCTTCCCAAAACATCATATGTAGGTTTGAGGGTGCCCACTCACCCATCACGATTTGGGGCCTCAGTTGAGGCATCCCATGAAGATGGTCACCAAGAGGGAGTCGTACCCAAAATGTTTTTGCTTGCTACTCTTACAACAAGATAGTTAAGTTTTCATATTGACGAGAACCCCCTCACACCAGTTGAAGATGGTTGGATCCAAACACATCAGGGCCACCTGCATATTAGTCTTGGATGCTAAATGAGGGCACATTGATCCCACGACATAAGTGATATAGAATAATATGGTCTTGAGTGGTAGATATACAATATCATGAATTGGGATCTTGTTGCTTGTCTTGTGAGAACCATATTGACAATACTCCTCAATGAAGTCCATGATTGGACGCTCATCTCCACCTGGTGAATAATCCACCTGCCAAGGTATACTCGTCCGAGACAATCCATTAAAAAAGTACATGTCGTCCCTGCCTAGCTACAAAACTTTACCCTCGATGCTAAAGTAGTCCTTGTCAGGGTCCCAGTACTAAATGAGTTGGTGCAATAAATACTCAAGGGATCCTAGCAACAGGAAACCTAAGAATTTGAGTATCCCAAACTCTCAGAAGGATACCAACGTCGCTGCATCCCCTTTAGAAGCATAATAATCATCCTGATGGGCTCTTTCTTTCCATTCAATCATATTGGATGGTTACCTACATCGAGGAAACAAGAAAACAATAAAGTTGTTAGCACAAATACACCTTAGACACGACTTGCTAAAAAAACACATCCAAACCTATGCACATGGTTGATTGAGCCAAGGAATCTTCCTTGGTCATCGTGTGAGTAGCTATAGGGGTAATGCAATGCATTGTGTGACCTATATAGAGACACACACGATGATGCCCTAAAAAACAGGCTCGACCGCTTGCTTAACAGGTTTGCAGGCCACACATTTCCCTACTAAGCCCCAGAAAAAACAACAAGAAAATGCATATAAGATGTTTAGTGCTTACCTGGATATTATAGCTAGTTGGATGGTTGAGCAAAATCTCCCTAATGAGGTCCACACCTGCACTTGGAAAAGGGTTTTCTCCACAAGCTCTCCACACTCCTCTCTTGGCAAATGAAGAATGAGTTTTTACCAAGGTAAGTTTCCTTTTATAACTTTTTGGGCAGTAACAAATTCTTTTTTCACCATGAGACCAAGTAAGTGGATTTTTGTTAATTTTTTGAGCTCATTATTATTTTAATGCCATTTTAAAATTAATTGACCTTGGAATCTAGTCTATGCACCTTGACAGGATGACAAAGACTTTTTTTACAAAGATGGCGACATCCACTGCACTTGAGGTACGTGTTCCCCAAACTGGCATATAGGGATGGATGTTTCCCTGCATTTCCCACCTTGCATTATTAACTTTACATACTACCATCACTATGCCTTAGGTTTGATCCCAACCGGTTGCGACATTAGCCACTCGTTTTGCACGTCATAATGGGTTCCATAGTGCCTACCCTCCATGGGCGCCCTAGTTAACATCCAGATTTCCATCCGGTGCCCATGTTGCATTTTGTCGTAGGGTCGGGAGCCCTCCTTTAGCCTCGCCATGACTTGAAGTTGAGCCTCATTCTTCTCTCTTCATCTATATTTTGGCCATATCCTGTGGGGGTTCTTGACAACTTTTATTTTTTCTTAATGGTCACCTATGCATTTGTTTCTTGCGTCATGCCTCCCACTACTCCATTTCTATTTTCTCATATCCTACTTACCACTATTGCAATAGCCTTGAACATACGCCTCTTTCATTCTTTTCCCTCCATTTTTCATCCACCTACACAGGGAGGGAACAACTGCTAAGAGTGGATCTTACTTGTCTGTACCATTTGCATTCATTTTTCTTAGGTCAGTTCCATGTGCTTGGAACATAGGAGCATGCTATTAAACCACTCATTCTTTCCCACCGAGTATACTTTTATCTCTTTTTCAGACTCATAAAAGGACACGAAAAAGGAACATATTGAACATACTTGCATCATTCTTTTGTGCTCATTAAACCCCGAAGGAGACCACACATATTTTTATTCCTCTTTTGCGCTCATTAAACCATGAAGGAGGAAAAAAATACAAAAAAAAAAGAGAGGGGGATTTTTCACCATTGGTCTATTCTCAAAATGGCAGTGTCAATCGAGTCTCCCTTGAATGTGGCACCTGTTTGAGTCCTCATCATATAGTTGGGTTTTATCTTGCCTAGGATTTGTCCTAGTAATATGAGTCAGAGATAATCCTTCGACTGGTTACTCTTCCAATCATCATGGAGAGTGATTCAATGCCTCCTGCGTTGTTGCAATATATTCATCCATCTCTTGTGTCTTGCTTCCAAGTCACCATTTTGTTGTGCTATATGTTCAATGGAAGTTTAAGCCTAAGTTGGCCATTGGTTGTTTTGTTGACTTTTTGAGTCGGCCATCCCTGTGTCAGTTGTACTTAGTGATACTCTCTCTTCACATAATCTCTCGGTGTATGTTTTTTGTCGATTGATGGGGGATACATCAAGGCCCTCCTTCGACGAATCTCTTCCTATCGAATTCAACACATTTCCAAGGAGAGGGATCTAGAAACTAGTTAGTACCTTGGAGCTTACAACCCTTAGTGGAAGGCCTCCTTGTAATAAACAATGGGTTTACATCATTGACTTCTGATCGATTGATTGTATGAGTGTTCGACGTTAGATCCTATTTTCACACTCGCTAGATTGTACTAGGCATCTTCGGGTCCATATTCATCATTGATAGGTCCCCTCGCGTCTGTTAATAGTATACATCATTGACTGGTAATCAAATAGTTTCTACCATGCTCGACATCAGATCATCTATTCGCATGTTGTAGCTTCGTACCATTGGGGTTTGGGACGAATACCTTGGGTTTGGGGACACATAATTCCTTTACAACATCCCTTCCCAAGTTGCGTTGGAGTATATCACTTGTCTATCAGTACTTTGAAAACTTTGGGGGCACTCTCCTTAGTGCTCATTGTCTTTCTCATATCTATACATTGTGTGAGAGATACACATTGTATTTGCTAGTGGCTATGATTGTGTTCATGACGTAGATCCACATTGTATTGTCTCATGGCTATGATCTTATTGATAACATGGATCCATCACGTAATATTTCGTGGCCATGGTCTAACATTTCCTATCAAGGATCCGCAATATATTTTTTGGCGGCCATGCTCATTTTGAGTCCGAGTATGTCTACCTAGGGGATGGTCTATATATGCTCCCATCCTTGGTGTTTATTGCAGGACTTCTTTGACTTTCAAACCTCCTTTTCTCTCTCTTCATGTTTCAACACATGGACATTATTTTATTGTAATGTGTTTTAGCCATCCATTCCTTTCCTAACCTCACACATTATAGGGCATATGTTATAGCCTTAATTTCCACCCTACAGGCTAGAAGGGAGTTCACAAGAAGATGAAAGACAAAATGCATGTTTTTCTTGATATTTGAGCCTTTTTTGGAGATTATCGTGAGTCTAATAGGGTACAACATGCATTGATCATCACACAAGAACAATAGTGCAACACGAGATGAATTTTCAAACCTTCTAGATTCATGGAGTTATGAAGAGATAGGTGAGGGATGAGTTGTATCTTCGTGGCATGAGCCTAGGAACTCATAGCATTCGAGTATCTAATGGTCTCTATAAGATCTAGAAGCTCTCCCAAGCCTCTTTCAAGGATCTATATAACAAAGGAAAGTCTTGAGCAAGAGAGGGAGGAATCAAGATTATTTTTATGTTTTCCATTTGGAGAGGAGCTCTTCCTATCCATCAAAGCCATAAATCAGAAGTTCCTAGCCTATTCAAGAAGCCGAGGAGGAGCAAGGAGTCAAGGGAGAATGACATCATCATCAAAGGCATGAGATTGATGTAATTTCTCTATGATAATATAATATATCAATGGTTTCCCCCTAAATTATTTATGTTGGATTCATGAATGGTTTGGATTTGATTTTATGAATGATAAATCAAGTTACATCTGAGATATCTTAGTGATTTATAACACTAGGAGAAGGAGAAGATTGGTATTGTTTGTTGCTTGTGTGCATGAGCTGGAGCTGCATTTCAGGAGCTGTAACGACTAGGATACATTAAAACAACCTTCAGATACAAGATATGCTAATCTACCCTTTCTTGGTGTAAAAGAGATTACTTGTCTTAGATCTAGGAAACCATAGAAATATACCCTTTTATGTCTAGGATCAATAGGCAGATCCTAGGGAGATCTTGTTGTTTATCAATGAGACCCCTTTGAGGTTTTGTCCCATAAAAATAAAATTGCTTGTCATATTGCATTCAATCATTCATTAGTAATAGGGCATAATGGATTATGATATCAGAGCAAGAAGAGAAATGGAAAAAATGTGTTTTCAAGAAGTACCTTGTATCCTCAACATGTGAGAGAGGGTATTGGGTATGTTACAAAGTGGTATCAGAGCATGATTACTACAGATGGACCATATGGATTGAAAACCAAGTTATTAGTTACATCATTGGGTTGTATGGGCCAAAACTCAATCTATATAAGAAGAAATTGCAAGTTGTTTTTCAAATGTTTGACAAAATATTTTAATGGATATTGGAAAGAACATTGTTTGAAGACAAAGTGTTTGACATAATTCCTCAAGGGCATAATTGGGGAAAATTTGACATTTGGAGAAAAATCCCCAATTCTAGATGAAAGCTAGAGGGTAGTTGGCACAAATGTGTCATATCTAGATGGTACATGGGTTGAATTCACTCAGGGAAGCCAATCTTGGAGAATTGATATTGGCTTTGTGGACAAAATTGGAAGAAAAATAAATAAATTGTGAAATTGGTGAAAATTTTCCAATTCTAGATAGGTAATGAAAAATTGACATGGACTATACTAGTGGTGTGGATCTGTACAAGTGACGTGGATGGGTAGGATGATGTGGATGTGTCAAGTGGTACTGGATGGAGTTAGGATGTGTAGGTGGAAACTAAGCGATAGGCTCCATGGTGGCGAGGGAAACCAGGTTGGAAAAGTGGTTTCAGAGTTTATAAGGCAGTATCCAAAACCACTCTTCCATCATTCCACAATTTGGTGGTTTACACATGTCGTCTTGAGATTTACTTTTGGGGTGAGTATCCTTTTTAATGGTCAAGCACTTATCACCCTGAAAAAATCTTGATCGTCGAATCAACATGCATATCCACCATTGGATATTTTGGAACGAAAAAGTTTCATTAAAGTTTGAGCATTTTCCACCCCAAAATGAATCTGGATCATCGAATCAAGATAAATCTTCATCATTGGATATTTTGAGATGAAAATACCCCAATATAGGTTAAGCATGTCTGGCTCCGAAATCAATCATGACCGTCATATCACATCCAATGATAGTCATTGGGTGTTTTGGAGTGGATGAGAGTTGTTAACCTTCAATCACTTAACTCCTTGAGATGAAATATCCGTCATGAAATCTCATCCTCTTAAACTTGAAAAGGATAATTCACTACGTGGAGGATGTAGTGTTAGAGTGGGACCCCCTATCCCATCCCCAACCTGGATTGCACCAAGTAACAGATAAGGACAAAGGGTGCAGGTGGCTGATGAATTTCATGAAGTAGAGAGAAAAAGGTAAAGAGGGGCAATGAAGGACTAACATGGAAAGTTAGGAGGTAAGGAAGGTGGCATGGTATATGTGGATGATGACATGTAGGACCCTACTATCACATCAACAAGCACATATCATGCCACATCAACAAGCACATGTCATGCCACATCAACAAGATAAAGTTAAGTTAAAAAAATGTGGAGCAAAAATTTTATTTTGGCCATAACAAGAGCACATTAAGCCTAAATTAGGTGAAGTTTTAGGGGTATGTCTGTAGTAAGGAGGATCATAAAATTACAAGTGAGGGTCATTAGCTGATTCAACTCCAATTTTCTAGAAAAATGTGGATTAGTGGTTTTTTAAGAATAGGGTGGTACTCACTGATAGAGGCCATGTCATTGATGGAATTGGGAAAGTGAGTAACAATAAAAGACACGATGAAACCCTGTGGAGTTTTTGGCCAAATTCCAAAGGGTTTGGAGTGTAGATGTAAAAACAAGCCAAAATGCACCATTCTATGAGACTTTTTAGTGTTTTTTGGAAACTTCAAGGGGATGAAAGGGACCTAAGATCATCAATTTGGAAAAATATTCGTAGTCAACATTTTATTTTCTCAACATTATAGACAACTTTGTCTTACTAAAGTTTTTCCAATTTTTCTTTGTTTGTGATATACTATAGTTTTTGCTAAAAATTCCAAGTCCGGAGAAAACGCAAAAGGGACAAAGTTGACAATACCAGATTGATGCAGAATTTGAGTGGAGCATTAGATCACTAATATTAAAGTTACTGTGTACTCACATTCACGAGTTTTATATGCACCCAATATAAAAATTTCTCAGTTCTTGCTATATTTTCTCCTATAGGTGGCAGAAGTTGGCCTTTGATCTTGATCATACCAATGAGACAAGTGCATAAAATTGACAAAACTAGGGATTTCAGAGAGCCATAACTTTCAGCTCAAAACTCAAACTAGGGCATGACTATAGTCATTATAAAGATATTTTAGATGAGAATAAGTATGATGGCTTATAATTTGGATATGTGCTTTTATGTTTCTTTAGGAATTGAGAAGAAGAAGGACCTATGGCCTTAATTGGCAAAAAATTCACAATGTGTATAATTCCCAGAATTCGAAAGAAAATGATACATATTTGCAAATAAGGTGTATTTGATAGTTTTATTTGAATGCACACTTCTTGTAGAATCAATGCTATAGTAAGAACTAGTTAAGATCATAATTGAAGAGCGACATTTAGGAGGAGACATGGAAGATGAACATGGATCTTATAGTCGTGGAGAATGAGTTAAGGGCCTGAATATTAATATGGGAAATGAAGAGAACAAGGTTGTTGATGCACTCAACAAAAGCATACATGCTACAAAAATTAACATGTGAAAATGAGATTTAAAGAGCATAATTTTAGAAGTTGTTGTTTCAGAGGGGCATCACCTACAAGTAAAAGAAGAATTACAACAAGGAAATGTACAATAGAAATATAAAGAGTATAAGTTAGGATAAGATGGAATGCTTATGCATAAAAATAAAGTGCAAGTTCCTTATTCTCAATAATTAAGGAAGTTGGTATTAAAAGAAATGCATAATGTTCCATATGTTGGACATCCTGGTTACCAGAAGACTATTGTAGTAGTAAGAAGCCAATATTTTTGGCGAGTAATGAAAAAGGATGTTGTTGATTATATACCAAAGTGCATGGAATGATAGAGAGTAAAGGATGAGTAGAGATATCCAACAAATTTGCTACAACCATTGCCAATTCTAGAGTGGAAATGGGAAGTGGTAACCATTGACTTTATCAGTAAGTAGTCAAAGACAACAAGGAAACATGAATCAATAAATTTGGTAGTGGTGTATAAATTGTCAAAAAGTTGCTCACTTTATTATAGTTAAATTGATTTATAAGGTAGGTAATATTGTATAAATTTATATGAAAGAAATTTCTAGGTTGCATGGAGTACCTAAGACAATTGTTTCAAATAGAGATCCACAATTTACTTAAAATTTTTGGAAGGGATTACTCAAAGGATTTGGCACAAATATAAATTTAGTACAACTTATCATCCACAAACAAATGGGAAAATAGAGAGAGTCATTTAAGTTATTGAAGACATGTTGAGAATGCATCTGATGGATAAGCCATCCAAGTGGGAGGATTATTTGCATTTGGTTGAGTTTGCCTATAATAATGGCTATCAAGCTTAATTAAAGATGAGTCTATTTGAAGCTTTATATGGTAATAAATTCAATACTCCAATGAGTTGGTACAATCTAGTAGACAAAGTAGTACTTGGGCCAGAGTTTCTCAAGGAAATGGAAGAGAAAATGGTTAAGATTAAGTAGATTTTGAAGGAAACATATGATATGCAAAAGAGTTATGGAAATAAAGAGATGATACAAAGAGAATTTAAAATTAGGGAGCATGTACTCTTGAAAGTGAAACCAAAGAATAATTCTCTGATGTTGGAAAGCTGCATCAAGGTAGCAACGAGATTTTGTGGTCCATTTGAGATATTGGATAAAATAAGAATAGTCACATACGTGCTTACATTGCCTATTTCCATGAAAGTGCATAATGTATTTCATGTGTCATTATTGAAAAAGTATGTGCATGAACCTAACCATGTCAGTGACTAGACTTTGATTTGGATGGAGCTAGAAGGATACTTCCATGTGAAGCGAGTGCATATACAGATAACAAGGTAACGATGCTCCAGAATAGAGCTATAGGTCAGGTAAAGATCTATTTGACCTATTACAACCTAAAGAAGTGACATGGGATATGGAAGATGCGATGCGAGAGGAATACCGACATATTTTTTGAAATTTTGTTGTAAAAAATATTGTATATATGCACGGCGATATGCACAGAGGATGGTGCAAACTTTAGGGGGAGGGGAATGTAACACCCCAATTTTGATCCCTAAATTAGCAATGTATATTTGTGTATATAATGAATGGTCAAGGGCCAAGCAATGTAATATGTAAAAATTGTACATTAATAAAAAAAATACATCATTGGTTGCAAACAGAGAAGGGAAAAACATGAGGGGATATGATTCCACGAGAAAGGAATGAAGGGGGATTAGGGGCTCAAGGAGGGATACAACAAATAGTAATATTTTATTCCTAAAGCCCAAATCCTTTTTCTTATATTATACTAAGACCTTTATGCCATGTACTATCATTTATTACTTTGGAGTGAGTTTCCAAGTGAAGTACTTAGGCTTCTTAGGAATCCACGTGGTTAGTTGATATCATGCAAATATAACCCATGATTCTTGGTGGGTGTCCATCATTCTTCCTGGGGAAATTATTGGGAGAGCTTATGTTGACATGACTATAAAAAAATATTGATTATGTCTGTTATGAGTATTACGTGGGGGTTTTTTCCCATGTGCATGAGGAAAATATTGTTGTTGAGAAAACTCCATTACAATTGAGAATTCATGGAGTCCATAGCAGAGTGATTTCCTAATCAACCTATGCTAGATCCCTCGAGGGAAGAGGGATGTCCCAAGGGATTGCCTGGTAGAAAAGGATATCCCATTCCTTTGATTGTGAATGTTGAAGGGGAAAGAGAGTTGGTGGATTGGAATTACTATAGGAGTTAACATACTATGATTTGCTAGGAAATTGGGCTATGTGAGAGGAGTCGAGCTAGCCATAGGATAAATTCATCCTTGTGGACTCATAGCCTTAGCTCATGGGTGGCCCTATTTCAGAAAGAGTACGGGAACCATAGAGCCTATGTTTTGGTGGAACATCCTTCATTTTCATCCAGTTGGTGTTTAATTCCATAAAGATAAGTGTTATGGCTTATTTCTATTTATGTTGAATTTAATGATGTGTATGTTATTCTTTGATTGTTGTTATGTTTACATGAAAATCATCTGCACCTATAACATTGAATGAATAATTATATTTTCGTAATATTACTTGTCATGTTGCATGCAATCATTCATTAATAACATGGTAGAGTGGATTATGGTATCAGACAAAGAAGAAAAATTGAAAAAGTGAGTTTTCAAGAAGTGCCCTGTATCCTCAACATGTGATAGAGGATTTTTGGTATGTTACAATCCTCAAAGGACAAATCTAGCTCAAATAGAACCCATGAAAGAAGCAATTGATTACCACTATATATTTTTGGAGAATGTCAAGCAGGAGATAAAAGGCATGGAGCAAACCAGTTGCAAGAAAATATGGGAGCTTTCTAAACCTCAAATGGAAGCAAAATTCTTGGACTATGTACGTGATAATGGATTTTTTTGGTCTAGGGATACTAAAGTATTCAAGATAATCTAATTATATTGGCTTAACAAATCCTTAATTTCCCAGGTTGTTAAATCAGAGGGACAACAACAACAAGCCATTACACAGAAATTGGATTTGCTTGAGAAGAAGTTTCAGGTAGTATGCAAGGTATTTTTCAATGTGGAAATCGTTGTCGCAGACCACACTAAAAGTCAAAACATTCCTATTACTGTAGATGATCAAGCACTTACTCCAGAGGGAACCCCTTCCAATCCCATAAGTTTGTATGAGGAGAATGAAGACCTGGTAGAAATTTAGAAATGGTAGCCCCTTCCACTGCTATCTTAGACTTGTTTTTGCAAAAATTTATGTGGTATTATCTCGATATAACTAGGATATATATATTATGTGGCTACTTAGTATATATGTTGCTATCAAAGTCATGATAGGTCTTTGTCATCAAATATGAGCTATGAGTTGGTATCAACATACTTTGATTAAAAACTCCAGTATTTTTTGGACTACTTTGTACATGGTTTCCCTTGTGTGGGTTTCATATAGTTTTTCATGTACTTCTTTAGTGTGGCACATTAATATAGCTAGATTACACACACACACACACACACACAGACACATTGTCAATTGGGTTTAACTTGAGTGGTTATGTGATGAAGTGTTATTCTACCCACCTATGTTTTATTCTTTTAACATGACAAAGTTTTTAGTTTTTATAAAATCAGGTTTACCTTGGTTACCATCCTTATAATGAGGAGAAGTTCATGATTGATTTTCTCGATATACGAGAAAAAAATGTTTTTTTGTTGTTGGAGATATTACACACTCACCTAGGTAATTCTTTTCCTAAGGTTGATAGTCTAATGTTGAGGGTGCTTCCATAGATGAAAATATTCTCTCCTGAGAATATTACCCTACAAATTAGGGTGCCTCCTACAAAATAGGGTGCCTTCCCTCTTCAGTTCAGAGTCAGTTACAACTCAATTAGACTATTGGAGGACACTTATGCATGTCAACCTCGATTTTAACACCTGTAGTTGCATGTTCACCTCGGTTTACTCACCAAGAGGGCACATATCACATGCATGCAACCAATAGGGCACATATCATGTGCATGCATTTAGTTTCTCTCACCTCCACACATGTCACTCAGTTAATTGATGACTGCATGGACCAATTAACTAGGACTAGGTGGCAGATTACTTTGGTTTCTGTCAATGAGTGTATAGATCTCTCTAGATAACTACTATGGCACATTCACTTAGCCATGTAGAGTATATAATATGTATTATTCATTTTTACTCATTGTGTTAATACAATTTATTCTTTCGCTCAAGATATTCTCTCTTTCTCTTTTCTCTCTCGCAAGCTTTGTGTGATTTTCTACTAGCTAGGTTCTCTGTGCAAGTTTCATCGAAAATTCACAATTTTTTTTATAAAAAGGAAAAATTAAATTGTCGTATGCCTCAAAGAATTAAAAAAAAATATTTATATCTTGATAGAGCAAACAACTTTGCATACATACCTTGCATAACCTTAAGCTAAATCAAAAAGGAAAAAAAATGTTCCTTGACTTAAAAGGACATAGATTACATCTTTCAAAAGAAAGATCTAAAAAATTTCCACTATCACAAACCTATGAGCTATATAAACAAATAAATATGATTGTTCATGAATTTAAAAAAGAGGAATACATCATTCTAAAGACCAGATTCTGGAATTTGTCCACTATCTGTAGAAAACAATTATTGCCAAGGTGCATGAGATAAATCAATTGTATGCCCATCCTACAAGACATAAATAATCCAAGTACCACACTCTAATGCCAATGCCTCTTTTGATAGGCCATTAGCCACCATCTTGTCCTTGTATATATGAGACAAAGAAATGTGTAAGAAGGTTGTTATTTGTCGTTGTATATCATGGTGAAATTTCTGAGTGATGATTCCTTTTATAACCATTAAATAACCAATAATAAATACCCAAAAATTTGTAACTAAATAACACCATATTCTTGAACCAACTTTAAGGTTAATTTGAGAGCCATCAATTTTATATAATAATAATTATTATTAAAATTAAAAAAACACATTATTTTATATATTATTATTATTTATATATATTATATATATACTCTAATAATTAATAACAATATTATTATACTCTATATATTATTATCATTATATATAGTTATTAGTATAGTAATATATTATATTTTTATTATTATATTAATAATACTATTAGTATAATAATATATAAGTTATAATATAATAATATTAATTTTATTTATATATAATGTATGTGCAGGGAAAATTTAAACTAAATTATATTTAAGTTTGAACTTTTATAAACAATGTACTCATTAATAATTTAACATGTTATATATATATATATATATATATATATATAATTTAAATTTTTAATGAATATATTTTATTAATGAGTCATTAATAAAATATACTCATTAATAATTTAACATGTTATATATATATATATATATATATATATATATATTTGGAAAAAAATGTAGTTTCATTTAAGCATATGAAATTACAATCATTAGGCGTTTTAATGCATCATTGTTCTTTTCACCAAAAACAAAAACTAGAAATACCGTGTAAGAAAACAAGATAAAAAGATATAGTCTCTTTACAATCCGGTCTCAAAACCCCCCTAAAACTAATCATTTTGTCTATCATCAGTTAATAGAAAAATATAAGAACTTAAAAAATATTCGAAGAATTCCCCAACAAAAATTGTAAGCCTATGGTTCAAGGTGTGCTCTTCAATGAGATAATGATGGACCTAGATCTTTAACGCATTCTTGGAGAGCATATCTGCATCACTATTCAATTCCGTAGGAATGTGAAAAAATCCAATCTCGTCAAAGAGCTTTGAGATAACATAGAGATGCTCCACAATTGTTTGTAAACAATTCCTATTTCCTCATACAATCTATAACCAACAAAGAATCATTGAACACCTGGATGACATGAATACTCTTGTCCACCACAAGCTAGAGAAGAGAAAGTAAAGCAAGGAACTCTCCCATATTATTTGTCCCTAAGCTCGAATCAATCATTCCTTTAAAAGAGTGAGTATCTGAAAAAAAGAGACAAAATACCAAACCACAAATTCTTTAAGAGACTTTGCAAGCCCTGTCAAAGTAACCCCTTGGAGTCGACTTGTCAATTTCTACAGATTCCATCCTACCAAGTTTTTCAAGAATCTGACATCCTTCGAAATTGTTGAGCATCACTATAGTCTACATCAGGATATATTTTCTTTCAAATAAACTGGATTTCCTTGCAATCTAGATACCTCAAATCACAAGGATTGGGATCACACAGAAAGGCTTCAAATTTGGCTTGCAAAAGAACTCTCGAAAGAAATATGATATAGTATTTTTATTCCAAAGATAATTAATCCCCAAATGGGAACCATTCTCAGACTATACTTTCCTCAAGAAAGCACATTCCAAGAACATGTGAGTATTATATTCAATCAAGTTCCAACATAGATAACAAATTCTAGGACCCTATCTATTCTTAATTTTCGTTCCATCCCACGTTAAAGCCTTAAATTTCAAAACCAACCATAAAAAGAGGACCCCTTTTGATGGACGTTTAATCTTCCAAAGATTTCGGTGCCACCACATAGAAGGAGAATCCCCCTCCTCCTGCTAAGCTGTATAACCCAATCCGACTGAGTAAGTGTTGTCACTATTATTGTAAGACCATATAAGTTCATTGTCTCGGTTAGGTAGATGAATATGAGCCCTCTACAAATTGCCTATAACATTTGACCATTGGTTTCCCTAGAAGGGAAAATTTTAGGGGCTAAATTTCATCCATGGGATAATTTCCCATGCTTTTCCCCAAAACAATATTCACCAATTTACATTTTTTCTAAAAATGATTCACCCAAATTCTATAGAATAAAATTATTTTACTTTAAAAATAGCCCAAATTTTATAGAAACTATATAAAATTCTTAGAAATTTGATTTTTTACAAAAATATTGCCAAACATTTTATAGTTTGCATATGAAGGACTAGTAAGATTAGCCAATATTTCTACATTTCGAGATAAATTTCCATCTTTAAAATTATCCATGTTCTCTATCCACTTGTCAAACCAATTGTCTCGATCGACAACCAAGCATGTCTGCAAATAGTAGACTAAGCCGAGTGTTAGGGTCCTAACCTCCCTAACCCCTCAAGTAGATAGAATACTATATTTGTCTATATAATAAAGGTCAACATTAGTAAATAAGGCCTATGAATAATGTGAACACATCTAATGTAAGAAGACTTAATAGAAGGTTCCACTTCTAGAAAGATCTTTCTCTAGAACGTTCTCTAGAAGATAGAAATAGTATAAATATGAGTAGAACGCATGGAAATTTTTTGTCTTGAGAATCATTTTGCACTTGATTTGTGCTCTGCTAGAGGTTGTCCCCTTGAAGAGACAAGTGAACTTGTCTATTGAGATTATAAATGTATCATTTATAGATTCAATTGTGTCATTCTGCTCTCTATTTTATTCTTTATGTTGATAATTGTTATAACACTATCTTTTTTTCTCTACATAATAACATCTGGTACCTGACAAGTGGTATCAGAGCACTTTCCTCTGTAGATTTTTAGACAAATTTTTTCAGGCTAGAGACATGTATTTGCTAGCATCTTTAAAGCACGATGATCTATCATTCGACGGGTAAAAATGGGGTTGGGGAAGACTAGGCATAGGAAATACAGATGGTTTCACAGGTTACTCGATACAAATTGTTTCACCTAGTTGGAAACCTCTGTAACCCCTGTTGGTACCCCTTTGAGCAGTACCACATCAAACAACACATGTACATGGCCATTCACTCCCACGTACCCTCAGGAAGAATACTGATCTAATCCGGGGTGACCTTGATATCAACCTGATCTGGTTCTAGGTTCACTTAATGAAAGGACTAGTTATAAGATCGTTTTAATTGAACTTGACTACATTAAAGGTTAACATATGCGCTTACGAAAGGCTTGAATCTAAATTGAGTATAAGTTGGTGAATGTGTTGTTAGTATCATAATCCATTACTTAATGCACTTAACAATCATAATTGCAGAAATAAAAACATGCATAAGAAAACATGAGACAAGATCAACACATAAAGCAAGAGATCACCAAATTGTTAACAGAGTTCACCAGTATGGCTACGTCTCTGGATCTGTTGGAATACAAATTGATTCATTATCCTTCCTTTAAAAGGGTTGAAATCTTCTCACAAATGTGACACATTTCTTCAGACATTAGAAGGATGACATTCTCCCCAAAGGGGCTTGAATCTCCCAAAAGGGGCTTATATACAAACCACAAGCATGAGTGTTTGTTTCTCTCTCCTCAAATAGCTCTCCAAAAGAGCCTCCAAAGGGGCCTCTAAAATCTCCCCCTAATCTCTCCCAATAAAGGGGTTTAAATAATTTTTCCTAGCTACATAATCCAAAAAGACAAGATCCATAAATTTAGGATCCAATAACTACTCAAGGACAAAAATGAGAAAGACCCTTAACTTCCTCCTTGAGACTAGGAATCCACTTTTAATAAAGTGAGGAAAATTCCAAGCTAACCCATGAGACCCTTAACTTCCTCCTTAAGACTAGGAAGCTAATTTATGAGTTGGATTCTAACATGAAACTAATTTCCCATTTTTACAAATAATACGTGAGATTTCCACTCACTCCAGGTATTCCTCTTCCCCCCCCTTAAAATTAGGAAACTAATTTGTGAGTTGGATTCTCTCACAAAACTAATTTCCCTTTTTACAATTAAATGAATAATATGTGAGATTCTCAAACTCACTTCAAGCATTAATCATTTTTCCAATGTGCGTGACTAATACATGAGTTTCTCATACTCATTTTAAGTATTAATTATTTTTACAATTTAATTAATTCATTCATGAGCATTAATTATTTGTTGCCACCTATTATCAAACTTTTCAATGATTTATCCCATGGTGTGCAAAGTAGAAATTTTTCATGTGGATATCCTCCTAGACCAAACCTCCCTACAAAAAACACTTTTATTCCTCCAAAAGTATAGAGAGGAACTGTAACTTGAATATTTGCAACTAGCTTCTAGGAAGAGTCTTACACTCCATGATGGACTTCCCTGCTTCTTGATCTGCATAGCAAATGTTTTTGAAAATGCCACACCCTTCTTCTCCTTCATCTTTGTACTTCAGAATGAGGATGTTGATGCCAACACTTACACCAATGAACATCTACAACTGATTCCTTGATCTGCATAACAAATGTTCTGAAAGGCCGCACCCTTCTTCTCCTTCACCTTTGTACTTTGGAATGAGGATGTCGATCCCGACATTTGCATCAATGCAAACTTGTAGTTGACATTACATGATCACAGTTTCAAAGCAATACCATACTTGCCAAGAGTTTATAAAACAATCATGGTCAAGTTTACAATGATTGCCAAAACCGGCCTAAGAAAAACAATGCCTTCTCACTCAACAATGGCTATAAGACCCATTACAATGTTGCCAAAACAGGCCTAGGAAAAACAATGCCTCTCACTCAATAGTGGCTATAAGACCCATTACAATGTTTCCAACAAGGCTTACAAGGTTTAAGCATAGAACAAAATGCGTCTCACTCTCATCATCACTTTCATGAGTGGCTAATTACAACCTTCTACATCATTAACATTAAGGAAAATACCCCTAAATGTGCACTAGTGGAAAATCTTTGATTTTTAAACCCCCCATTAAAATATGCGCAACAAAATAAATAAGGCAAATGCCACCATCATCACACTCATCTCACAATTCTGAGACTTTTGACTATAATCATGACTACTTTCAGTCGATCAAACAATCTCGCACCATCTCGGTTTGTGTGTAAGGATCAAACAATGAATTTCCAACAATAATTCAAATCTTGTTGCCCTCCTGCAACACTCAAAGATCACCAGAATCTACAACATACATTCATCCTCTTGCAATTTTCAAAAAGAGGCAACAACCATAAATGCATAAAACTTACATTGGTTTCCATGCCAAGGCGCTCAACTGGCTGCTCAAATCTTGGCATACATATCATCAACAGGTCCGTTTTGTCATTCTGCAACTTTTGACTGTAAACTCAAACTATTCTAAAAAGTGCAAATATGCCTTGAAAAATGTGCCATGCATTAATGAAAAAAGTGGGCTTCTGCCATGAGCCCAAAAATTTACTACTCAGATCCAAATTCTAACCTACACCAGTGGATTCTTGGTGAAAAATCGTGCAAAAATGACTATAATTTCGTCAAATTTTGACACTGTCACTTCTATACCCCCTAGGCTCTCTACCTCGATTTATGTGCCATGCATTAATGAAAAAAGTGGACTTCTACCATGAACCATGAAAATCCGATGCTCGGATCCAAATTTTGACTACACTAGTGGATTTGTAGCAAAAAATCATGAAAAATATACTGCACTTTCATCCAATTACGTCATTGTGACTTTTGGACCCCCTAGGCTCTCTGCCTCGAAATGCATGCCAAATAGGTCGTACAATCAACATTAAATGCTTGTATGGATCTTGAAATGCATGCCATTCATATGATGATGTCACTTCCATGTGTCATGCTGCAAGTGGGCCACATGGTGCCTCCTAGGGGTGCCACATGTCACTTTTCCATTGGGCCATTTAGTAGCCTAAAAATGCCAAATTGGCATGCCATGTGACAGCTTCTCATACTGCCACGCCAGCATAGTGACATCACCTGCCAATTGTGTGCAACATCAGATGATGAATTTAGTTCCATGTCATCCTGTATGACCTTCCACATCATCGTACTGTCAGCACCATGCCACCCTGTATGATCTACCGATTGTGCATATGGTTGCCACATCATCAACCCAGTCAATGCCACGTCAACCTGTATGGATCTGCCACATGAATTGTATGGTATGCCACGTAAGTGGTCTAGTCAGTGCCATGTCATCAGTCCATTCAACACCATGTCAGCTCTGTACTGCCACATCACCTTGTTGACATCATCATCGTACTGCCACCTCGACTTGCTGACATCATCATCGTACTGCCACATCAGGATCCGTACTTCCATGTGGCGTCCATACGACTTCCACGTGGAACATTTTTACCAGTCCACATGGACCCCTGAAAGTTCCAAAAATAGGTGACACATGACAACTTGTGGTGCTTCCACATCAGCTTGTTGATGTTAGCAGTACACATGTTGCTCTGTAATGCTGCCAAATCAACATGTTGACGTTAGCATTGTACAGATTTCGATAGTTTTTTTTTTTTTTGAAAACTTTAGATGGCCATAACTTCATCACAATATATTTGTTTGACAAGTCATTTACATCGTTGAAAAGGTCTTGATGATCTCTTTGACATGGCATTGGTTTTGTCGAATTATGGGAGCTTTGATTTTTGATCTATTTTGGAGCCCTATGGCTCGGTTACTCAAAATGGGCTATCCAAGAACCTTCTTTTTTGTACCAAAAGGCCTAAAATATCATTGTGTTGCATGAATGAGTGATTTACCATGATAGCAGTGCTCAACTAACTCAAAAGGTCTACCCATCCTTTCAGTCATCAAGACGAATAAGTCCTCCTTCTTGAGCTATCTCTTTGTCTATAGTTGGCTTCCTCTCTGAGTTCCTTCGTCGACCGATTCCTTCATAGATACTTGTCCAACTTTCTTTTCCTTCCTTGGACATAGCTCTAGATAGAGTTTCCAACATGTGGCTTCCTGATGTCCACCCTTGTCGCAATGGGTTCAAAGGTTCTTCTTTACCGAGGTTTTCTTGCCCTTCTTTTTCTCCTCATATAGAGAAGGGTCTTTATGTCGTGGCTTCTTCCTGGTTGCCATAATCTTCTTGTACAAAGCCATTATTTTCCAACACTTGGTAGCAACATGGTTATTCAACCCACAAATTGTACATGGTGTTCTACGCCATAAAATTTTCTTTACATTGAAAATATTTTTATAATCAAAAGGAATATTGGAATGATGAGACTTTTTATACCTTGCTTGGTTGTCTTTGGTGTAGGATTGGCGAGGAGAAATTTCCTGAGATCCTTTGTAATGTTCATCACCCTTTGGAGATGACTCATAATCATGATCATCAGAAAGGTATGATGTGCTCTCAACCTGCACTAATTCAGACTTGTCACTTAAGGACTCTCTTGCTTCTGTGGTTTTGTAGAATTCTCCAATCTCCCTTCTGACAAAGCCCAATCCTACATATCGAGGTATTTCCACCACTTCGATGGAATTCACAATGCCTTGGCTATTGGCTCCAAGGCCTCCTCCATCATATCCCATTTTCTTCATTATATTCAAGCCAATCCTTGTAGCGTTCTTTTCAAAAGCACCAAACTCATCATCATAGTGAGAAGAACATGAAACTGAAGGAGTATTGTTTACCTTAGTTACCAATTCTGAATCAGGTGTGGGGGATGGATTTGCTAAGCCTTCATCACCTTGCAACTTTGTCAGAGCCTCTTTCCGTGGCTTGTAATCGAAGTCGTAATCTCTGATTCTCTTCCTCTACATCTCACAACATTTTTTTCAACTCGACATTCTTCGTTTGAATTCTTTGGTTGATTTCTCGTAGCTCATTGAGCCATGCCTGCTTTGGTGTATTTTCCATCTTGTATTCAACACCTGCAATCCTTGTCAATCCTTCTCTGATACCAAACTTGATTTGATCCAGGTTGACCTTGATATCAACCTGATCTGGTTCTAGGTTCACTTAATGAAAGGATCAATTATACGATCATTTTAATTGAACTTGACTGCATTAAAGGTGAACAAATGTGCTCATGAAAGGGCTTGAATCCAAATTGAATATAACTTGGTGAATGCGTTATTAGTCTCATAATCCATTACTTAATGCACTTAAGAATAATAATTGCGGAAATAAAAAAAATGCATAAGAAAACATGAGACAAGATCAACACATAAATCAAGAGATCACCAAATTGTTAACAGAGTTCACCAGTATGGCTACGTCTCTGGATCCGCTGGAATATAAATATCTTCATTATCCTTCCTTTAGCAGGGATGAAATCTTCTCACAAAATGTGGCACATTTCTTCAGACACCAGAAGGATGACATTCTCCCAAAAGGGGCTTACATACAAACCATATGCATGAGTGCTTGTCTCTCTCTCCCCAAAGAGCTCTCCAAAAGAGCCTCCAAAGGGCCCTCCAAAATCTCCCCCTAATCTCTCCCAATAAAGGGGTTTAAATAATTTTTCTTAGCTCCATAATCCAAAAAGACAAGATCCATAAATTTAGGATCCAATAACTACTCAAGGACAAAAATGAGAAAGACCCTTAACTTCCTCCTTGAGACTAGGAATCCACTTGTAATAGAGTGAGGAAAAGTTCAAGCCAATCCATGAGACCCTTAACTTCCTCCTTAAGACTAGGAAGCTAATTTGTGTGTTGGTTTCTCACATAAAATTAATTTCCCCTTAAAATTAGGAAACTAATTTATGAGTTGGATTCTCACATAAAACTAATTTTCCATTTTTACAAATAATACGCGAGATTTCCACTCAATCCAAGTGTTCCTCTTTTTTCCTCTTAAAATTAGGAAACTAATTTGTGAGTTGGATTCTCTCACAAAACTAATTTCCCTTTTTAAAATTAAATGACTAATACGTGAGCTTCTCAAACTCACTTCAAGCATTAATCATTTTTCCAATGTGTGTGACTAATACATGAGTTTCTCATACTCATTTTAAGTATTAATATTTTTTACAATTTAATTTATTCATTCATGAGCATTAATTATTCTTTGCCACCTATTATCAAACTTTTCATTGATTTATCCCATGGTGTGCAAAGTACGAATTTTCCATGTGGAGATTCTCCTGGACCAAATACTCTTGCATACTTGGGTAGTACAACTAAGGGTACAATTAATCCCCCTTAGTTAGAGCCACAAGATATTGGGTCGAGTACTAATGTTGGACCCCACCGGTATATCATAGATTTATAACACAGGTCAAACCCTTGTCCGTAGGAACCCTCAAAACTCTAACCCTTTCTATTGGAATAGAACATAACAAAAACAAAAGGAAAATTTTGTAGCACAACCATGCGTCCTGCATCGAGGTTGTGAAATTACTACACAATTTTAAATATTAAAAATTTGGGCATTTTGTCGCTATAGTATTATTCAGATCAGAGTACAAATGTGCAGTACTTAAAAAAAAGAGTATTGTGGTCTCACCATCACCCTTATTTGGGACCTATCCCACTGGATTCGTCTCTTCACACTGATCGTCGTGGTACCACTCACTTATAAGCCTTCGTTTTCCTTGTGGGACCACCCATCCTCCCAAACACCCTTATTTGGGACCTATTCCATTGGATTCCTCTCTTTACACTCATTGTAGTGGTACCCCTCAATCATAACCCCTTTCTGTGAGGACCCACCCTCTGAATTATTGCTCACTTTTCTTCCAAATGGCCCACACCTGCAAGGAAGAAGTTGACAACTACCTCGTTTCCTTGACCAACAACAACAAATATACCAAGAATGACAATAAGAACATCAATTCCAATATTTCTACCCTCAATTCCAACTTTGAAATCCTTTTTGAAGAAGTGAAAGATTTGACAACCCTCTTGTAGAGGTGAAAAAATTGACAACAATGATGATTCAATTCTAGGCCCCTACTTCCTTTGAACAACCTTCACACCAAGAGGGTGCCGACTCCTCCCATTCCATGGCATTTCACTCTAACTCCCTTTATCATAAACTACGTCTTCCCGAAGTCAAGGTGAACAAATTTGATGGCTTAGATCCCATGGGTTGGGTCACGCAAATGGAACATCATTTCTCCTTGCATGGCATTATTGATGACTTGACCAAACTTTTCATTCGTGTCCTTTATTTGGATCTCGAACATTGGAAATGGTGTAAAAATTCACACACATACTATCTTGCTTGGACCTAGTTTGTTGCCGACCTTTATGAACCCTTTGACAATGACACCCATCATTTGGGTTGTTTGACCAAGCTAAAACAATCTGATATAGTGGAAGGATATATCGTTTCTTTTGATAAATTATATTTCCGAAGTGATGGCATGTCAGACACTTTTATTCGTGAATGCTTTATTAGTGTCCTTAAGGATGACATCCGAGCTCATCTTCTCATCGTTCACCCCCCGACCTGGCTTCCTACTACTCACCATGCCAAAGAAGCACAATATATTGTCTCTTTCCAAATTATAAAGCCATCCTTTATTCCCCACTCCAATCCCACCAATCTCGCCCCTCCTCCCCCTCCTCTTAAGATCCAAATTCACCAGGGTCAAAATTGTTGAACACCAACTTAAGGGTCTTTGTTATCACTATGATGAAAAATATTTCCTACGACATAAGTGTAAAGAGAAAATTATTTTTATGGCCATGTCTAAGAACGTTCTTGAAGAGGATGGAGATGTTTCCACTTCCAAAGTGATACCCCAAGATGTTGATCCTAGCTCACCATTTGATCCACCATAATTTGAATCGCTTATATCTCTGAATGCTCTCACTAGTATCTCTGTTCCCCAAACTCTTAAGCTCATTGGGTATATCAAGAATCATGAAGTCATTATCCTTGTCAATAGTGGCAACACCCATAATTTTATTCATCACCGCATTTCTCAAGAGATCGTGTGCTATATCCGTGCAATCAATAATTTTCAAATCATGATTGGTAATGGTGGTTTCATGAAATGTCAGGCTCATTGTAAAAATGTGTGCCTGCAAATTGGTCATTATCACTTGAAATCCCACATGTTTTCTATTGACATGGGTGGTTGTGACATTTTTTGGGAGTTGAATGGTTATGCATGCTAGGCCCTATCACCATGGACTTCAAGGAATTAACCATGTGTTTCCAACAAGATTGACAACAATACTACTTCCAAGGCATCACCGTAGGTTCCCTTGATATTATCAGTTCACATTGAATGGATAAACTCCTCAGAAAAGGTCATTGTGGAATTATTTCCTAATTCCATGCCATTCAAGTAGTTGAGACCCCCTCATCGACTTTTCCTTGATATTCTACCTCCCAATGTTATCCCTTATCATCACCCCTTTGCCCCAAAAAATGAAATTGAGAAAATTGTCATATTTCCTAGTACCAATCCTTACTCTTCTCCCGTCATCATGGTACTCAAGAAAGAAGGTACGTGGGGCTTGTGCCCTAATTTTTGAGCCCTCAAAAAAATTACAATCGAAGATAAATTTCTCATTCATGTCATTGATGAACTTTTGGATGAATCGATTGGTGCTCAATTATTTACCAAACTTGATCTATGTTTTGGCTACCACCAGATACATATGAATAGGG
Source organism: Picea engelmannii (assembly GCA_009831015.1). Lineage (NCBI taxonomy): Eukaryota > Viridiplantae > Streptophyta > Pinopsida > Pinales > Pinaceae > Picea > Picea engelmannii. The sequence continues at coordinate 115,224 of ML785877.1, forward strand.
CCGATATTCCCAAAATTTTCTTTCGAACTCATGAAGGCCATTATGAGTTCTTGGTCATGTCCTTCGAGTTGTGTAATGCACCCTCCAATTTGCAAAGCCTCATGAATCATGTTGTCTGCCAATTCCTCTATCAGTTTGTACTGGTCTTCTTTGATGATATCCTCACTTATAGTAAAACTTGGCAAGCCCATCTAGCCCATGTGGATAAAGTCTTACATTTGCTGTCTCAACTCAAATTCTTTCTCAAACCATCTAAATGTGCTTTTGGAGCTTTAGAAGTTGAGTACCTGGGCCATATTCTTGGCAAGGATGGTGTCCACATGTATCGTAAAAAAATAGAAGCTATGAAGGATTGGTCCCGTCCTAAAAATCTTAAAAGTTTGAGAGGTTTCCTAGGCTTGACTGGATTTTATCACAAGTGTGTTCAAAACTATGGAAAAATTGCATCCCCCCCTTACTGCTATATCTAACCTTCAAATATGGGAATATCAAAATTTACTTGTACCTTGAAAGGAGAGGTGCCTCCAAAGTGGTCGCTTGATGAAGACGCACCTGTTGTTATCGATAGGCATTGAAAGACGTGGGAAAAATTATCTATCATTTCGTCCCTCTGTCACGAGAGAGCTTGCTCAAGAAACAGATTAATAGAATATTGTGCTCCATCGTTTTTATTTTCTTCCACCATGGAGGGTTTATTGGGTGTGCAAGAAAGATTCTTCTCAAGAGTGACAAGCTCGAGACCCAACTTGCTATACTCGAACCTCGTCGGGGACATGCACTGAAAATGATCAAGAGTAGGTTGCTCTGATACTTGATCCAGATTATTTTCGGCACGAAATGAGAGTGAAGATATAATAAAGAAATGTACAGAAATGTATCAGATATCCAATAATATAACAGATATTTATAAGAGATATAAACATAAACACAGAGATACAGTAATACACAATTTCTATTAATGAGCGAAATGTACAAAACTGTAGAAATGCAGAGTGAAAGATTTGCTAGAATGGTGGTAGCTTATCTCTGAGAAGAGATGTGATGGCTATGCTCATTCACGAGAATATTATTGTTATAATGAGGCTCCAAAGTGATTTTTAAAATAAATAAAATCCAAAACCCTAACCCCAGAAGATGAAAAGCCAACAATTTTGTGGACCCTGTTTTTTGTAGTTTGGTGTATCAACTTCTCGAGGGTGTAACTTTGGCCTATGATCTCTGTTTGGGGTGCACGATAGCTCGTTCGAAAGGTATCAATGAGGAGCTTCATTTAGGGGGCCCAATCAAAGCCATTGGTTAAACTTAAGGTGCCAAATCGTGAAAAAATGTCGTTTAGGACCTCAAAATGGTCCCGGAAGTTTGGGAACAAAAAAACTACTAAAAATAGTAAGTTGCCAACAAACGGTTTTGAGCCAGCTGGAATAGGTGGGTGGCCACCGATATTGTTGGCACAGGGGCAAACCCAAGGTTCAACGCTTAACAATGCACCAAAAAAATCCCAACTACTGGCCCTTTCGGCAACACCTGCGAGGTAGGCGAAGTCTCACTCGAGGTAGAAGCAAGGGGGGTTACAGGATGCAGGTGTCTATAACCAAGATGGGACACAAATATGTGATAATAACACTTCACAAAGTATTCTGCTAAAGCTAGGAAGTGACATGCATTAGTTCATTTACCTTATTAACATCGCAGAACATACCCAAGGATAGATCTAGTGCAATAACAACAAAGATTATTCACCTAAAACAATTAGCACTTAGCACCGTGAATCAGATCTATCATTTTAACATAAGCAAAGAATTAAAGCAACATATACATATCCATTACATATCTAATCTAAGCACTAAGCAAAACATAACAGAGATAATCATTGCACAAAGAAAACCATAAGACACCAGATGTATGTGGTTCACCCCAGTGTGGGGCTACGCCCACCAACCACTTCACCTCTTTATTATTTGTTAGTCTGTTACATTCAGTTACTCCTGTGCACTAAGCCACATAGTCGAGCTTCACACCGGACAAGAGATCTGTGCACTAAGCACAAGATCCTCCTTCCAAAACTAGGCTAGGGCACAGAGCCACTCTCTATCAAGCACAAAGCCTTAACATACATTCATTCCCTTGCACAAAGCTACACAGACCACTTGCACTTAGCTCCAAAAAATACTACTTGTTGGTTGTGGAGCCTGATTATCTTCTTGATTCATAGGTCCTTGCTTTCAGCCATGTTTATACCCCATGAAGTATTTACACCCCAGAAGTATGTACACTCTTCCATGCGGGGGAGTGCAGAGGGGGGGTACCCCCTCTGCGGGGTCTGGGGGCAAGCGGGCCCCCAGAGCAAAAACTGCCTTGTAAAAGTATATTGTAATTTCATTGTAAATTTGGACCGTTCATTATAAGGTCGCAGATCTAACGGTAGAGATTATGTTAGGGTTTTTTGCCCTAGAAGGCAACCCTCTTTTATGAGGGAAATGTATTGTGGCTATGG
>ML785877.1:122456-152383 GCA_009831015.1 Picea engelmannii
TGGATAATAATAAAGGAAGGACTTGACAATTTCTCTGGTGGACGTAGCCCACACTGGGTGAACCACGTAAATCTGTGTCTCTCTTGTATTGTGTGTCTTCTGTGTTTTGTTTCTGCATTTGTTTTATTTTATTGCTCCACGGTCTTATTTTTCTAACACTACTTCTACCATACATTCTTCTTTTATTTATACTTTTACAAACCCTTGCAATAGGGCCAAACATGGGAAAACCCCATGGGTCGACATCCCATAACCCATTACAAAAACCCTAAAGAACCCCATACTGGGTCCACATAGCCCGCAAAATAAGTGAGATCCACAATCTCAGCTCCGCCTGGGCACTCCTTCTTCGACCAATGTGTTGAAGTAAACAAATGGGCCAACTCTGAACAATGTTTCCTCAAAACTTGGTCGAGGGACAATAGGCCCCCAACACTCACTTGTGACTCATCCTGAGTCACTTAGGTGTGGACAACGCTGCTTTGAAGGCCTCAACCTTAACTTGAGCTACCTCAACTTGCTGCTTCACCTAAGCTTCTTGCTCAACGATCTCCTGGATCGTTTTCTTTGTAACAGGCCCTTCCAGGCATTGTTCTACTATTGCAACCACTTGATCCAATTGTGAGCCCTGTCCATAAATCTCTTCGAACACCTTGCAGGATTCATCTTGCACAGGTTGTAGCTTCTATGTCACTTCCATTACCCTACCCTGGAGGGAAGTGATTTGTTCCTGTACTGCGCGCTACTCCTAGAATCTCTTCATTCTTTCTACCGAAGTGAGAAACTTCATCTGTGCCTGCATGGAAAATGCCTGCTGCTATGCCTCCTGTAACTGCACTTCCATCTTCCTTAGCTCTGGTTCCTCAGTGAGGCATTCATATGTATGTGCACTTTAATCACTCTTAGTTGTTTGCATTCTGAGGTGAGGGTTCTTATCCTTATTAGTGTGTTCTTAGCGGTCTCCTCCCTCTGGTCAAGCACCTCTTGTGGGGTGCTCGGTACTATTTGGGCCTCCAAGTTTGTTATCCTGGTTTGAAGCTGCTGAAGGGTCTCAGTGAGATTCACTACTTGAGCCTCGACCGACTCTTGCTCCTCCTATGCCAAGCCTGACATAGAGTAACATTCTTTACTCACTACTTCTTTGACCATGGCTCGCTCTGCGAGCAACTGCTCCTTTTCTCTCTGTAGCTGGGATTTTTCCTCCTAGGGATTCATGTGAAGCTCTGCTTTCTCATTTTCCTAGGCTGCTACCTTGTCATGCGTTGCTCTTAATTGTGCTAAGACTTCGTCTTTATCTCTTTTCAAGGCTTCTATAGCATTCTCCTTCTCTTCCTGGACTCTATGAAGTCGAGCTTTTGTTGCATCCGCCATTCTTCTCAATTGGGCTGGTTCATCTCTGAGTTCTGCAGTCCGAGACGAGGAAGGTGCAATGGGTACTACTCAGACCAAACAAACAACTTGGTGTACTTCGTTCACTTCCCTCTCGATCCTTCCATATAGCTCCTCCTGCTTCTTTCCATATCTCTGCAAGATGTCCTTCGAAGTGTCCTTCATAGATCCACATACCAAACTAATACCATCCTCCGTGAGCGTGTCCTCCAACTGGGGCTTATTACCGCGTGTCTTATTCCTTGCTGAAGGTTTCTTTGGAGAACCCTTCCTCTTCTATGGTGTTTCTGTCCCAACAGGGGGATCCTCAAGTGGAGGGGTGGTAGCTTCGCCTCCTCCTTGTTCTTCTTCTCTTTCATCTCCTCCTCCCCATCCTTCTGCTTCGTCTTCTCCTCCTTCTCTTGGTGAGCCAGACCCATTATCTTTAGAAGCATTGTCCTCTTCATCGCTCTCTATATCCTGGACTTCCTCCTGCTTCTTCTTCTTCGTCGTCCCACTAGACTGTCCGACATGCTCAACTCAGGTGACTATGGGGATTCCTATGGTGTTAGTGTTGGAGAGTTCTTCATCAGCGACAGGTACAAGAAATTCCTCTAGCCACTCCTTTGTAATCTGCTCCATGTCTTCATCTGTTATCTTGTAGTATGATTGTAAATCTTCCTGGTTCTCGTCTTGGCATGCAACGATGTAGATGAAATGCGGATCTACGCGAAACTTTGATATTGGTCAGTACTGGTGCAGGGTGCGTGGTGTCATGCATGAAAATGATTCAATGGAAACCTTTAATTTCTGATAGTATGCATGAAACATTGCATTGGATTGCCACTTCTTCGTCATGTGGTTGGTAAACCACAAGGTTGAAACTACGTGTATTCCTTTCAGAATGTACGCAGTGAACATGACATACTCAAAGTCTCAGGGGATGTTGTTGCGGTTAACAATGTCAGCCAAAGGTGGGATATACTCGGCTAGGATCGATGGGATCTGCTTCGCATTAGCCAGATTGCCACGATGCTTACTTTGCTATTTAGTTCCTGGGTTGACACGACCAAAACGACGTCCAGTTGAAGGGGAATCCTGCAGTCCCCTAGTCGACGATGCCTGGACACCTTCAGATATCGATCTGTCGGCCATTAGCTTCTTAAGGAACTCCTTGACAGACTTCTCTAATTCACTAGGTTTGCCCGACATTCTAGTTTTTAACAAACGAGCGAGGTAGGAAAACAGACAGGCGAGATAGGCAAATGGACATGCAGGGTCTAGTTTTAGATGAAACAACTCGACACTTGGACAATTTTCTGTTTAACTCAGTCAATCATGGTTAGCAAAAAGTGGTCCCAATGCAGCGACCGACGAGTTAAATAAGCGGGTTATCGTAACAGATCCTTCCAACGTCCAGGAATGCTTCCATCAATGTGAATATGTCCATTATGGAACAGTCTAAACATCCAAAAGTGGTCCATCAGTCCATAAATGATTTTTCTAACCATTACGAAGTGTTGTTCTAACGGTCGGGGAACCTCCAACGGTCATATAACTTCACCAAGGCGAAGTCCCATTCTGCGTGGTCCTGCTGTTTCAGTGTGGTTCAAATCTTGCGAACCTACCTCCTGCGAGGTTCCATTCTGCGAAGTCTTCCATCTGGTCTCTGTAGCTTCTTGTAGCTTTTCCAACTTAGCTTTCTTTTTATTGAGCTTCCTTGCCTTCTTTCCTGTGATCTGAGTCTCTCTGATTGTTTCTGGAATCCTCTTTCCATTTTTATTCTTATCTTCCCCTAGTGTAGTGACTTCGTACTACTAATGTTCCCTCAAAGGGTATGAAGTTAATATCCCTTGTCTTAACAGTTCCTGAGTGGACATACTTCTTTCTTGAATAGACAGGTCCTTCAAGCTTTCTTGCATTCTTCCAACCTTGACAACTGATTCTCTTGCCATCTTTCCCTCCTGCATTGTCACTTTGTTCTATTGCTTCGACTTATCCTCTCATTCTTCTATTAGTCAGTCTATTTTCCTATCTATGAAATCCCTTAGTTCTTGCTTTTTCTTTTCTGTAGCTTATTCCTCTGCTTTCCTTCTAATCTGATCCTTCTCAATCCAAGGCTTACCTAGTAAAAGTGGGAAAGGGGCGTTGTCTCCAATAAACTTAGTGAATTCAAATTCCTCTTCAGTCGATGTTCCATGAACAATAATAGGTACATTAGTAACTCTTCCACATAGGGTTATCATCTTTCCCTTAAACAAGCCTATCCTTCCCAATGAAGGTATCACAATAGGTTTTCCCAAAATTTTCCAAGTTTCTTCTGTCATAATATTCACATGTGTTTCTTCATCCAAGACACAGTCTATGTCGAAGTCTTCTATTCTGGCACTTATGCGTTATTTTACTTTCAGGATCTCTGGTAAATTGACATCTTTGTGAACATCCATCATTTCTTTCAACTGTACTAATGTAGTTTGAACTTTCTCTGATTCTTTCTCTTTATGACTCTCTAACATGCCCTTAGTCTCTTGACTTCCTTCATATTTTTCTTGTCTCATGTTCATTCGTTCAACTTTAGCAATCATCTTTGGACAATCCTCAACCTCATGACCAATAATCTTACAATAAAGACAAATAGGACCTGTGCAAGGGAATTCCTTATCAAGATGTCCCGATCTTCTGCAATTATAACACAATGTCAATCCTATTTTTCTTTTAAATGTTCCCCAACTTATTTTGTATTGCGCAATAGGATCATAGTGATGGACCTGCAATCTGCAATTTTTTTTTCTAGGTTCCTGCATCCATTTATTAGTCCAAGAACTCTTTCTATGCATAGGAATAACACATATTTCTTTATTTCATTAAATTTACTTAAATCAACTCTTTCTTTCAACTGCGCCCTAGCCTTCAGACCATGACAGATTCTATTAAACACACTTAGGTTCATGCTTTCAGAACATAAATTTTCACTTATCTTACTCTTGTCAAAGAACAAAGTTTTACCTCTTTTCAGATCTTACCTCTTTCTTCAGATCAGATTTCTTTCTTAGCACAAAGCTTCGCAAGTCAAGTAGAGTAATGCACACTCCAACAATAGATCTATGCACAAAGCTTCTCTTTTTCTTTACTTCAAGTCCCAACAATCACAGTTTTAGGTCCCGACAACAGAACCATTTGTTTTCACAGGGGCAGGCCTAGGGTTCAACGCTTAACAACGTAGCGCATTAAAGCAACATATACATATCCATTACATATCTAATCTAAGCACTAAGAAAAACATAACAAAGATAATCATTGCACAAAGTAAACCATAAGACACCAGATGTATGTGGTTCACCCCAGTGTGGGGCTACGTCCACAACCCACTTCACCTATTTATTATTCGTCAGTTTCTTACATTCAGTTACTCCTGTGCACTAAGCCACAGAGTCGAGCTTCGCATCGGACATGATATCTGTGCACTAAGCGCCAGATCCTCCTTCCAAAACTAGGCCAGGGCACAGAGCCACTCTCTATCAAGAATAGAACCTTAACATACATTCATTCCCTTGCACAAAGCCACACGAACCACTTGCACTTAGCTCCAAAAACTACTACTTCTACCATACATTATTCTTTTATTTATACTTTTACAAACCCTTACAATAGGGCCAAACATGGGAAAACCCCATGGGACGACATCCCATAACCCATTACAAAAACCCTAAAGAACCCCTTACTGGGTCCACATAGCCCGCAAAATAATCTTTCTAAAACATGAAGTAGATTAAATAATATATTTATCTATGTAATAAAGGCTGACATTATTAAATAAGGCCAATTGATAATGTGAACACGTCTAATGTAAGAAGACTTAATATACATTTCCACTTCTAGAAATATCTTCCTCTAGAATGTTCTCTAAAAGATATAAATAATATAAATAGGAGTAGAAAGCATGGAATTTTTTTGTCTTGAGAATCATTTTGTACTTGAGCTCTGCTCTGTTGGAGGTTGCCCCCTCGAAGAGGAAAGTGAACTTGGATATTGAGATAATAAAGGTATCATTCCTAGATTCAATTGCATCGTGTGCTCTCTATTTTTCTCTTTCTCTTGATAATTTTTATAAAAATATATTTTCTTCTTTGCATAATAACATATGGTACCTTTCATCGAGTCCCCATCCCTATTCAAAGTATAGCATCCTAACACTTGCAGGTGCACCACTATGTTCTCTTCCAAAAATACCTCGTTCGTGCATCCCATGATAATATCCTTATCTATCCGATTCAGAGAAACCGAGCCAACCTTCCAAGCTAAAAAATTCCCTATGATAGGGAGGGAAAGTGTGAGGGCCTTCCGTTGGTTTGAGACATTGATTATACTATTTTTTCTTTTTCTGATCTAGTCCAAAATGGATCCCGTCGCTATATATTTTTCAACTAGAATCTTCATCTAGAGACTTTCTCTAGTAAAAAAACCCCATAAGGACTTTGCTTCCAGATCCTTCCCAAACAACCATGAGTCTTTCAACCCCCAACCCCTAAGGATCTTAGGCTTGGATAGTTGTTTCCTTCGCTGAACTACTCTGAACTACCCTTCCATAAATAATTAAAACATAACTTCCTTATTTTATTGAGAATGCCCTTCGAAGCATGTGCCAGTAGATGCCAATAAATTGGAATGGCCTCCAGTACTGATTTGATTAGGACCAACCTGCCTCCTTTGGATAACCATTGATTACACCAGAAGCTCACCTTCCTTTTTATCCAAGAGAAAAGTCACTTTTGATTTATAAATATTGTATTTGTTAGGATTCAGAGAAAAACCAAGATATTTTTAGTCTTCATCCAACTTGAAAGAAGGAAAATTAAGGTATCCTTCTAAAATTTGCCAACCTTCCTCTACAAACCTAGGAAAATAAATTGCAGACTTTTGTTCATTTACAACCATACCTATTGCATTGCAAAACAAATCCAGAATATCTTTCAATATCTTCCCTTCCTCACCCAATCAAGCACATAAAATAAATACATCATCCACGAACAGTAAATGTGAAAGTCTGATCACCCTGCCCATCTTTATTCCTTGCATTTTATTTCCCCCTTTTTCCTTGGGAAATAATTCTACTAAGCCCATCGACCACCAACAAGAATATATATAGTGACAATGGGCATCCTTGATGGAGACCCCTACCCGAATTGAAGAAAGACGAGCTTGATCCATTTATAAGTACTGCAAATGAAACATATTTCACACAACACATTATCCACTTCAAAAATTTAGACTCAAAATCAATCTATAGGAGCAACAACCTCAAATACAACCAGAACACCCGATCATATGCCTTTGAGAGGTCAATGTTGATTAGCGATACCATATCGTTCTTGGATTTGATCAAGTGGATCCCCTCCTGGGATGAACCAATGACTTCATGGATCAATTTTCCTTTTAAGAAGACAAACTACTTGGGTGTAATAATATTTTCCAAGATGGGTTTGAGTTTGACAACAATTATTTTCACAATAATCTAATAAATAAAATTGCATAAGTATATTGGACGAAAATCATCAAATGACGCGGGTCGATCCTTTTTAGGGATAACAATAATAAAAGTAGCATTCATGCCACTCAAAATTTTCCCATTCCGATGGACCTCTTCCACTACCCTAAGAAGATCATCTCCTAGGAGATAGAAGAACCCTTCAGAAAATTCCACACACCACCCATCTCGCCCTGGAATTTTGTCCCTCTTAAATAATGAAATTATAGCTAAGAGTTAATATGGTTTTGAAATTTCTTCATATAATGCCTGATTCTCTTCGTCATCCACTAGATGTGGAAATAAAGAAATAAGATGAATCATCTTATCCATCTTGATTTGTTCCAACTCCCTGTAAATAGTCCCAAAGTATCCGATTCATTAAACCCACAAACTTTTTTTCCCTAATCGTCCTCTAATTTCCATATCATGTTTACATTTTTTCTATGGTTGGCATAACTCTGATTTTTTTTTTGTGTTTTGATCTTTAGCAGAGAGCCAAAGATCCATGTTCTTTAATCACCATGTGATTTCCTTCTCTCTAAGGATATTGGTTCACCCCAACTCAAGATATTTAATATGTTCCATCTCTTCATTGGATGGATTTGATCCCTACAGGACCTCATAACTTTCTTCCAAAGCCACCTCAATCTCATAGAGTGATTTGTCAATATCTCTTCTTCTATTCCTGGCCCAGGTGGCCACAATCTCCTTGATGTCCTTGAGAACATGAACAAACTGAACACTGGCAGAAGTCCCTTCCTGCTTTTGGAAATGTTTCCATCTGCCCCTGATCATTGAACAAAACTCCTCCTCCTTTTCCCAAGATATATTATACTTGAAGGGAACATCGGGTTTTTTTTTTGACCTATTGATCTTGAGGGATACGAGAAAATGATCAGAGCAACAAACACTCCAACCCATTATCGCACAATATCTTGATTTTGAATCAAATCTTGATGGACTAGGAACTTGTCCAATTGTTTGTAGACTCTGTGCCCCTCGTCCCTGATTGTTGGACCAGGTTGGGGCCAAACGTAAAGGTTCCACTTCCACCTATCCAAAAATATCCAATTTATTTAAAAAAAAATCCCCTAACTTGTCTTCCCGTGCTGCCTCTCCCTAGTTTTCATCCCTTCACAAAGTAAAATTGAGATACCCTCCACAGAATATCATTTTGGACTTTAGAAAATCCAAACTGAAGGTCTGCGACCAAAATTCTTCCTTTTTTATCATAAGTCATGTAGATATTTAGCAAATCCCACGAATAGTCATGTTCCCTACTATAAATATCATTATAGAGTCCCAAAATAATACAAAAATAGTTAATGAGAGAAACACTTGTAGATAAACCTGTGATAATTCCCCTAGAGATTCCAAAAGAATCTAAGCCACATAAAACCCACCTAGGGAAATCCTTTTTCAATTCAACAATTAAAACATCACAGGGATCCATGGTTTCTTGGATGAACACCACATCCAGTTTTTCACGATCCACAAAACATTTCAAGGATAATTTTTTAGCCCGTCCCCTTAGTCCTCTAATGTTAGTAGACATGATTTTCATGGAAAACCAAAGGAATGGTTTGAAACTTCTCTAAGAACCCTTAACAATGTGCTTTGACACCCCTGTGAAATCTCATAATGAGCATGTTCCTAGGCGTGTTTCAAAGCAGACTTATGTCCTGCCTTAGAAGGCCCAGAAACAAGAGGTAAGGCTCTCTTCTCGAGTAGGAAAAAGACGAAGACAAAGACCATTGAGAGGGATCCTTTCTAGACAAAGAATCAAAATTCCACCCTAAACAAATAATTAGGGAAGACCCCCCCATTCAAATACTTATAAGAAGACCCAAAACTTGACCCCTTCAAGGCACCCGACCTGCCCAAAGGATCCACCTCCTTAAAAAAAATTAGAGAAGAAAAATAATTAGAGTCAGGTATATCCTTTTTCATACCTTTCAACTCAACATTTCTCTCATTCCAAATCTATTCTATCTTCCCCCATTGCGACGCTAACAAATCCAAGACCAGATCAGATCTACTCTCATCTCCTAGATATGTATCACTCGCAAAACCTCGTGTTCAAAATTTACTTTAACCTCCCCAACCATTATATCTACCACCACCTTTTCTTGGCCTTTAACAGAGATGCTCGACTGCACCTTAGACTGAACCTTATCTCGATGCTTATTAGGTGTCATAATCTTTGATGACCAGGCTTCATTTTCTTTGCCACCTGAAGTCACCAAGTCACCCCACAAGGATCCTGAAAACTTATGCTAAAAGGAGAAAAGACAATCTGCCAAAACATGTCCCACTTTATGGGACCGCGAGCACCTGAAAGGAATGTTTAGATAATCCAGAGTTTGAGTGAAAGAGTGTTCTCCCAAAACCAACTCCATCGATTTGTAAAACCATTTCCTTGGTTCCAAATCAATAAGGATCTAGGAAACCATCCTTATCCTACTGGATTTATAACTATCATCAAAAGCGAGAAAAGTACTTAGGACTTCACCTATTTCCATCAAACTCAAATTGTTCTAGAACTCAAGTGGAAGGTTGGCAAGCTTAATCCAAGTTGGGACATTGGATAAAGCTTCTTGCAACACATTGAACAACAAATTCCAAGGTTTAATATAAAGTAAATGGTGGTCCTAATACTATCTAGTCTTCAACATCCTCTCTAAGTCAACCTTTTCTTTGAATAAACATTCTATCTACCTGCACAAGAGGAGGTGCACAATCGATAGATAACCCAGAACGCCTTCCCATTCCTACAATAACCAACCACTTAATGAATCCATGGACGCTCACCGACCATAAAATTTTTCCACTAGAGAACAATTGTCCAGTTCAACAATTTGGTTGACCTAGAGGTCCTCCCCTACCACCAAAGAGACTCCTTCACCCATTGATCTAATAGTCTTCCTACGTTCAGTTCCCTAAGGATTCCAATCACTCAGGATGCAACCCCTTTGGATCTCCTCAATATTAATATGGACACCAATAAAACTAGATGGACCTTCGACCTTTCCTCGCTTCTCTGGAACCCCTGTGACCAGGCTTGAGCTGCATGCAGTGGACCAATGCAGTGTTTCTTTAGGCTAAGGGAACTGTCCACTTCCCTAGGATGCAACTGTTGCAATGTCTACATTTGGCATTGTCCACTTTCCTAAGACCATTAATATTTGACTCCTTAAATATACAAAAATCCTCTACCCGATCCAGGGAATTAATAGTTCTGATAGGAGCAGGTGACTGCGTCAGAAAGATCCCATCGAATACACTGTCACCCACATGGGAATTTAACTTACCCAAATACGACAATGTACTTTGGTCCACATTCAGGCTTATGAAAATTGATGCCTTAGATAACATATCATCCGAATAGTCGACTAGTAGCAACTCCTCCTTCGACGTGGCCACTAATGAATCCATGGCTAGGACCCTCATACACCGGCCTATCAAGACTCATAAATGTAGACTCTAAAAACTTCGTAAAATCCACTAAGGATTAGGGTTTGTGTTGCCACCATCACTCCTATATATATATATATATATAATTGTAATTGATATAGTATTTTATTATCTAAGGTTTTCTGTAGTAGTTTAGTTAGGGTAGGATGACAAGTGGCTTAAGCCTGGAGAGGCCCAAGTTTTGATGGATGGGTATCTAAAATTGGTGGATTAATCAAAAGATATGATGCCATAATACATCATCTTCACAAATCCAGCCCTTTATCCTGCACGGGGCCCATACTATGAAGTTGACATTTCATATACCTCGGCTAGTTGTTCTAGGGTTTTCTGTCTAAAAAAGTGTTTGTATTCAGACATATAAGGTGATCTCAAGGCTCCCTCAGGGGATGTTTTTTTGGTGGAAGTATAGGCTATTGAAGATCCTTAGAGGGAGGGTTTTACATATTTTGAGGAAAATCAAGGTGTTTTCATTCCAGTTTATCCTTTGACTGATCCTGCTCCTCTAACGTCTCTCTTAAGAACTAGTACTTCGATGTAGAGTCTTAGTAGATATTCTCCACTAGGTTTTGTCAGCAACAAGGTAAAATTGACAAAGCTCGAGGGTGGTGGAGAGCCATGTAAGCATGTGATTCCTAGCTAGAATTGAAGGAAGGTTGTGAAATCTTGAGGTGGAGGAATCACTCTAGTTGTGGGGGAAGGTCTTAGGGTAAACCAAATTGTAGAGTTGGAGGGTCATGCTCTAGTTGGGAAGTTATGCGGCTGAAGAATGTCCGTAGGGTCACTCAATTCATGGGTGGAAGTAAATTGGGTCTTCGCCCTGGACTATGCTCCAATATTTCGTCTATTGTCGAGAGGTTGGATCAGGTTTATTTCCCACTCAAAGGAGGATGTTGAGACTATTATGGCGGGGTTCTAGTACTGGGATCACCACTTTCTTTATGCAAAGCCTTGACATCTGATTTTTGATGCTAGAGAGGAATTTTTATCTAGTATGCCTACTTGGATTTAGATTCCCAACTCACCTCTTGAATTCTGGACGAATTCTGGGTTGAAGGAAATTGGAGAGGTTTTGAGCACCTTTGTTGCCTTTGATTTAAGTTACAAATCCAGTAATCACAAATTTGTGGTGCAGATCCTTGTAGCTTTGGATCCTCGCTAGGGCCTTTTTGAATCTGTGGAATTGGTGTTGAGGGAAAAATCATATGCGTATCCATTGGAGCATATTAGTGTGCCCTTTCGGTGTCCATGTTGTCATAAGGTGGGTCACATTGTACCTGATTGTGAATTCACTTTTCACAAAAAAATCCATGGTGATGCAAATCCGTAATCATAGGTAAGGACTACAAACTCAAATGACAATCATGGGGTAGGGACTCCTGTTTTGGGCCACCCTTCTCTAAGTATTAGAGTAGGGGGTTACAAAGGATAGTCTAATGGTTCCATGAACATGGGTGCAAAGAATGAATTTTGTGTCAGAGACATCCCCATACAAGTGGTTGAAGGTGTGCCGAGAAAAGTGTAGGGCAATGCTTAGTTGGATATTTTTGGATATTATTTGGATCTCTTGGCCTCTCAATGGAGTAATTTGGAATCTCTTTGGACCAACAATGTGAAGCCACCTCATGCTTTCAGTAAGATTTTTCTTAATTTAAATTCTACTCCCATTTCTTCTCTTTCTCGCTTTGGAAATATTGTGCATGTGCATGGGGTTGATTATGGGCCTTCTACCTCTGTTGGGTTTGCCTTGCATACTACCTCTCCTATGCATCGAGATGAAGGTTATTTTTTAGTTGACCTTAAAAAGGAGTTTGAGTGTTCACCTGTCAACCCACTATCAACTATATGACCATCTCTTTGAGATCTCTTTCTACATCTTTTGGTCAAGAACCATATCTTTTAATACCTTAGGAAAATGTTTAGGGTTTGGCTCCCTCTAGGGGCTTGGGGTTTGATGTCCTTAAAGAGTTTGGTTATGGTAAATTTGGTTGTAAATCATCATTAAAACATGCACATGAGTGTGCCTCTTGTGAAGTATCACAAGGAAGACAAAGCCTTATCTTAAGGGTCCTTAGAGACAAATTATCCCCAAAGGCAGTTTCACCGTGAAAGTTATGTCTGTTAATATGAGGGGCATAGGGGGGAGGGTCGAAAAAATATCCTTGAGGAGACTTGTTGACATGGATTGGCTCGATATAGTATTAATTTAGGAATATATGGGCCACAATGAACCTATTATTATTGAACTAGGAAAATTGTTCTCAGGATGGGGATTCTATGGTGTGGATTCTAACGAGAATTCTAGCAGTATTATCACTTGTCTATCATCTAATTGTGACCTTTTAAATTGTTTCTCAATTGATTCGGGTCTATGTACATAGGTTTTCTGCAAAGAACTAGATCGAACCAATACCATTCTCAACCTCTATGGTCCATATGAGGGTAAGGAGGCATTTTGGACTTGGTTGTTTTCCCTAAATTGTCTTCGAACTGATAATCCTATCATGTCAGTGATCTAATTTCACTAGCATGGAAGAAATTTTGGGTCCTTTTTCCCATGAGGATAAGCTGGCCCACTTTTTCATTGACAAGTTTGAATTGACCGGCTTGGTTTACAATGAACCAATTCAATTATGGTTGACGTGGAGTAATAACCAGAGTGGTGATGATGGGGTTTCCAAACGCCTTGATCACTTTCTTGTGCATCACAATCTTCTTCAAGACACTAGTTCATATAGATCATGGGTTGGTTCAGTTCGTTGTTCAAACCATTTTCCCATTTTTTTAGAATTATGTCAAACCATTAGTCAGATGGAAAGCTTGGTGCCCCCTTCAAATATAACCCTTCATGGGTTGAGTTGGAGGAATTTTGGATACTTGTATAGGATAAATAGAGACCTTATCGGGTTGATTATAATGTCTCTACTAGTTCACAATTTGTCTCTTCCCTTAAGAGGCTTAAATAAAAATTATCCTCTTGGGCCAATGAACAGAGGAAGGCATCAAATGTCAAACTGCGGATCATTGAGGTTGAGCTCGAAAATATTTATGGTCACATGTAGGGAGATAAAGGGTCACCTATAGACTTGGAGGTCTGTCGAATTTCAAAATCCCATAGAATCCATCTTCTGTTGGAACATGAAAAGGCCTAGAGATTCAAGAGTCATGCCTTATGGATTCAGGTAGGTGACCATAATACAATTTTGTTTCAAAAAATTGCTAACTACTAGAAAAATCATAACACTATTAAAGAGTTAATTAATTCTCAGGAAAATAAGGCTCTTGGTTTCTATGATTTGGATTCTTTAGGAGTAGAACACTTCAAAGGACTATCTAAGGAGCTGAAGCAGGTGAAGCTTGATGAAATTCTTAAGCAGATATCTCTTTTCCCAAGACTAATTGATGATGAGGTCAGTGGGGAATTATATTGTTTCTCTTTGGGAGGTAATTTGTAGTTTTAGAAAAGATAAAAGTCTAGGGTATGATGATTGGACAGTTGAATTATTCAAGGATTTTTCAACATTAATAGGGTTGATCTTCTCTAATTGGTTTAAGAAGTTCCTACTTTGGGTAAGTTAATCCATAGTATAAATTCCACTTTCATTGCAATTATTCCTAATATGGATCGTCCTTCTTCCTTTGATGACTTCCAACCTATCGCCTTATACAATTGTCTCTATAAAATTATTTCCAATATCTTTGTGGTCTGACTTAAGCATGTGTTTTCTAACATCATATCACTTGAAAATTTGGGTTTCTTAAAGGAAGTCTTATTCATGAAGCAGTTAGATCAACTTAGGAAGGCTTGCATTCTATAAAAGTCCATAAATACCTAGTATTGGTCATTAACATTGACCTTTCAAAAGCCTACGATAGAGTATTATGGCTCTATCTTCGACTTCTTCTTCTGCACATTGGATTTGATCTTCCTATGGTCAAATGGATTATGTTGTATTTTACTATGGTTTATTTTTTTGTCCTAATCAATGGGGAGGGTTCCTCCTTCTTCAAATCGGTTATAGGTCCTTGACAGGGGTGCCCGTTGTCACCTTACCTATTTATTCTAGTTGCATATGGTCTTAGTCAAGAAATAGCAGAGGTAAAAAGGGTGAATTATTTTCAAGGCATTAGATTGGGGCGCCATGAACATCTCACCCACCTACTTATTGTGGACAATGTACTAATTTTTTTTATTTATGTGCAGAATTTGAAGGAAGAACATTAAAGGGATATTTGGCAGTTTTTTGTTAAGCTACAAGAATGCTTATCAATGTTGAAAAATCCACTATTTATCTTCCAAGATTAGAGGTAGACATCATGCTCATTTTCTCAACCTTATTCAACTTTCCTCTTCATGAGTTGGGGGATGAAATTAAGTACCTTGGTTTTATGCTGAAACAAAATAACTATGGCATTACAGATTGGAAAGGGTTACTGACTCATATTGAACACATCATAAATTTTTGGTGTAACCAATGGATATCCCAAGGAGGTAGACTAGTTATTATAAAGTAAGTGATTGAAGTTGTTCATGTCTATTGGCACTTATTGACTCTTATCTCGAAAGGGATTTTGATCCGAATTCAGAAGCTGTGTTTTAACTACTTATGGTAGGTAAGTACTGAGTATTTGGGATCTCATTTGGTAAATTGGAAAATCCTCTCCAAGCTAGAAATCTTGGGAGGTTGGGGCTTAAAAGACATCTCATTGTTTGGTAGTGCACTAGTAGCAAAGTCCCTATGTTTTTTTTTTAACTTGTGATAGTCTTTAGAGGCACATCCTAGTTGATAAGTATATAAATGCTGAGTCTATTTTGGATTGGATCTGTAAAAGGTGTAAGTCAACCACTAATGTTTCTAATTAATGGTGGGATATCACACTAGCTTTCCCAATAATTGGTTAGTTTTTGTCCTAGAAAGTCAGATCAAGCGTTAGAGTGCAGATTGGGAGGGATGCCATTGTTGGTTGTGGGGGGCACATTTTCCTACCATAGAATTTAGTGGCACATCTCTGAGAGCTGGGTATCTGCATGCTCAATAAAATTGGTGATGATACTTCTTCTACTATTTAGCACCAAAGATTGCTATTAGTGGAGGATTTGGGTTTGGAGGATAATTGGCATCGAGTTCGAACACTATACATGTCAGAGCTAAGGAGAGCCCATGCCAACTTAGTGGACGTCGAGGATGAACTGGTCTGGTATTACAATAATTTGGGGGGGCGATATTTGACAAAATATGGCTACCAAACCATGATATCTAAGGGAGTTGATCACTCTCTATGGTGGTATATGAGTATTTGGTAGATTAAAGGGCTACTGAAAGACATTCTCTTCTTTTGGATTCTTCTCAAGAAGTGTGTGTTGACTTGGGATAGACTACAACATTAGGGAAAGCAATGGTCGGACTTATGTTAACTATGCAAGTGATCTATCAAATCTAACTCCTATCTTTTCTTGGATTGCTTATTTACTGAAAAAGTATGGAAGGAGATTGAATGCCATTTCAGGCTGGTTCAATTGTGGAAAAAATATATGTTGACAACCATCTTCTATGAGTACTTTACTGATAATCAGTTGAAGGAGTTCAAAATTCTACCAATTCTGGTAGCATGGGGTGTTTGGCTGGCATGAAACACATGTATCTTTAAAGATAAGGATTGCCCCTCCTTTAAGGTATCTCAACAGGATTGGGCTATGCAACCTTTTTACAAGAATTCTTTATCTCCAAAAAATCCTCGGGAGGCTAATATTGTAGATATCAATCAAAACTTGGCTTGGGGATTTTTCAATGGTGCCTACCAAGGCATGGAAAATTTTTGTAGTTTGGGTTTCAAACTACATTTTACAGGTTCTCATTATGTCACAGGAAAATAAAATTTGGGATTGAGTACCAATAACAAAGGTGATTTTTCTACTTAAATGTGTTATGGGGAGGAATGTGACATAGCTACGAGTATTTGGTTACTCAAGATCGACTATAGATTGGATGAAGGGGTCTGTTCAACTTGTTAACTTGGATCTTCAATAACTTGGTCATCGTCTGAAAATTATATATGCTTCTTTTAGTCAGATCATCTATATGCATATTTTTTGTGAATTAAACATCTCTGCTGACACACTCTCAAAAGAAGTTTTATCTTTTCCTGAAAATCATTTGGTTTTGGAGGAATTCTTTGATGGAGAGATGATCTCCAAAAGGGAGGCTAACCTTTTCTAAATGTAATTTGTTCTGTTTTTTTTTAGGTTTGGTTTAAAATTATGTATTAGGATGATGCTTTGGCTCTAAGTTTTGGATAGTAGATGTTTCTTGTAAGATCGACTCTTTGTTTTTATGTAAAGGAGTCTAGAAACCTACAAGTCTCTTATGATATGAACCATATGGTCTAGCACAATGATATTGTGGTTGTTTATGCAACTGCACCTAAGGATTGTACCTTCTTTTCTCTGGAATCGATGTTACATTTTTTTCAAGGAAAAAAATATAATTGTAATTGTAATGAAAGTTATTATTAGGTATATTATATATTATAATAATTTTATTTTTATTTATTTATATATAAAATAAAAAATAATAATATTATTAGTCTCCTATATATGTGTGTGTGTGTGTGTGCATGTGCATGAGTTGGTTCATAGGGTGTACCTATACAGAAAAAAATGATGGATAGGTAGTCTTTAACTCATAAAATGTAAGAGGTGGCAATTTTACTTCAAATCAATGTATAAGGAAAAAATTATGATTAGGTATTTTTTTAATTTGTAAAATTTAGGAGTCGACAAGTTTACTTTATGTCATTTTTGACAATTTCTTCTTCACAACCACATGTAAAAAATATCCAAAATAAGTAAAATTTTTCAAATTGAATGTAAAATTTCAGCATTGTCTCTTGTCATTAATCCATGTAGTGCATCTCATCGATCATCCTAGAAGTCCTTGAAATCTTGTTTAATTAAAATTCTTTTAAGACACTCCATTGAGTTCAATATTTTCATGAACAACACATTTTCCTCTTGTGGATTGCATAGATCTTTCAGGAAATCAATAGCTTGACTTGGAATTCAAAGAGCATGGAATTGATTTTCTTAACAATGGTTGGGATCAATTTTTTGGTATATGGTTGATATGAATGATTTATTCCCCCCACTTAACCATATAAAGTGCCTTAAGACACCCATCCCCTATGCATAAGAACCTATAATAGTACCCACATTCTTCTTAGAGGCAAAAAGTTACCTCTAAAGTGTATTTTTTTGTGGGATTTCATGTTCATGTCTAATAAACCTTAGATATACATTTATGGTGTAAGTCCCTTGTTTTACTCCCTTGATTATGGTCAAGGATCTGAGACCCATCCTTACTATGCAAAAACTCCTAATCACACCCATATCCGACTTGTATGCCAAAGGTCCACTTTAAAGGGTCTATGTTGTGGTTTAAGGCCTTGATTGTGGCACATTAGATCAATATTATTAATTTCTAAGTTGAAATCAATGCAAATTCTATTCCATATCTAGCTCAAGCACCATGAACAATTCCTCAGGTCACCACACAAGACCATGGATGGGTGAACAAGTTGTCATCAAGAGCCTTGAACAAGTCCTCAAACCAACATAACATAACTTAATTGGCATTTAAGAGGGATATAGGCATCATGATTAGGTTTTGTACATTGAAAATGGGTGTAGAGGCATAAACATGACAAGTTGGAAACAATGGCCTAAATCCCTAACTAAACCTTCTTGAGGTCATGAACCACCATCGACAACACTTAAAAACTATGACACGAGTCCTCTCTAGGGAGTCTTTGACATCCAATTAGTTGAATATGGGTGACATTATGAGGTCTTCTTGATCATCATGGATGGGTCTTAGGTTCATGACTATAGTTGATGAAAGGAAACAAGATTCTTCAACCCTAAAACTTGCTTCTCAAGCTCAAGAACCATAGAAAAGTAGTCAAACCACCACATATGACCTATGTAACATATCATTCACCTCAAAGTGGAATTTGGGCACCATGAATAAGTTGGTTTTGAACCAAGAATGGGTCTCAAGGTCTAACCAAGGTCAAGGGAGGGAAACAAGGGAGTAGTACTTGTTCCCTAAGTGAACATTCTTAGGCTTAGATTCTCTAAAAAACAACTACAACCCACACAACTTCTCAGGATATAGTGTTAGACAAATCCTTGAGCCATCACATAGGACCCTTGTAGGTTACCTCACCAAGTAATGGGAAACCCTCCAAGGAGTCTGAGTGAATCTAGCCAACATCGATCCTAGGTACAACACCACCTTCCCTGTGCTGTCACCTTGGGTGGGAAGTTTAAAATATTATGGCCTCTATGGTACCGCCTACTATACCAAAGCAGGGGGGGCAGTCGAAAGTTGACACCAAGACCAACAAAGCCAGTTTGATTACTTTGTCGGCCCAAATGCGACCTCATGCTTGACCCTTGTGTTAGAAGGGCTTCCCGAAGTCAATGATATAACAACTGGATTTCACTCCCTAACTCAAAGCTTTATGTTTGTTTAACAAATTTGGAAAGTTATTCTCACAATCCTATTCCAAATCTCTACAGCTAAGATAATATGGGTTTGAAGATCCCTAGAAAATTTGCTAGATAAATTTTAATTAGTGCTTGATTTTAGGTTGTTTTTACTCAAAGGAGTGGTCGTGAAACTGATGGAGTTTCGACTCGACTCTTTAAACCATGCAAGAGGGAAATGAAATGCAATAATTTCAACTTCGATGGAAACTAGCTATGGGAAGGAGAAAGAAGTTTCAAGCAAAGAAATAATTTCTTGATTGATTACTATGTGGATCAATTGATAATACTGTGAGATGTCAATGAAAATAATTCACAAGAACTTAAACTTTATAAAGTGTAACATAAGGTGGAAAATCAAAACTAGGAATTCAATATTATATGCATATGAAAGTAGCTCACATATTGAAAGACATGCTCTAACTAACTATCCCACTAGCACATAAATATGTTAATTATTAAATGTGTAAGAATCCCCTAGATGGTTGTTCCCTCAAGGAAGGAGTGACCCTCATTCCCCATGCTAGCTAGTTGAGAGAGCTGACTGGTTGGGAATTCTTAGGCTTTCCTTGGATGTTGTACTTGGTAAGGATTCCCTTATTTTGTATCAATTCCTCTTTATTTAGATTGAAAGAATTCCTTCCTTTATACAAACCTTGAAACATGCCAATATGATGAAAAATGATTGTCAATTTTTTTCCAACTAAATGTGGAGTAACATAGAGAAGCGAATTAAACTAGAGTTGTAGGCTATGCAGACCATTAATTAATATCAATGGTGAAACTAGTAGTTTGTCCATATACAAATAATAAGGATTGGACAAATGTTGAATGAGAGATATGGCATATGAGAGTTGCATAGAGAATCACTTTAGAGATCATCCCATGAGTATGTAGACAAGGGCATTGTAATGAGGGATCATTGGTGTAGTGCAAGGAGGATTGTAACTCATTATGGGGCCTACGTGACCCAATGTGAAAGAGGATATCGTAGACATAAAACGAGTGATTCAAAATTGGTATATCGTAGAAATCAAATTGGTGATTCTTGAGATTTGATATTTTTACTCTCTCTTTCAAATCCTTTAATGCATCACCAATACTACATAAAGGATTTGCGTTCATTATTTCCAATGATTGAAATGATTTTTCATGTGAAGAGGATAACTTCATATCATAACTGGGATCCATTTGCATGCCATTATAAGGGACTATCTACTAAGGCTTGGTTTGTTGCATTTAGATTTTAATTTTTTTAATTGTATTTAGAGTATATTGAGAATTTGGTAGTGTATGATTAGCATCCACTTAAGAGGAAATTTCATTAGATTCAATTGACTAGTGAGATCCTCTACAAGGATCTTCATTGATTTCAATAGTTTTAATAAGTTCATGTTGTTGTATCTCTCAAATTTGTTGAAAATGAAATCTTATGGTGGTAATAGTATACCCATCAGATAGAATAAGCACAGTGGTCCATCACCATGAGGGAAGAGTTTGAGACAACCTTGAAAGATAATCCCATGGGACACCTTGATGATGCATACATACAATGATATAGATTGTACTTAAAGCAAGGCCAGTTTATTCTAAATTACTTCATTGCAAAGTACCACCAAACATTGATTAAGGTGAATGATAAAATCCCTAAATGCTTGAGGGTTCTCAAAATCAATGCATTCTTGCACTAGTACCTTATGTAAGAAATTAAATTCATAACTATGAACAATTTGGGTGATTCTTATTGAAATGAATTTGGAAGGGAAGTTCAAGAGATGTAGTGGACCCAACAAAGAATGCAAATCCAAAGGGTGGAAATCATAGTTCCATTCAAAAAATATCCACTTGATCTGTTGCATTTATCCTCAACACTCTATTGTGATTTTTCGTGAAGAATTATTTTTTGACCATCCGGTTTGGTGAAATTATACAGTTTGAGCTGCGCACAAGCATCTCAAATCAAACAAATTCTCATCATTATAAATGTGAAGTGAAAGGCGAAGATTGGTAAACAAGGTTTCTTTCTCACAAGTTATATATCTAGATGCATACAATGCTCTAATTGCAGAGAGATACACATGAAGTTCTAAGTTTGGTAAAAAATTTATCTTTCCTTCGGTTTGGAAATTCACATGAAGACATAGCATCATTGAAATAGCTATATAATTTCATATTTTGTTATAGTAAGATGTCAACTATTATCCATTGACAAGAGCATTCAAATATACAATAAAACCCTAAAATAAAATTCTAAAATAAAACCCTACACAAAGTCAAATGTAGAGGTACTCACCATTCTTGGTGCCCTCGCAGTCTATCTCTGTGCCCTTCCAGTCTATCTTTGTTCCCTTACAATGTACCTCCCCTTCGTGCCCTCACAGTCTATTTCAATGCCCTCGAATCACCCCTGTAGTCTATCTCCATTCACGGTCTATCTCCATTTACGGTCTATCTCCCCTCCGTTCCCTCAGCTTACCCTCACAGTCTATCTTTGTGCCATCATAGTTTATCTTCCCTCTATGAACTCAGAGTCTATCTTCTCACCCTCACAATATATCTATGTGCCCTCGGCTCACCCTCCAATTCTATCTCTATTTGCAATCTATATCTATTCCATCAGCTCACCCTCGCAGTCTATCTCCCCTCCATGCCCTTGTAGTCTATCTCCTCACCCTCACAGTCTATATTGTTTGTGCCCTCAGTTTCATGTGTAGTGATCTCCTTTCCCTTGGACGCATGCACAATGATATTAGTACTGGGTTTTGTTTTATTTTAATTTTAATATATCTTATATAATTTCTATTTTATTTTAATTTATTTATTTTGGGTTATTCTATGTTATATATATAATATACATAAATATATTATTTATATATATTATATAAACATGATATATTACATATTATATAATTAAATATTATATTATATGATGATGATGAGGACGACATCGATGATGACGAGGATCATGGTAGTGAGGACGATGAAAACGATGATGATGATGATGTGTAATGGGTTAATGTCACAGTCAATGTGTTTAGGATCATAGTGGTTAGAGGTTATAGTGTTTGTGGTCAAAATGAATTAGGGGAAGATGACGACGACGAGGACGACGACGATGATGATGATGAGGAAAGTATTTTTTCTAGTGGTTCTTCATTCTATTAATCAATGAATGTTTTTAGTTTTGTGAGATCCCATTGGCACCCTTATAGAATCCATATGGCGTTATGTAATCCACTGCCAACTGTGGAACAATCTACCGATATTTTTGTTTCTTGTGACCAACCAGTGGAGTGAAGGGATATTCAAAACTATATACTATATTAGAGGGTGAGGGTTGAAAGTCCTTGAATATTGTATCATTCCTTGTGATCCATACAATACCCCATAGGATGTGCAGGGGAAGGGGAATCAAGTGTTTTTTGGTTCTTCTATTTTTAAACCATTGGTTCCAAGCCTATTCCAACAACTCTCTTTTTTATTATCCACTAAAACAAAAGGTATTTACGACACCATGTACTTGACAAGTGAAATTCTTGTGGAGAAACACATGATTGGTTGTCTTAGCATTTTATCTAGACAAAGCTTCATATTTGGTCCACAATAACCTTGCCAACATTAGTTGGTGCATATTTTTTCTTAAGGTTAGGGAATGTAATTCAAGCCCTTGCAGAGCCATCAAGGAGGTCATTGGAATAATTGATGTGTTGATGGAAGGGATTCAAGGCCAAGATCCATACACCAAAGGATTTCCCTTTAAAAGGATAAAAACAATCACTAGAGACAATGATCATTAAATGATAGCACTGTCTTGAGAGATGACTCTTTCTTGAGTAAATCCACTTGATTGACAACATGCACATTTAGGCCAACATTTTGGGTTGTCAAACCACACGATCGTGACCATTTTCTTATCTAGAGTGATCAGATGACTCACATCCATGTGGGTGTTAAGTCCCTTACATAACCCATATGCCTTCTACCCTGAAATTCATTGAAATCTCGATAGGATTCATAGAGAAGTGGGATTTGACACTTGGAGGAATTTGAAATGTGTAAACTTCCACATCAAGCATGGCCATGATAGAATCATGGGGTCATTGGACTCAAGGAGGGATGACGATTTAGAATTATACATAGATGTGGATAGTTGGAGAAAAATGATCATTTTGAAGGTGCTAGGCCTCTTCCTAAACACCACCAAATCACCTCTCAATGACAGTCTTTGTATTGATCCCTTTTAGTTTTGGGTTGTTAGTATTTTTAGTTGCACACACCTTTAAATCTGGTCAAAGTTCAATTAATGTCTCTTGTTACTGTAGGGTTATAAAGCCTCATCTCAATGCCCATATGCCTCCAACCTTGTGATCTAATCATTTGGTGACAAGTGTCATGAAGGGTGATGCCTAAGACTAGGGGTAACTTTCAATTCAAGGCTAGGAATGACGAGGCCCACATCAAGTGAAGGAAGAAAATTAAGAAGGTACATGTGTTGTCCCATTCCATTTCAACAACAACACATCCATTAATTGGGAACACTAAAACTCCACAAATCGATGACTCCACCCGGGTCCTTGTAGTTACAATCTCTTGTAATTGAACCTTATTTATTGATTATCCTTCTGGATGTGGGGGAAAACTACATTGATAGACATTGAAAACACCCTAATGATGACTCCATGAAGGTAAGCAATTACATTATGTGTAACTAATTAGTCTTGGCCTATCAATTATCCTTCCTAAGGGTCGATGGGTACAAATATAGGAGAATATGATAATAAAGGGATTTGACATTACATATTGGTGTTAGAGAGATATTACCCATTTTATAGTGGATAGAAGAAGGAATTGATCTTCCATACAAAGAAATGAATTATAACTTCTATGCATAGATACAAAGACATCGTTTTTTATTTAGAGTCAAAGATAAATCCAAGATACCAAATAGAATGAGGAAAATAACTTTTTGGTCATAGTATGGATCAAGGGAGCCACTTCTTAAGAAGTGTAGCTTTTTTGGAAAGGAAATAGTAGTTGCGATCTATTGTTAGAGTCCACTATATAATCACACAAGCACTTGAAGAGAACCCTTTGCAAATGGATTTATTTGTAGTTTGATAATGGAAAGTAGAGCCTAAGATTAAGAAGAAGGGAATATTCAAGTAGGCAATGATGAAGAAATTATAGAATATGTGGATAGCATTGAAGTTTCCTTCTATGTGAAATAAATAATTTGATATTTCTGTTGAAAAGTCAACAAGAAACATGTGTCTAATTTAGTTTTCCCTTAATTAAATTAGACAATAAATATTAATCTATTATCTCATTCATAACTGAGTGATTTGGAATTGTAACAGAATTATAAGTGTAGTTAAGTGAGTTAAGCTTAGTTGTGTTAGTGTGAGTTCAGTGAATTAATTATTCATTAATTCACAATCAGTTAACTCGCATGCAACTGAAGACTTGCCACGGTTAACTACATGCATGTCATTCCAATGGATGCCAGTTGAGATAACAGGTGAAAGGGACAGTTTGGCTATCAGTTGTGATTTGTTCACACATGCAGTGGATATGCTTATGAGCATGTGCAAACGATTCATTCGATTCATTGTGAGAATTCGGATTGCAGAGTTTGTGCAGAGGAGGCAGGCTGTCTAGACACATGAATTGGCGCATGCATTTGCTAATTTGTGTATGACAGTGTGAGACTATTGTATTGTACTGAGAGCTCTTGGATTAGAGTTTTGTATGAGATTGTTTCATGATTCATGATATACATAATATATGATAGTGGGTTTTTAGCTTTACGCTTTCCCAGTAAAACTTTTGTGTTGTGTGTTATTGATATTTCACTTTGTGCATTGTGGTTGTGATTGTGGTTTAATTGCTTCCGCAAAAGTAATAGTAGAAGCGATTCTGTATTTAACAATAGTGGAAATTGTTAGATCAGGAGAATCGCATGAATACATTAATTTGTATCGAAATTTCTATAATTTCAAGCAAAGAGTGGATTCATTCCTCCAAGTTGTTAATTAACTAGGTGGCGATGATTCTCAATAATCAATGGACATTGTTGAGAGAAGATAAAAATTCTGGAAAATATGTTCTTAAAAGCTCCATGAGAGCCTTGGTAATTCTAACCGATTACATATTGAGTTAACAAATGAAGCATCTTCTTCTAGTTGGATTTTTCCCATAGGGTTTCTTCAAGGTAATTATCTATGTACTATCATGTCTAATTGTAGTATTTCTTGCACCAAGTTCATTACATATCCAATACTAAGATACCATTAAATTCATTACATTTTTCATCACAACTATGACACACATACTGTGTCTATGTAATGTATGAACCAAAAGAAAAATGAAAAAAGGTTGATGCAAACTTAAAACTTATGTCAACCAATTTATGTACTTTGAAAGAAAAATAGGGTTTATGGTTTACATGATGAATTGATGATGGAAACAAGTGGGCGTGTGAGTCAAATTTGAGTCCAGAAACAATCCCATATCATTAAGGCATGCGAATAGTCTATCCATGTCAAATTTGAGTGCATACAAAAACAATTTGAAAAAATTTCAACGTTGGCCCCATTCACAGGTCACTATTTCCCATGTCTAGTCCTAGTACAATGTCTTTTCATTGTTCCTTTTAAAATTCATTCGACACACACATTCCCACATATATTACTACACAAACATATTTTTATGGTGTTTATTAAAAAATGAATGAAAATAGGGATTTTTCATCAAAACTATGACACACATACATTGTAGAACCTGAAAGAAAAATGAAGGAAGGCCGATGCAAACTTAAAACTTGTGTCAACCAATTTGTGTACTTTGAAAGAAAAATAGGGTTTATGGTTTAAATGATGAATTGATGATGGAAACAAGTGGGTGTGTGAGTCAAATTTGAGTTCAAAAACCCTCCCATATCGTTAAGTCATGTGCATATTCTATCCATGTCAAATTTCAGTGCATACATAAACAATTTGAAAAATTTCAATGTGGCCCCATTCACAGGCCACTGTTGCCCATGTCTAGTCCTAATACAATGTTTTTTAGTTGTTCCTTTTAAAATTAGTTGGACACACACGTTCCCGCATCTAGTACTGGAAGGACGTATTTTTATGGTGTTGATTGAAAAATGAATGAAAAGAGGTATTTTTCATCACAACTATGAACGCAAATAGGCTTTGAGTTCATGTTCATGGCTAATGAACCTTATATATCCATTTATGGTGTAAGGCCCTTGTTTTCCTCCCTTGATTATGGTCAAGGATATGATACCCATCCTTACTATGAAAAAACCCCCAATCACACCCATATCCCACTTGTATTCCAAAGGTCCACTTTAAAGGGTCTTATATGTTGTGGTTTAAAGCCTTGATTGTGGCACATAAAATCAATAATATTAATTTAGGTCATAATTCCCTATATTTATCCCTTGAACCATGGTATGAGACCCACCTGTCATGAAAAAAACCTTCTAATGGCACCCATATCCCACTCTAAGGATACTGACCTCATATAGAGGGCACTTTTTTTTGTTTGTAGCATTGTGCGTGGTCATTGGTCCCTATAATATTCATCTAGGTCCTATGGGACTCCCCAAACATTATCAAGGCCTTTAGATCCATCCCTATTTTCTAAGGCATTATAATAGCAACCATATTCCACTTGAAGGATAAATATCTCCTTTAGAGGGTCCATGTGGTGGTTTGAAGTTCACCCTCGATAAAGGCACATGGTATTTCATGATTATTTCTTGGTGCAAGTAAGTGAATTGTTTCCTTTTCATACAAGATTACGAAATTGCATGACTTATTTAATGCTTGAAGTAAGAAACTTAAAGTGGTAATTTTATTGCTTTTTTGTTTGCCTAAGCTTCATAAATTTATCTAATAACCAGTGAAACCCTAGGGCCCTAAAGTGATATCTCCCTTGAGGTCTTCATATAGCTATTGTGCTTAAGTTACTTTTCATCCACAAACTCTTGTTCCCTGAGTGACTAGTCTTTTATCCTTCTAAAGAGAAAGAGGTACACTGTTGGGTGATAGTGACAGGGATACCTCCATGTCATGTTTGAGTATAGAAACCCTCCCATACCATCATTGTATGTGTCTATTCTAACCATGTCAAATTCCAGTCCATACAAGCACAAATTGCAAAAATTTCAACGTTGGCCCCATCCACATGTCTGTTATAAGCGAGGTCAAGTACATGAGAAGGCACGCCTTATTGTTGAATTTTGATATAATAACCAAAGAATATTTGATTGCTAAATTGTTTTTTTGACTCATGTTTGAGTTCGGAAACCCTCCCATACTGTCAATGCATGTGCATTATCCTAGCATGTCAAATTTCAGTTCATAAAAGCACTAATTGAAAAAATTTAAACATTGGCTCCATCAAAATTATTTTTTCTATAGGATTGTTGTTTTATTGTGGAATCTATTGTGTGAGTCATGTGTTAGTCCAACAACCCTCCCATACCGTCAATGCATGGATATAGTCTAACCATGTCAAATTTTAGTCCATATAAGCACAAATTGGAAACATTTCAACATTGGCCCCATTCACACTAATTATTCTATAGACTTGTTGTTTGATTGTGGAATTGATTGTGTGAGTCATTTTTGAGTCTGTAAATCCTCTCATACCATAATTTCATGCGTCTAGTCTAACCTTGTCAAATTTTAGTCCATACAATCATAAAATGAAAAACTTTCAACGTTGGCCCCATCCACATGTCAGTTATAAGCAGGGTCAAGTACATGAGAAAACACGCCTTATTGTTGTATTTTGATAGAATGAGAAAAGAGTATTTGATTTTATAATTGTTTGTTTGAATCATTCTTTATTCCAGAAACCCTCCCATACCATCAATGCATGTTTTTTGTCCTAGCATGTCAAATTTCAATCCATAAAAGCACAAATTGAAAAAATTTCAACATTGGCCCCATTCACATTAATTATTCTATAGGCTTGTTGTTTGATTGTAGAATTATTTTTGTGAGTCATGTTTGAGTCCAAAAAACCTCCCATACAGTCAATGCATGCATCTAGTCTAACCATGTCAAATTTTAGTCCATACACGCACAAATTGGAAAAATTTCAACATTGGCCCCATTCACATTAATTATTCTATAAGCTTGTTGTTTGATTTGTGGAATTGATTGTGTGAGTCACGTTTGAGTCTAGAAACCCTCCCATACCGTCATTGTATATGTGTCTAGTCTAGCCATGTCAAATTTCAATCCATACAAGCAAAAATCTAGGGAATACTCGTCGCTAAGGAATTATGACATTAATATATATAGGCACAACATCATAGAAACACAAAAGTTAGAGAGCTAACAAGGTCTCTAAGGGATAGGATTAGACCTAAGAGGATTTTTTTTCCACTTTCTATTTCAAATATTAGTCCAACCGGTAAAGTTGTTATGACTTGGTGGTTTTGCAATAAGGATTAAATTTACATAAGGAATTGTAGGCTCAAATTGATCTAGATTGATAATGACATTCATTTTTAATGTTTGAATTGTCTTATTGATGGAGTAATTTTCCCTCTTCTTAAAATACTTCTTTGGAAAATATTTTTCTTGACATTTCACATGAATTTCCATAGAATATACTAACTAGTTCCCAAAACCAATGACATAACAATTTTGAAATATGGTAATGCACATATAATATATTATCAAGGAAAAAACAAGCTATATGAAATTTCATTTGAACAAAAATTTACAAGATGAATGAGTATATGTAAATAAATAAATAAGAAAACATGCTAACCTTGCAAGTTCAAAATCCGACCTATGTAGATTGAGAATTGGATTTTTTCAACCGGTGGGTGTCGGAAAAAATAAACAGCTCAAACAAAATCCACGAACAGTGTCACAACTATAGAAAATGTGTTGCAAAGTCTCTTAAAGTCAGGTATATATAAATCGATTATCGTCGATATAACGACGGAAATGCATGAGTTGACCTGCAAAAATTCAACTAGCCGTTGCAAGCCATGTGTGTTAGCAGATGCTTTTTGAGGTAGGCAATAATCGTCGCTACAACGACAACATTTCATGGAAATAATGATGAAAATCCTGCCCAATTAAAAAAAAAACATATTCGTGGCAATAACGACAAACTTTTGTGGCAATAGCGACGAAAATCCCGCCCAATTTAAAAAAAAAACATGAAAATAATGGAAACATGGAAAATTTTTGTGGAGTAATCCACCCATATGTAGTAGTGTGTACTGGATTCATATGGGATCGATATATCTACAACTTGGATTCCAATATGCCAAAAAAACCTGCATGTTTCAAGAATAATTTATTTAAGTACAAATGAAATGTGAATATATATGTCAAAGATAAATTATTGATATATGAACTTGATTGAATCATATTTTAATGTGTGAATACAAATTTTATGTGCACACTGTTATCCCCGATATCTAGGGATAACTAGGAGATCATGTCTCGAGGCCCACATGGTCCTAGACATGGAGTACCGAGAGCAGGAGCGACCTGAGCATGGTACTGGAGGACCCATCTTCTTCTTCTCAGCCAGCTTTGTCCTATCATCCGTACCAGCCTCCATCACTACCGGCCTGGTCCTGCATCAGAGAGGGATCTTGCTCCATGAGGTAATTGGTCCGAGGTATCATGGTATGTGTCATATTTGATCATTATAACCCTCTTATGTATGCATTAGATCTCTTTCATTTCAGATAACTGCTTGGATTTTACACTAATCTACTTGACCACTGTTGGGGTAATTGACTGGGTGGCTTAGAAGGTTGGTATTCATGGGTTTTGGGCAGCCACCAAAAGGGGTTTGAAGAACCATCGTCCGCTCCCCACATATTCTCACTTTTTCATCTTAAAACCCCGCTCATCTATCCCATTCCCCTAGTCTAGCCATTAGGATGACCGACAGGGTACATCTTGTCTTGTGGGAAGAAGGGGCTAAAGGCCCAGGAGGTAAAAGCAGCTGGTA
>ML785877.1:154947-180249 GCA_009831015.1 Picea engelmannii
ACATTGAATGCTCTTGATATACTTATTGAAGAAGTGACTTTTCCCTTTGTTTGATAATCATTGACTTCGTCAATAATTATATTCATTCATTGCTCATATATACACTTAAAGATAGTCATTGATTTTATGAAGTACTAACCCACCGCAAAGCATATTCTAGTCTTCTTTGTTTTGTCTCGCAAACAGGTGCATTGTCAGTGGAAGACTTCATCTTGACTATCTCTTCTTGGGCAGCAATTTGTGAAAGGGAACCTTAGTCTTGGCCTTTTATCCTTTAACCCTTCTTTAAATCCAGATTGCCTTAGGGACGTCTCCCTTGGACTTGCCCTCCTAAATAGAAAGAGCTCCCCATCGAGGTGACAGTGGGTGGGGAAGCTCCTGTTACACTGGTTTCAAGCCCTGACTCAAGCCCTTTGGACCTTTCCTACAAACCGTGCGATAACACACACAACATATATACAGACACATGCACACATCCCTTGATGGATTATATTCCTGAATTAGAGTTGCTCAACACCATTGAACAACTTGATCAATGGATACAAATCGATTGATAGAAGGGTTCATCTGATACCTTCGAAGTGATCATTTTACACATGCCCCTGCAACGTAATGCTCTCCTTTCTCATGACCAGTCTCAAAGAAATTCCAACAATGTTTAATGTTTGATTTCTTATGAAGATGACACAACCAATAGAATGACCATGAATATTTGAATTGAGCTCCACATCCATCTGACCATATCCAATTTTGACCATATTCAATCCCACATGCTTTCAAGGAATCATAAATTTTATCAAAACAATGTTGTAAATAATGAGTATCGTGTGTACGATCATCACTTATATAGAAATGATATTCTTTAATGACATGTTGATTGTAATTGGTGCTTTCTATGTTATCAACACTCTATTGAGAATGTCTATATACAATGTGGAAACATATAGAGACTTGATCGGAATGATATTTCTTTCTATGTAACAAATATGTAATTCTCTACAAAATCATCATAGGTGGAAAAACTTCATAGGATTGTTTGAACTGTAGGTTTTTCTATCACACTCTATGCGAATGCGTGGTGTATTTGTAAATTCCGTTTTCAAACTTCTTCAAAAAATATGTCACACATATATTATCTTCTTGCAAATCAATCCTTTTGGAAATAACCTTTGAATAATTTGTAGTTGTAACATTGATATATTCATATCTCTTCTAATTGACTGTTATATTGGACAATGATTGATTATTCATATCAATAGGATACTTGGAGTGCAAAAATCTAGATTTCCACAGTGATCACATTTTTTTTCCACCAACACTTTTTTTTTGGTAAAATAATTCATCACCTTCTCTTTCACATAGAATTTGTGATATAAAGTGATGCAGGAGCATCTACGACTTCATCAAGCGAGCCAGTGCATGGAGAAAAGAACATACAGCTGGACAGCGCCAACACATACATTTTTGAATTCTTTTGAAAAGACTGTTGCGCCGTCGTTTGAATGAAAGCATTCATAAGAGCGCACTTGTATTGTAATATAGATAAGAAGGCATTTAATAGTTTTAATGCTGTTGGATAGGAATTAACTGTAGAATAGACAGTTTTGGCTTTCGAGAGGGAAAACGGAATATAGGCACCCTCCGTTGTATTGTTGTGAGATTATTCACATTCAGATTATTCAGCATAGCATTGAGAGAAGAGGAGCAGAGCAGAGAGTTTGTGAAGAAACCCCATGTACAGATATTGAATTAATAGGAAAGCTTTGATTCAATTCCATGGATGTGTTTGATCTCTGTGTGTTGTTGATATTATGCTTTTGCATGCTTGCTTCTTTTTATGCTTATCTTCTATATGCTGCATATGTGATTGCATATCAGGTTCATAACCTGAGGGAATGAGAGAATAAGTTCCAATTGTTTCACTGTTCGAACCAGGAGATTCCTGCATAGAGTGCAGTCGAATTCCTCCGCATAGAGTGCGTTGAGGAGGTTCAATAGTGAAACTCTTATTCTCGCCGACCAGAGTTGTGTTGGGTTATTCGAGCCGTGCAGGTGAAGTGCAGGTCGGATAGAAGTCTCAGTAGCAAGCCTGAGAAAAGGAAGGCCGAGGTTGCTGTGACTGTAAAAGCGCAGAACCTGGAAGACTTCAACACTTTGAAGGTTGTTGAAGGTGGAGTGCAGGCATCGTGCTCGAAGTCTCCGAAGGAGTCCGAGTTGGTAAAAGCTCAGGAGGGATAGTACCTTGGCTTCAGTTGCACAAGACGAAGCTGGTGAAGCAGAGAACTCTTCAAGAGGAAGAGAATCGACGACTTGAAATTGTGAGGAGAGTCGCGAAATCCCGCAGACCGTCAGATCACGGAGGAGCTGCCAGGGGGTTAACTCGCAAGCGCACGAGAGGATCCATTTGTTATCAAACATCGACATATCGGGTTTGGTGAGTGCAGGAGTTGCATGCACGTCGAAATCGTGAGTAGCGATTTCCCGATTCTGTGGGAACCGTCGATCATCGGAGGGACAGGTGGCACGAATCCAGAGCATCGAAGTTTTCAGCATTCGAGGTTTCCAGGAGTAAGGAAACTTTGCGTCGTGGATCCGCGATCCGCGAAATCCCGAGGTGACGTGGCATAGTGGGGCCCCGGGAGTGAGTGGAGTCCAGGTGGCGATATCCCGAGTAGTTGACTGTTGACTATCGGGGTTCGGGATTTCGAGTGGCATGTGAATTTTGCGCCTAGGGTTCGCGATAGCGCAAACGCCGATTTCCCGATTTGCGAAGTAACCATCGCCGAAGAAGAGTCCTGTGGGTGACGAGAACTCCCGAGTGGAGTTGGAAGAACACTACTGTTCTTCGGGCCGAGGTTAGTGAAGGTCCTGGTGAGTGCGACCGTGTCGTCGAGGGCGCGGGTTGCGTCAGAGTGGTATCAGAGCTGGAAGTGGAGTTCTCTTTGTTCAGATAGCAGAGGGAAGCAGATACACCATGCCGCCCAGGAGAGAGAGGCAGTCACCTGATTGTGAGGACAGGGACGCCCGAAGGAGGGGTAGGCCAACAGGGAATCCAGAAATGGAACGCCAAATACGAGATCTCAGGGCGAGACTCGAAGAGATGGAGACCACCCAGAGGCGTGGAGCTAGTACAGCAGAGTTCAATGATTCTGAGGTTGAAGAGGAAGATGGACATGATGAAGGGGAGGTCTCAGCAGAGGATGCCTCGACAGAGAGGTTGATCAGAGCTATTTCGAGAATGAGCTCGAAGACAAAGATGGACATTCCCGTCTATGAGGGAAGTCTAAACGCAGAGGAGTTGTTGGATTAGATCCGAGCACTCGACACCTACTTCGATTACAAAGACATCGAAGAGGACAAGAAGGTAAGGCATGCCATCACGAAGTTGAAGGGACATGCAGCCTTATGGTGGGACGAGCTGCAGGCAGACAGACGTTCCAAAGGCAAACAGAAGATCAAAAGCTGGGATCGGATGATCGCCAAGATGAAGGCGAAGTTTATCCCGAGAGATTACCAGATCACTCTGTTCAGGCGCATGCAGAACCTGAGACAGAAGTTGATGACGGTGAAGGAATACACCGAGGAGTTCTACAGGCTCAACATTCGAGCTGGTCATCGGGAGAGTGATGACGAAAAAGTGGCAATATACTTGAATGGTCTCAGATATGACATTCAGGACGAGCTGAGCATGCTGACCATCCGAATAGTTGAGGATGCGTACCAGATGGCTCTGAAAGCCGAAGAAAAGCTAAGCCGCCAGTAGGGACAGCGAGGGCGAGGCAGAAGCCAGTCTAGAGGCAAAGCAGTTGCCCAGAAAGACTTTCAAAAGCCCAAGGAGGATTGGAAGAGGCCTCAGGGAAAAGCTGAAAGAGGTGGAACCTCACAGCAGAGGCAACAAATTTCTGAGCTGAGGAGACAACAAGATGATCAGCAAGGAGGCTATGCCGATGCCAACACATTTCCTCGTACCCGAGGCAGAGGAAGAGGCCGAGGAGGAGTTATCACATGTTTCACGTGTGGTAAAGACGGTCTTAAAGCCGTAGACTGTCCAGAGAGGAAGATAGACAGAGGAAAAGCTCACGTCGCTGAGGCGCAGAGGCGTGACGTGGGAGATGAAGACACTGGAAGTGGGAAGTCACTGACAGTGCATAAGGTCCTTTTGAAACCTGAGAAAGAGGTGGACACAGCTCAGAGATGCCGACTGTTCAGAACGACTTGCAAGACCAAGGGCTGGAAATGCAAGGTCATAGTAGACAATGGGAGCACAGATAATCTCGTTTCGACCGAGATGGTGGAGAAGCTGGAGCTGAAAACGAACAAACACCCGAGTCCATACCAAGTGACATGGCTGCAAAAAGGACACCAGGTATGTGTTACAAAGCAATGCTTGGTTAATTTTAAAATGGGTGAATATAGGGATGAAATTCTGTGTGATGTCATTCCCATGGATGTCTGTCATGTATTATTGGGAAGACCATGGCAGTTTGACAGAAATGTTGTTCACGATGGGAGAATGAACACATACACCTTGGAGAAGGATGGGAAAACACACACGTTGTTGCCGCTAAAGGATAAGGAAGTGAAGCCAGAAGTTAGCAGCACGATACTTATCATGAGTGGAAAAGAGCTTCTCACAGAACTGGAGAAGAATGAAGATCCACAGTTCTTTGTTGTCAGGAAGCCGAGAATTGTCCTGACAAGCACAAGAGTGGACGACTTGCCGGAGGAGATTCAGGAACTGCTGGGAGAGTTCGATGATATCATCGTGGACGAACTACCTCGTTCGTTGCCACCGATGAGGAGTGTGAGTCACCACATCGACCTCATACCTGGAGCAAGTTTGCCAAATAAGGCAGCGTACAGGTTGACACCTTAGGAGAACGAGGAAGTCAAAAGGCAGGTACATGATCTGCAGGACAAGGGACTAGTGAGAGAGAGTCTTAGTCCGTGCGCTGTGCCAACAATGCTGAGTCCAAAGAAGGATGGAGGCTAGAGGATGTGTACAGACTCCAGAGCGATAAACAAAATCACCATCAGGTACAGGTTTCCACTGCCGAGAATGGACGACTTGATGGATTGCCTGAGCGGGGCAAATTATTTTTCGAAGATTGACCTCAAGAGCAGATACCATCAGATCCGGATGAGAGAGGGAGATGAGTGGAAAACAACATTCAAAACAAACGAGGGTTTGTACGAATGGCTGGTCATGCCGTTCGGGTTGACAAATGCGCCAAGCACCTTTATGAGGATGATGAATGAAGTCCTGCGGGAATTCATTGGCAAATTTGTGGTGGTGTATCTGGATGATATACTGATTTTCAGTAAAACCAGGGCTGAGCATCTAAAACATTTGGCCATTGTGATGAGAAGGTTACAGCAGGAGAAGCTGCTGATCAATTTGAAGAAGTGTTCCTTCATGCAGATAGAACTCATTTATTTGGGTTTTGTAATTTCGGCTAACGAATTGAAGATGGATCTTGAGAAGGTGAACGTAATCAGGAATTGGCCATCGCCAAGGAATGTTTTTGAGGTAAGGAGCTTTCACGGTTTGGCAAGCTTCTACAGAAAATTCATTCGAAACTTCAGTGGAATCAGTGTCGCCATGATGGACACTGTGAAAAAGCGGCATAAGGTTTTCCAATGGACAGCCGAGGATGAGAAGAGCTTCAATCTATTGAAGCGGAAGATTACCGAGTAACCAGTGTTAGTGCTGCCTGATTTTCAGAAAACCTTCCAGGTGAAATGTGACGCCAGTGGGTATGCTGTTGGAGGGGTTTTGAGTCAGGATGATAGACCTGTGGCATACTATAGCGAGAAGCTGGATGATGCAAAGCTGAAGTACTCCACGTATGATAAGGAGTTCTATGCCATCATACAAGCATTGAAAAAGTGGAGACATTACTTGATACCCAAAGAGTTTGTTTTGTACAGTGATAATCACGCATTGCAGTTTGTAAGTCAACAGGAGAAGCTGAATCAAAAGCATGCAAAGTGGGTAGAGTACATGCAGAATTTCACCTTCGTGATCAAGCACATTTCGGGGACTGCGAACAAGGTAGCTGATGCCTTGAGCAGGAAGTGCTTGTTGCTGCAGGAGTTCAGGGTCAAAACCTTGGGTTTTGAAAATTTAAAGGATATGTATGCAGGTGACGCAGACTTTAGCGAGGCATACGAAGCAGCTGAGAACCCAGTTCTCAGGGATAGGAGTCTGTGGATTGAGTTCCTGATCCAGGATGGATTGCTGTTTCGGGGCAATCAACTATGTATTCCAGATTGCTCTATGAGAGAGAATTTGGTGAGGGAAAAGCACAGTGGAGGCTTAGCAGGTCATTTCAGACATGACAAGACATTCGCCAAGCTGAGCAAATCTTATTATTGGCCTGGCATGCGCGCAGATGTTAAACGGTTTGTTGACAGGTGCCGGATATGTCAACATGTGAAAGGCCGAAAGCAGAACACAGGATTCTATCAGCCATTTCCCATACCTGAGAGGCCATGGGAGGCGATCAGTATGGATTTTGTGTTGGGATTACTGAGAACACATCGAGGAGTGGATTCCATTTTTGTAGTAGTGGACACGTTCTCGAAGATGGCACATTTCATACCGTTTCATAAGAACAGCGATGCCACGCACATCGCCAACTTGTTCTTCAAAGAGATTGTCCGATTGCATGGATTGCCGAGGAGCATAGTCTCGGATCGGGACACGAAATTCATAGGTCATTTCTGAAGGACGCTATGGAAGAAGCTGGGGACTGACTTAGCATTCAGTTCTGCTTACCATCTGCAGACCGATGGACAGACAGAAGTAGTCAACAGGAGCTTGGGAGATCTGTTGAGGAGCCTAGTGACGGAGCATCACAGCAGTTGGGATCAGATCCTACCACAGGCGGAGTTTGCGTACAACGATTCGGTGAATCGAAGTACAGGTAAGAGTCCATTCCAAATTTTGTATGGAACATAGCCAAGAGGAGTTTCTGAACTGAGGGAGTCAGAACAGGCTGAAACTAGCAGCGCGAGAGCTGAGGAATTCGCTGAAGCAATGCAGGAACTTCACGCGGAGGTGAAGCAGCGACTGCAGAAGGCGAACCAAGAATATAAGCGCAGGGCCGATCAAAGAAAGAGGCAGCTTCAGTTCGAAGTTGGGGACATGGTTTTGGCGCACTTGAGGAAAGAAAGGTTCCCAAGGGGAACATACAACAAGCTCAAGATGAAGAAAATCGGGCCATGCAGAGTCC
Organism: Picea engelmannii; assembly: GCA_009831015.1. Taxonomy (NCBI): domain Eukaryota; kingdom Viridiplantae; phylum Streptophyta; class Pinopsida; order Pinales; family Pinaceae; genus Picea; species Picea engelmannii. The sequence continues at coordinate 162,186 of ML785877.1, forward strand.
TGAAGAAATTCGGGGAGAATGCATATGAGCTTGAGCTGCCAGAGGGCATTGGGATATCTCCGATTTTCAATATTTCGGACTTATACCCATATAAGGCCGAAGATACAGGAGCTGGAAGTGTTGAGGAACCAGTGGTCCAGTGGCAGAAGAAGTTGCCAATTGCACAAAAACCCGAGATGGAGTGCATACTGGATAAAAGAGTTGGAAAGAAGACCAGGAGGAAGCAATATTTTGAATACCTGGTAAAATGGAAGAACCACCCAGTGGAGGATGCCAGTTGGGAAACAGAGGCAGTGATACAGAAGCATGGGCATAGTGTGCAGGAGCTCATGGACAAGAGCCCATGAAATCTTTTGAGCCGAGGAGTATGATGCAGGAGCATCTACGACTTCATCAAGCAAGCCAGCGCATGGAGAAAAGAACATACAGCTGGACAGCGCCAACACATACATTTTTGAATTCTTTTGAAAAGACTGTTGCGCCGTCGTTTGAATGAAAGCATTCATAAGAGCACACTTGTATTGTAATATAGATAAGAAGGCATTTAATAGTTTTAATGCTGTTAGATAGGAATTAACTGTAGAATAGACAGTTTTGGCTTTCGAGAGGGAAAACGGAATATAGGCACCCTCCGTTGTATTGTTGTGAGATTATTCACATTCAGATTATTCAGCATAGCATTGAGAGAAGAGGAGCAGAGCAGAGAGTTTGTGAAGAAACCCCATGTACAGATATTGAATTAATAGGAAAGCTTTGATTCAATTCCGTGGATGTGTTTGATCTCTGTGTGTTGTTGATATTATGCTTTTGCATGCTTGCTTCTTTTTATGCTTATCTTCTATATGCTGCATATGTGATTGCATATCAGGTTCGTAACCTAAGGGAATGAGAGAATAAGTTCCAATTGTTTCACTGTTCGAACCAGGAGATTCCTGCATAGAGTGCAGTCGAATTCCTCCGCATAGAGTGCGTTGAGGAGGTTCAATAGTGAAACTCTTATTCTCGCCAACCAGAGTTGTGTTGGGTTATTCGATCCGTGCAGGTGAAGTGCAGGTCGGATAGAAGTCTCAGTAGCAAGCCTGAGAAAAGGAAGGCCGGGGTTGCTGTGACTGTAAAAGCGTAGAACCTGGAAGACTTCAACACTTTGAAGGTTGTTGAAGGTGGAGTGCAGGCATCGTGCTCGAAGTCTCCGAAGGAGTCCGAGTTGGTAAAAGATCAGGAGGGATAGTACCTTGGCTTCGGTTGCACAAGACGAAGCTGGTGAAGTGGAGAACTCTTCAAGAGGAAGAGAATCGACGACTTGAAATTGTGAGGAGAGTCGCGAAATCCCGCAGACGGTCAGATCACGGAGGAGCTGCGAGGGGGTTAACTCGCAAGTGCACGAGAGGATCCATTTGTTATCAAACATCGGCATATCGGGTTTGGTGAGTGCAGGAGTTGCATGCACGTCGAAATCGCGAGTAGCGATTTCCCGATTCTGTGGGAACCGTTGATCATCGGAGGGATAGGTGGCACGAATCCGGAGCATCGGAGTTTTCAGCATTCGGGGTTTCCAGTAGTAAGGAAACTTTGCGTCGTGGATCCGCGATCCATGAAATCCCGAGGTGACGTGGCATAGTGGGGCCTCGGGAGTGAGTGGAGTCCAGGTGGCGATATCCCGAGTAGTTGACTGTTGACTATTGGGGTTCGGGATTTCGAGTGGCATGTGAATTTTGCGCCTAGGGTTCGCGATAGCGCGAACGCCGATTTCCCGATTTGTGAAGTAACCACCGCCGAAGAAGAGTCTTGTGGGTGACGAGAACTCCCGAGGGGAGTTGGAAGAACACTACTGTTCTTCGAGCCAAGGTTAGTGAAGGTCCTGGTGAGTGCGACCGTGTCGTCGAGGGCACGAGTTGCGTCATAAAGGCATGGATTGTGGAAGGAGGAGGTAACATTTCCCAGAATGTTTTACCAAAATCAATAAAAACATCATAATATAACTCATCACCTTCTCTTTCACATAGAATTTGGGATATAAAGGCACAGATTGTGGAAGGAGGTAACCTTTCCCAGAATGTTTTACCAAAATCAATAAAAGCATCATAATATAACTCAAATTCCACATGATAATGACAACAACAAGTCTCATGAACAATGATGGGTTTAACATATCATGGTTTTTGTTACACAAATGTATTGATGGACATTTTAACTTGATTGTGCTCCTCTTTGAGCTTATTGAACAATTCTATTTGTGTCATTTCCAATATATGGGTTGCATGGGATTCACATAGATTTCGTGCTATTGTTTGTTGCAACACATCCCTTGCATTTGGTGAAACACAATAATTTTCCAATCAATATTGTTGGGTTGTAATTTTAATATTTTTTGCAAGTCTATATTTGTAAAGTTGTCTACAAATAATTTTCCAACAAGCAAGTTCATCATTTGCATCTATTTGCAATCAGAAGTTTTTGTGTTTGTACATATTTTTTCTTGCGGTCCCCATCACTTTTTCCATTTGTTATGTCAAACAGTCTTTTATATTGCTAGATGAAACAACGGTTGTCTGTATTATTCTGCGTGCAACACTTGGATCTTTTTTTCTAGACTTTTCAAGAGATTTTAATGCATCTGTTATATTTTCAAAGACACTATGTTTCACCTTTCTATATTTTGTTGATTTTTGAATACCCAATAATGATGTAGATTCTTTTAACTTTTTCGACCTTATCATCCCTCTCAAAATTTGAGCTTGTGTTGTTACTGATTCAGTTTTGAAAAATTTATCATAAATTGTTTCAACATGATATCATATAACATGGTCAGGTTTTTTGTCTCCAAATTTGTGAGTATCAACATTTTCTAATATTTCGTCATCAATGTTGATATCACTTGCATGAATTTCAATATAATTAAAAAACATAAATTAAATGTATTAAATTTAAAAACACTTGAAATTAACATAGATCCAATTTTCTAAGTTGTAAACATAAAAAATTCAAATAAATGTTGTATAAAAAGTATAGAAATTTAAATTAGACATTAAAAAACTAGAAAAGCAATCATAAATTAATTAAAATCCACAAGTGTTCATCTCGTATATATATGTGTGTGTGTGTGGACTTCTACTTCATTTTCAACTTCAACGACTTCATCAATGTTATGAGGCAAATCTATTTATGTTTTTTGCAAAATATTTTCCAAATTACAATCAATTATATTAGACAATATTTTTTTGAATTCTAAACATTATCTATAATATGTATGCATGTACATGGTTCCTTTTCTTCTTGTTGAACATCAAGATGCAAATCTCTAATTACATTATCATCACTTGTTCCTTCAATATTTGCATGTTCTTGTTTCTTTCTTCTATAGTACTCTTTTGATAATTCATTATGACGAGTATCATCCCAAGTGCAATCATATTTTCTCTTGGGATCCCTTTTGTTTCCCATGATTATTCAATCTGTAAAGGTTTTTAAAAAATTAACATTTTATAACAAGAAATATAATTTCAAACATCAAACTTTATAGCTCAAAAAATATATTTTTAAATTAAATGAAAAAAATTGATTTTATAATCATATCTTTAAAAATTTGGAAAAAATTGCTCAATAAACCAAGTTTCTTTAAAAGAAATTTTGGATAAAAATTTGATTTTAAACAAAAGTTGAAAAAAAATTTGACTTGAAATTTTTTTCTTGAGAAAACCTTCCTTATAACAAAAAATATTTAAATAAATATTGACTTTGAAATGATTTGTTTAAGAAATCTTACCTTAAAAAAAAATCTCTTTGATATAAGAAGAAATTGCTTATGAAAACCTCCAATTAAAAAATTGTTTTTGAAGAAAATCTTCGATTTAGAAAATGTTGCACCAATAAGTGAAAAAGTAACGAAAATGTTGCCCTAAAAAGTGAAAAGTAGCGAAAATGTTGGCCCCCAAAAAGTGAAAATAGAGAAAATGTAAAGTGAGTTTGTTGAACTGATGTGTTAATAGCATTGTTGGGCATGGTGTTATGGTGTTGACATTGATGTCATGTTATGGTGTTATGGTGTTGGCATTGATGTCATGTTATGGTGTTGTCAACATTATAAATGGCTAATCCAATATGGATCCATACAAGTCACATATGTACAGGAATTAATAAGACATGGTTTATTAAAAGTGGCACTGGAAATGAGAAATGTCCCAACAAAAGTATGTTGTTGATCCTTGAAGATATCATGAAAAAATTTACAATGGAACTTTGTCTAGTTTTATGCCTATGTCTTTACCATCTACTGAAACAATGAATACAACATTGGCACAAATTGTTTCCTCAGATCATTATGTTAGTGTTATTGTAACATAAGCCACCACTAAACTTCGATCTATGACAAGATTAACATATTCTCTCTAGGCCATATCTCAAATTGTTTTTAGTGTCTACTCCATTAAGTATGTGTCTTCATTGGAAATCCAATTGTCAACATAGGAACATTAAAATTACAGAAAACTCAAATTTTCTATCTCAACCTATGATTCCAACAACATCGAGACTACCCTAGCATAGTTGGGGGTGACACTTAGAAAATGTTGAATACAAACAAAATCATTTGGTAGAGTCTATAGTGATGGTCGAAATGGACAACGATGATAGAAATGGAAGAACGATCAGACACCTCAAATCAAATTTGTGCTTGAAATAGAACGAACGTTAATTACCAAAGGTAGACGTGAAGTAAATTTATACTAAATTTAACTTACCATGTGTCAATGTTAAGTGTTATCGCGTTTTGTCTTGGGATTATTTCGAGTTAATTTTATAAATGCATAATTAATGAGGACCGTCCACTCAACCGTTGATTAAAACCAAACTGTCGATTTTATTAGCGTCGTCCACTCAACACTTGATCAATTTTGAACCATCGATTTGATTGGCGCCTAGGTAAGCACTGTTCATGCTCGGTCTTGGTCATAGGTCAAAGTCATATGGAGTTTTGAAGTAGTTAAAGTGTCGAGATAAACACATGGTTATAGTGTGTGGTCACTTGGTGAATAGAGAAGTGCCTTCGGGCTAAAGTATAGAATAGGACTTGCACCTCGTGTGTTTATTATATTTTGGTCACAATGCTTAGTCCTATGGATAAAGGTGCCACAAAATTAGCACCTACCCAATGTTCGATACAGGAAAGGGACCAGAGAGAAAATTAAATCTTGAATATAATCTATTGAAGAATTGAGGACACAATGGTAGCATAGGATCGAAATAGAAGAGTCAATCCATACCTGTGATTAACTCATAAGGTATGTAGATCTTACATATGCAAATAAAGGAGTCAATCCATACAGATGCAAATGGGATTACAAACTGTAATTGAAGAGATTTTTACATAGAATAATAAACAAAGGAGGAAATATGTTATTAATGAAAATGACAACATCATTGCTATTGTTATTAATAAAATGAAAAGGAACATTGGTTCATTATCTCTTTTACAAAGAGACATATTCATTCAATGTCATACACCTTTTGGAAGACTATATAAATAGAGAAATATGGTGAAGAAGAAGTGCCACTCTAGAAAGCTAATTCAAAAGATCTAAATAGAGGCAGAGTCCAAGGAAGAATTTGGAAACTGAAACATACACATGAAGTGAGGGTGGAAGGGAGGAGCAAGGGAGGATTGGAGTCCTCTAGAGGTTGGAGCTTGAACAACAGAGAGTTGCAACTTCCTCAAGTTGTTGCTTGAAAACAGAGGATTTGAGTCCTCTACAGGTTGGAGCCTAATCTATAGGGAGTTGCATCTTACTAAAGTTGGTGCTTGAAAATAGGGGATTGGTGTATCCCCAAGTTGGTTCTCAAAATAATGGAGATTGGTGTCTCCTACAAGTTGTAGCTTGTAAAAGAAATATAATTTTTATGACTGTTACATTTAATTTTGTATTTTGTACATTATTGTTAATAAAATATAATTTTAATAATTAAAGAATTAATTAAAATTGGGAAAAAGAAGAAATATTGATTCACCCCCCTATCTCGGTATTGAACAACATTTCAACAAGCATTTCGGTTGAAATTGTTTATATGTTTTTGTGCCAAAATGTTGCATCCCCCTATTTTTTAAATGTATTCATGCAATTTTGTATATAACCTATACACATGTGCTTTATTAACTCTTAGAGAACCATTTGGATGATTGGACCGAGAACATTATCCACAAATCTCCAAAATTTTATTTCTAAAGTTAATATCCAAAATACCTAAACAACTATTATAATATGTTTATCATGCTCACCAACTTAACCACCATACATATATATCCACCTTGTTTAAAGTATTCACCAATAATCTATTTGGATGTTGATAAGGGTTGGGGGACATATCGTCCCAAAACTATATTCTACTATGATCACATGGAACAAATGGATTGTGCCTATTATCAATTATTTAAAAATCCATCCATGGAGCTATTCCACAATCCATTCCTTGTCCTTCCTCATGGGCAGTGCTTCTATATTCCCCTTGCCAATAACTATGCAATAAACATCTAAATCTTTGACTTGTCATTTTTCTTTCTCTTCCCTTGTGTTTCACTCAACCCTTTGTCTTTTTAGCTTGTAAATTATCTTGGCATCCCCAACTATTTGGTGTGTGAAGGAAGGTGGTTCATATTCTCCATGCCACTCATCTCAAGAAAGTGGGAAACCTCAAATTCGTTGATGTTTGGAACTCAAACTACACTAAACTTGGTCTCTTCATTTCTTCCTTGTGCATGGGTGGGCTTGCAAATTTGGGCTTCCAAGTCATCTCAAAAAAATAAAGTGGTGACCATTTAGGCTCTCCTTATTTGGAAATTTTCTTTCCTTTTTAACAAGATCTCCCTTGTGTCGTAGTTGCTAAATATTGAAAAATACTCTATCTAATTCATCTTGGTTATCTAACCCAAATTGCTCTCCATATCATAGGTCTTCTCTACATGACATATGTAGTTATAGATAGTATTGAGGTCTTTATCTAATATAGCTTGGGGTTGTGACTCCTTCGAACCATGAGTGGACTCATATGTGTTACAAATAAATTTGTTTTTATTGATTTGTATAAGCGAATTGTTGCCATCATGAATACTTATGTTTGTTTTTACTTTCACAAGTTCCCCACCATCCAACCATGAGGGAAAACCTAGTGGTATTCAGGGAGGTAGTGTTGCATTTCTATCTTAGGGTATTGATGCATCTTTTGAGAATGAAGAGGTCCAATACATAGATATTTTGTGGAAATTCTTGTTTAGTTATGGATATCTTTAATTTTGAAATTTTGATTTTATGAAAAAACATAAGTGTTATCACTGGAATTTCGTCTGCAAATGGTTACAAGAATCCAACATCTTCAAGACACATATTAGTTCACCCATGGACCAAAAATGCATTTCCAAAAGGTCCAAAACTATATAGCCAATTACAAAATCAACATGCGCTATGACTATACAGGAAGCACGTGCATGTGCGCCATTCGAAAATGCCACAAAAGCACACATGCGCCCGAGGTGCGACTGTGGATGCTGAAAATCGTGCACACCTCAAAATGACGCATTTATGATATTGGTCAGCCTCCCAACCACTTTTGGTTTAGCTTCCAAGTCGATTTGACATCCAAATCTCGGCTGGATCCAGCTAGGTCGCTGGTCAAAGGCCTAAGGATGCCCTAAATGGCCCCTTGTTCACACTAAAGGCTGGTTGAATAATACCTCAAAGCTATGCTATAAAAAGAGGCCATGGGTGCACTACATTTTCAAGGAATTCATTTGTATTGTTATGCTGCTGATATTCTCTTGGAGGATCCTCTTTCCTCATCAAGAGTATGCTAGCACCATTGCACTTAGCCATTCATATCATCTCTAGAATGAATGTGCTTTGGATTCTCTTCACCATTTCATCCTAGTTCCTCATTTGTAAGAAGAGCTCAATATTTGGGGGTCCAAGAGTCCTCCCTTGGAGGAAGAGGGGACTCAAAGTCTCCCTTTCTCTTCGGTGTTTTCTTTCCACTAATACAATCCTTTCCATTGGTGGCATGAGTCTTGTTTGTTCCTTGTTCTTATGTTCTTATGCACTATAGTTTAATTGTTTTTATCATTCTTAGTTTAATTCTTTGTTTATATTTTATGATTTATCTTTCTAACCCTTTCCTTTACTGTTGTCTTGCCTAGCTACCCAACTGGGCTTGTAAGCATCTCTCTTTTGCCCATTTAGGGGACAAAAGAGGTGCAACAGATTGGTGACTCCACTGGGGAAAGGTATCAATTTTCTCCCCCATTTGGGTAATTTTATCTCTTCCTTTTGTTTATTTAACTTGCAGGAACCATAACCGGCCCAAGTCGACCTGCAGAAATCCAAATCCAAAGCTGAGTTGAGAGAATTTCATCCGAAATTTTCTTCATGGCCGTGTGACAGACGTGCATAGGTTTAGTGGCCCACAGTCGCGCATCGTGCGCACGTGTGCCAAAACCATAGTATTTCTCAGCGCCCTCTGTGCACCTGTGCCCATAAGGCATTTTCAGTTCGCGCATTGGCACTCACAACGCCTCTGTCTACTCTGAGACCCGCGCATCTGCTCAGAAAATTACACATTGTAAGGTTTTTTGTGATCTGTGGAGGGCCCATAGACTTCTTAAAATTGATTTCATGCATGTTGTAATCTGAACCACACTTACATAACCTCTCCATATAAACGGATTAGTCAAACACATAGGCACTTAGTGGTTAAAATCATAACTTTTCCTCTTTTTTGTCGTTTTGCCACATGGATGGCTTGCTTTGACTAAAGTTGAGTTGGAATCATTCTACATCATATATAAAACTTGCATTGGGACCAGAAATTAGATATCAATCATTGAGTATGCTCTTCTCTTGCGCCCCAAAGCGATCTTGAGAATCAGAAAGAGGTTGAAGGAAAATTTCATCTCCCTTAAAAAAGACAAAATCTTTAGGAGAGGACAACAACCCCCTTGGGACTCCTCTTAGTTTATTTTCTCAAACACATCTTAAAGATTTTAATGGGCCCATACATGCCCACATGCTACAAAGATAGGATAGTGTTGAAATTTACTTTCTTAGATTAAATCACTAGGGAAGTTTTAAGGTTTTGTAACACCCATACATGCCCACATGTCCACAATCTAGGATAGTTTCAAAGATTTCTTAGATTAAATCACATTAGGGAGTTAAAGGAATAGTAAGGACCCACATGTCCACATGCTAGTTTCCTAGGGACTTTAAAATTCCGCAAGGTTGTACCAATGAAATTTAGTTAATTAGGTAATCAAGATTTGTAAGTACCAAGCGAAGTTCACATGCAGTAAGGTGACACCTAAATTATTAAAAATATTGGCACACTTTCACTTGATTCACACACAAAGTTACTACTCACTCAGTTTCATCTTGAAATGTGGAGGTTAAAGTAACTTTCCTTCAAAGGGATTCTGAAACATCCCACCCTTTTCTTAAAGAAACTCTCCACTCCCACTTAATTTCAATGAGATTGGCTCACACCCCCAATATCTCAAACAACCACACCTAAATTTTTTCTAAAAAACTCACTAATCTTTCCACCGTAGGAGGTGCCAAAAGAATTTTTTTAGTCTAGGTAGGATTTCGGGGATAGGCATCCAAATAACTCCCTGTTATCTTGTTCTCACATCTTTAAACAATAGAGGTTGTCAAATAGGGAACTTTAAATCCTCTAAGTCAAGTGTTCCTACACCATAAGGCAGGGAGATACCCATGAAGGGTCGAAGGCTGAGGTCCATTTGTTCTATGCGTCCCCCCTTGAGGCACCCACCTCTTGGACGGGATCCAGCCCGTGACCCATTTCTTAGGCCAAAAATCTAAATGTCGCACTTTGACCGAGGTACCTAGTGACCAAGTTTTAGGACATGTACCTAGGTTCCAACTGTGGGATGCAGTTGCACCTTGATTAGATTTTGTGTGGCTATTTAGAAATATCGCCAATTCTTTTGGGATATGCACCCTCTACCCCTCATTGTAACTGATTACTTCATCCTTTACTAGTACCTTTTCGGGTGGCTTTAGACCCCACTGTTGAGTGCTATTAGAAGGTCTAGTGTTATTTGAGAGGAAGGAGATTACATATTTTAGGACACGAGCATTTGTTTTCTTTGTTCTCCCACACGGACAAAATCCACCTACCCACATGTATGCTTCTTTATCAATTGATTTATGTATGACGTTCTTGTGATTACATACGATTGTGAGATATATTGTGAAGGTCCAAGTTATACAAAGTATCTTGTTCATTAATTTCTCTCATCACCATTTTCACACATCCATCTTATTAGTCAGACATCATAGGGGACCCACAGAACCCTCGTCGTTCCAGACGCTTGCTAAATCTCCCTCCCATTCTAGGGGGAGTTCCTAGTCTTGCCTACTCCTCAACCATACTTTCCCACACCCCTGTGAGTGATGCTATCTTGGGATCAAATTTGCTTGGTTCCACTCTGCTTGGGTCCACTTCCCAAGGTCAAACGCCCCCACACTCTCCTTTCGACGGAAGCAGGGAGACAACTTCTTCTCAAGGGGGAAGTACAAACCCACCTAGTCCTCCTCAAGGGTCAGGTATGCAAAAAATTCACACTATGGCTGGAACTAATCCTTCGCCACCACCTCAAATACCATACTTGGCTTCCCTCAACATACCGGATTTGACTTAACTCACCAATGATCCTATATTGCACAACCCCACATGGCCAGGAATGCCTACCAAACTGCTTTCAGACATCCCCAAGTTTGAATGAAAACCGAGAGACGATCCCGCCAACCATATCATGACCTTTCACTTATGGTGCTATTCAAACAACATCACAGATGCTTTCATCCGATTAAGGTTATTTCAATGTACACTCACTGGCCCATCATCTAAGTGGTATGTAGAAGAAAAATCTGGGTCCCACGTGACCTTTGAATCCTTGGCCAAAGCATTCTTCACCTTCTTTCAACTACCAATTTGTCATGACAATGGCCTCGAACTACTCTCGGAATTTAAAAAAACCTCCACCATGCACATCACTGATCACATTCATGAATGGCATCGACGACGTAATCTCTGCAAAGCTGAAGCTAGTCCACAACAATGTCTCAATTGGTTCCTCAAATCACTTATTTCCCTCCTTTCCAAAGATGTGGCCGCCACCTTCCCCCAGTCTGGAGAAGAAGCCATTAGAAAGGCCCAATAGTTCAAACTCATTTACTCATAGTCAGGGTACTTGTATACAGTACTACCTGACACCCCGAGACCCATGCCATTCAACCAGGACAAAACTAGGATGTCTCACTCAACGGATGGATTGATTGGTACCACTACACACCACAATTCACATCCCCAACAACCACAAATGTATGGAACCCATCAATATCCACCTGCATATGGAGGACCCCCNTATCCACAACCATACCCCTTGACCTTTCCTCTGCCCACCAGCGGACCACTGCCAACACCCATAATACGCCCCATAACTCAACCTAATTCTGGTACCCCCTCCACCTCTGCTTACACTCTACACACTAGTGAAACCACCACATCTTCCTATGCATCCTATGGATCGTTACCACAGGATAATCCGTACTTTCCATTTCCTGATCCCCCCCAGCCTATTCCTTCACCACAAGGACAACCACATGTTGGGGTTAACTTTGTTCAACCATCTCCCATTCAACAATACCAAAATTTTGAACTACTGAATACGACTAATCCATCCCATCAGTCGAACAATACCAGAAAGAAAGGGAAAAACTGAAATAATAATAATTTTGGACCAAGAGGAAACCAAAACCAACCTCAGCAGAAGCAACCTGCGGGAGGCAACCAAAACCAGGGGAACTAGAACCCTCAAGGGGGCAATAACAACAAACGACAAGGAAATAAGAACAACAATATTCAGACAAACTTCCCTTGTGCCCTTTGCAGTGAGTATGGCCATTATACTCACCATTGCCCCTAAATCACAGACTTCAAACGGATGAAAGAATCCGGTAATGGACCACATCCGCTAGCCCCTCCTGCCCCCTAGTAGGCCCCACAACAATATGTGCAACACCCACCCTTGGCCGTGTTGCAAAACCCCATACCACATCAAGGGGTGATGAACACCCAACAAGAGATGCACCCTGCCCCACCATAGGCAGGACCATATCACAACCCAGGCACTTCGACAGATCGAACTATCCTCCTCACTAGTGAGGAAGAGGTCCTTCTACAAATGCACAGTCATCAATACAACACACCCTCTGACCCGACTCCCACTACCTCATAGGCCACCTCGGTCACAACTAGCCCACCTTTGATGATTCCGTTCCCTAATATTGAGACACCTCTTCGCATCCCTCGCATCCCATTGTGAAGGAATGTCCATAAACCTCAAGCTAGGGCAGCCCACAATTATAGTCTGGTCGATGACCTGGCCCAATCCCCCACTGCCATGTCAGTCTTAGAAGTTCTTCAAACCTGTCCTACTCAACGAAAGTCATTACTTTCCACTCTAGGGGTAGTCGACCCTCCCAATACTCGACTCATCACATTTGATATCGACAGTGGAGAACCCTATCTCCCTGCTCTTGTTGCATTTCAAATACCAGTTAAAATTTGGAACATCACCATTCACCACTGCATCATTGACGAAGGTGCATCCACATGCATCATGTCCAAAACCGTTTGGCAGAAACTTGGCTCTCTAGAGCTAATACCATCTGCTATTACTCTGAGGGCTTACAACGGATGACCCTCGTCTCTCGAGGGGCTCTTCCAAAATGTCCCCGTCGAACTTGGGGGAAAACCATCCTTATAGACATTGAGGTTATCGATGCCCCACTCGACTATAATATTTTGTTTGGTCGTAGCTACATGTATGCCATGAAGGCAGTCACCTCTTCTGTGTTCCGAACCATGATGTTTCCCCATAACGAAAAGATCATTACCATTGATCAGGTATCACATTATGAGCCTAACCCTTCATCCAACATCGACAATATCCTCCCGTTTGTCCACACTAATCCAAACGCCTATCCAATCATCGAGATGGGCCCCATAATTTTTAAGGACCCATCCTTGCTAGGGACATACCATAGAGCACCACCGCTCATCCATCCCTCAACACAAGTATGTGTCATTTCCACCAAAGGAATGACAACTGAAGATATTCTCCCTCCCACCGAGGCCTCTTTTTCCCTTGATGTCCCATTAGTCGCAGAATACCTCCCTTAGGAATCTCTTGGAACTTGTTCATCTCTACCCGTTCCTGATCTTCCCCTCCCCCAAGGCCATATCCCAGTTTTGGAAACAATTCCCCAAGCCATTACCCAAATCCATTTCTTTTACCCCCCACTAGGTGTACAAGCTTTCCAGGTAGCCACAACGCTCACCCTTCCTAACATGGTGTTAGCAATCCCAGTATGGTATCTACATCCATTTGAGATGGTCCCTCAACCATCCCTCTCTCCCCAAACAAAAGGAATCCCGATGCAGATTCCCATACTTACCCCCACCGTCCCATCCACACCCCCACTCGTTAGCACCCCTACTACAGCTAGGGGCAGACGAAAAAAGAAGGATCCCACTGCTCCACTTCCCCCATGTGTCCAACCTCCTTGCGCGCTATGCGAGAAAGATGAACACCCCACCAACAAGTGCCCATCTCTCCCTGAGTTACGTAATCTCATTCAACTCCCTTGAGAACCACCACCGCTCGTTGCTTCCTCTAGTATTGCCGATATCTCCCAGAACACAAGTAGCAAAGGATTGCGAACCAAATTCACATGCGCCATCTGTTCAGAATATGGCCATTACACACACCATTGTCCAACATTACCTCAGTTCCGACAGACGCTAATAGCCATACGCCAGAACTTTCAACAAGAACCCACCCCAACACATGTCACCGACATCCATTATGTCACGACCTCAGTCAACAAACATATGCGATGTCCTTGCTCTATATGCGAATCACTTGATCATTTCACATATTAATTTCCTATGATCATTGAATACATGCATCACCAATTGGCCCTTATTCAAAATCATACACCCCCTCCTCCAGCAGAACCAGTGAGTACCCTTACCCCATCACTTGATATGGTTCATATCTTTTCACCAGAACTTGAGGCACTCCCTACTCCCCCATCGTTCCTATATGATTTATATGAGGAGTTACCCCCAAATCCCCCCAATTCTCCAATTCATTTCCCCATAGAAATTCTACGCCCGACTACCATTTTCAACCCACAATATCTCGATATTTGGTTTATGCCGAGCGAACCATCACAACCTCCTTACGATACCCCCTCTACATCGTCACCACCAAACAACAACCCCACGATGACAGTAACCAAAGTCACTCCTTTCGATCCCCTATATTCTCGATAGTTTCACTACGACGAAGACATCCTTGAGGAGTTAACTAAGCCTGATTTCCCATGGGATGCACTCCACCACAGAGCGCTTTTTCCTTCACAGGAAGTCGTCAGGCCTCCTAACCAAAATCCCATCTACGCAGTCGAAACCAAGGATTTTCTCCCAATAGGGCCTATCGATTGGTTCAATAACCCTATCCATGCCCCCGACGCTTTTGAAGAAGGAAACATGGCCAATATTTCCCCCACCATCAAAATCGACATTTCCATCAAATCTAGAGTCACAGAGGAAATTACCATTGGCGCCGCATGCTCTCTTGAAGAAATCACCACCTACAAAGCTCTCTTCTAGGAATACCGGGACATCTTTACCTGGTCCTACATAGAGATACACGACCTTGATCCCTCTATTGTCGAACATCGTATCAACACCTGGCCTGATATCACACCTGTCCGTAAAAAACAACGTCCGTTACACCCATCCAAAGCAGCGGCCATCAAGGCTGAAATTGACAAATTACGCGCTTCAGGGTTCATCTACCCCATCGCATATACGTCATGGGTCTCCAACCCCGTCCCTATCAACAAAAAATAGGGCCCTATCCGCGTCTATACAGACTTCCGTGATCTCAACCATGCCTGTCCCAAAGACAACTTTCCAACGCCCTTTATCGACCAAATTATCAATGATTGCACCAGTCACGAGGCTCTATCCTTCATGGACAGTTTCTCTGGCTACAACCAAATTCAAATTCACCCAGCCGATCAATACAAAACCGTATTCACTACCCCCTGGGGCACTTTTGCTTATCGTGTCATGCCTTTCGGCCTCAAGAACGCAGGAGCCACTTTCCAACACGCCATGACATACATTTTTCATGATCTCGCTCAAATCATTCTCGCCTACTTGGACGATCTCACTGCTCGTTAAAAAAAAAGCACTCAACATCTTAGTGATTTACGAATCATCTTCCAACGGTGTCGTCAGTACAACATTTGCTTGAATCCCCTCAAGTGCGTGTTTTGCGTCACTGTTAGCTGCCTCCTTTGGTTTATCGTTTCCCAATGTGGCATTACAGTTGACCCCCTCAAGGTCCAAGCCATCACGAAAATTCCCCCACCACGAAATTTACGCCAACTACAAATCCTACAAGGCAAAGCTAACTTTTTACGTCGCTTTGTCCCCAATTACGCCACTCAGGCACATGGTTTCCTTTGCCTCTTACGTCATGATATCCCATTCCAATGGGACAAACATGCCCAAAACGCTTTTGATGATCTCAAAACGGCCCTCTCCAACGCCCCGTTGATTAGTCCACACGACTATAATCACGACTACATCCTCTATATCTCGGCCTCAATCGTCTCAGTAGCAGGAGTTCTCTTCCAACTAAGGGACGATGATCGTGAGCATGTCATTTACTACATTAGTAAAAATCTTTTAGGGATACCCTTGAAATACAACCATGAAGAAAAACTGGCTCTTGCAATTGTCCTCGCAGTCCAAAAATTATGCCATTAGATCTTTCTTCGAACTACCAAATTCGTCGCAGATTCCAACCCAATGCACTACTTGCTCAGTCGTCGACAAATCAATGGAAAATTTGCCCGATCGATCGTCATCCTTCAGGAGTACGACCTCAAATTTTCAACACCCAAGAGCAAGAAATCCCTTGTCCTCGTCGAACTCATTGTGACATTTCCCTCCGATACTACCAGTACCCCCATCAATACAGACTTCCACGACGAACATCTCTTCTACATCCCCTCGGATGAACCATGGTATGACGATCTTCTCGTCTACCTTTGAACACAAAAATTCGAAACCACCTTTCCTGAGATGATCATCGACGCATTCGTCACCAGGCCCGCCGCTACCTACTTATCAGTGATATCTTATATCGACGCAGGGTCGACACTGTACTTCGTCGATGTTTGACTATTGACGAGGCCGATCAAGTCTTGAACGACTTCCATAGTGGCGCTTGCGGGGGCCACCTCTCAGGAATGTCTACCGCTCAAAAAATCATTCGCGCCGATTATATTTGGCCTACATTGTTTCACGATTGCATCAATGCTGTGAAGCGATGTAACAACTGTCAGCTTTACACCAACAAAGCATGAGCACCACCTTCTCTTCTACACCCGGTCATTACCGCAGGCCCATTTTGAAAATGGGGCATCGACTTCATGACTTGCAACCCTCCATCCAATAATGGACACAAATACATTGCCATTGCAGTAGATTACTTCACGAAGTGGGCCGAATCCATGCCCACCTTCAACAACACCGCTGACACTGCAACGCATTTTTTCTTTAACCACGTCATCTCCCGCTTTGGAGTACCACTCCAATTAGTCTCCGATCATGAGAAACACTTTGAGAATGATATTTTTGTCGAACTCTCATCCAAGTTAGGTTTCTCCCATGAGTTCGCCTCCCCATACTATCCTCAGTCCAACGGACAGGTAGAGGCAGTCAACAAGGTCCTCAAAACCATGTTGCAATGCACGGTTAACAAACATAAAACCAATTGGCATCATATGTTGTTTCCCGCATTGTGGGCTTATCACACAGCTTTTAAAACTGCCATTGGTTTCACACCATTTCATCTAGTCCATGGCGTCGAAGCTACTCTCCCCATTGAATGCGAAATTCCTACCTTACGCACCGCTATTGAGCTATTACCCAACACTGCTCCAATGGAGCAATGATTGTTGAACTTAGAGTTACTGGATGAAGATTGCCAATCTTCATTACAGAACAACTAGGCAGCTAAAAAATGGTCAAAGGACACATTTGATCGCCATGTCAACCTTCGCTCATTCAATGAAGGTGACCTTGTCCTTGCTTGCGATATCACCCACGATACCCTTGGCCATGGAAAGTTCGAGTCAATATGGCATGGACCTTACATCATTCAACATTGCCTCACTAAAGGCACATACATTTTGGCCTCCCTCGAAGGCCACCCTCTCAAAGAACCTGTCAACGGGTTGACTTAAAGAAAGTTTACGCTTGAACGTAGCCATTCTACACTAGGATTTTTCCCTTCGTACACTTTTCTTAGAGTTTTTAATCTTCTTTTTCACACCTTGCATCTAATTTACCATTTGTGTTATTGACAGATGCCTCCTCCATCGGCCTACCACATCAGTTACGCCGACGGAGCCAACCATTGGACATAGAATCTCGCTTCAGCCACTTGGGATCTCTATTCCCCCTCACACGAACTGCTCCACTCTAGCAGCATATGTCTGGGCTCAACAACCAACAACCAAGCCAAATACACCACCGTCATTGGTCTCCTCGTTGAGGCTGGTCATCATCACATTCATCACCTTAACATCTTACTAGATTCCCAACTGGTTGTCCTCCAACTCAACAATGTGTACCGTGTCCACAATCCTTGCCTCTTTCGCAAATACCTGCAAGTTAGACTCTTATATCAACATTTTGATTCCATTACATTTACACATATTCCCAGACAATTTAATCAAATAACAGATAACATGGCTAACCTAGTGTTAGATTGACATTTATCACATCAAGCTACCAGTACGCATACATCAAACATCAATAATCTGTCACATGATCTAAATTAGACATCATCAACAAAACCATAAAACACATGTGAACATCACAAAGATCCCAAAATGTATATCCATATATA
>ML785877.1:180434-208941 GCA_009831015.1 Picea engelmannii
TAGGCTGGTGAACCACCTCGCTCCTATAGATACAAAACTGGTGTCACCACATCAAGTAGGCTCGCAGGCCTATATAAATACCAAAAATACAAAGATACATACAAAGACACTCATGGTGCCTCTAGCGCACCACCACCTGGTCCTCTCTCGGGTGGAGGTCCCCCACCAGCTATCGGTCCCTCCAGACCCGGAGGCAACTGCCTAGTCATCGCAACACCTGCTACTACTGCTCTCCAGACCATGGTCCGCCACACCAATGGGACACCCACGCACTGCTCTAGGACTCCCTCGTCCTAAATCTGTGACCACATGCCCTCGAGCACTCCATGTAGCACCGCCTCTAGGCGATGATGAATCTCCTCGAACTCTCCCCCGACCTCCACTGGAGGAGCATGTGAAGGACCTGCCCCTGGATAATCAAAATGGTGCCTCTGTCTTGCTCTCCCCTCCTCAGTCAGTCCCGCAACACCCTCATCTCACTGCTGTCTCTCCCCGGCCCATGGCTCTCCCCGTGGTGGTCTCACTGGTGCTCTGACTAGCTCAACCTCCTGGCCGCATAGTCCCACATCTGCACACACAACAAACAAATGATAGCATCAACATCCATCCACACATAAAACTATATATGCTATACTATCTAACTCTCAAAATCATCAAAGCAAATGCATCCACATACCTCTCCGGTCAAACACCTTGCCAGGGGGAAGCACCATCTCTGGGTCCTCTCGGAAGTCTATCCTACTGTAAGGGTATTGGAGAATAATTTGTGGCATTTGATGCCACACTCGTGCAATCTCGGGCGTAAAATAGTGCCCCCCCTCCCCACCACCATGGTGAACCAAGATCGCCCCCCACCGCCTCAATCGCGGCTCTCGAATCCCAGGCGCACCCAAAAGCACTCTAGGGTGCAACATCGACACCCTCTCTAAGAACCATGCCACCAAGATAGACCCAAAGGTGAAATCCCCTGAGTTTGCATCACGACACTTGTCAAGTTGCCCTACCATCTTGTCATGCAACATCAAGCCCCAGGCAAAATGCTCACCCTCCAGTGCCCTCTGCATCACCCTCAACTGACCCCCACTGATCCGTTGAGTCACAAGAGACCCATATAATCTCACTATCATCGCTGCCACACAACGATGTGCAAGGGCATCCATTGCCCCAATACTAATGACAGAACCCGACATGAAGTTCTCCCCTAGACAGTACCTTCGGGCTAGGGTAACCAACTGCCCATCCCCTGGTAGCACATGATTCGCTGGTAACGGAGTTCCCTGAAAAGGAATCCCAGTCAGAAAACATATATCCTCCACCACAGTGAAGTCCAGATCCTCACCCCGCACCATGAAGCGATGTCGATCTGGATCCCACATCCTAATGAGGAACTGCAGTAAAAACTCCTAGGCCCGTATAAGGGGGCACTCAAAGAACTTCAACAGCCCACAAGCTGCCAAAGTATCATGGACCGCCGGCTCCTCATTGGTCACTGCCTCCCTCAGGCATAACCAATCCCTCTCCCTCCAGTGAACCGACATCGTCCAGACTGGTCACCTACATCCACATAGATAGTACTCGATCAACCCACATCAACCATAAAAACATTTGCAAAATCTCCCAAAAAAAAAAATAATAAAAAATCAAATCAAGTTTTACCCTTTTCATCTTTTCCTCCAAGGCACGACTGTTTTTCCCCATAGGCGCACACATATGCGTGCTTGTTTATCCCACAGTCGCGTACTCATGCGTGCCTATTGGTGACATAGGGGTGCACACATGCACCCCTGTCACATTAAAAGCTGCGCCTTAGGGCGCAACTATTGGTCACACAGTTTCACATGCATGCGCACCTGTCAGGAACACAGTTGCGCACGCATGCGCAACTGTGACTCACATGGGCACACACTCCATACGCATATGTTTTCCTCCCCTGCGTGCCCCCTTGTGCGGTTGTCCAAAATATAGCCGCGCACTCATGCATAAGCATCCCTTGATCGCCCACGCACTAGTGGGCCCACACTCACTAAAACCCCCTGTACGACCCCCATACAACCCTGCCCAAAAAACAAACCCCTAATTCCTATATAGGAGGATACGACAGCTAACCTAAAACTCATGGATCCTGGAATGTCTATCTTGATCACCCGGAATCTCCAAATCTCCTCTCAAATTGATCGTCCACCCACTAAGATAACAGGTACAAATGAGGTGGCATTGTGGGCCCTACAACTATATATAGTCTGTTTTGCCAAACTTCCAGATTCAATTCTGGGAGCTCCGAACGTTCGTTTTTCGATCTGTCTTCAGCCATGGGACCAGAATCCCCCCACCTACACAATCATATTCCCTGGGCCACTTTCCACTCCCAGCCCCCGGGGAGCAATTTTTTTTTACCATACTCACACTCAGGTATGCATGCTCACATGCACATCTTGTTGAATAACTGTTAAATTTTCTTTATCTTTAGATATTGTTCACGTTGGGTATTTGGTTTTCATGTGTGCACGTACTTGATCATCCTCCATCCATGCTACCCTTTCAGGTATATCATCGATACTGGCATGCAGTCACTCCCTCTGAATATCATTTGCATCTCCAGTAACACACTCTGACACTTACCTATAGGGTCCATATGTCCGGCTCTGCAGTATCGTCACCTTCACTGCATTTTGGTACTGTCACCCGGTAGCACTCTTCCCCACATGAGTTGTCCCATTCATAGTCCCCCTTGGCATTTCGACACTCATGCTGCTTTTACCCTTTAGAGATTGGAGTCCAATTAGTTTTATGCATTTTTCAAGAATCAGCCCCATACTCCTTCTCCTCATTTTGCTAACTTACCCAATGGACTCCCAGGTTACCTCATCATGGTTCTATGTTGACTACACTTCTGTAGTATCATTAACCACCCACTTCATCCACCATCAGTTTTCCCATCTTCAGATTGTCCCCCATACATTTCCCTAATACAAAAACCTGCCTATGGGGCACCCATCCTCCACTTATGTTTCCAAGCACCTTGCGCCATCATCAGGACAAGCCATCTTACACTGGGGCACCCGTTTCTGTACCTGCACAAACATCCCTAACCATTCTTTATTCTTTCAACAATTGTACAAAGCCCCTTTTCCCGCATTTACATAGCTTTCTGTTGTTGCCTTTAGCGACCATCCTTTTTTTCGGCAAAGCAACCCTTGTCACCCTTGGTTGGGGCATTTTCTCACTTCCTCTCATCGATGACATTATCCATCAAACCCAAGTATCGTATAGTCCATACACCCTTTTGATCTCTGTGTTTGTCCATTTTTGTCACGCCTTTGGCACAACTTACCCTTGTCTAGTCGTCCCCTTGACACTAGAGCCAGTTTCACGGTTGCTGCCACTTTGCACATCTCCCCAACCAAGGGCAGTCTTGAGTCTTACCATATCTTGACTTTATCCATGTACCTCATCAGTTCTTTCTCTCACCCAGTGGATTTAACAAAGCCCTTTGCTTCTTGGAGTCGCGTCTCCCTTTCTGTCGACATCAACACAGTTTCCAGACGGGCGACAATGTCTTGACTCTCATTACCGTTACAATGAGGAGTCTTGCATGGCATAGGGAAAACCACCATTGTTCTTTGCTGTCATTGACCCCCCTAACATTCGACTTCAACAACTATTTCATGTTTTGGTGGGTCTTACTTTGCGACTATTGCAGTTGTTTTATCTTAGCCGAAGACCTCTAGAAATTGATAGACTATCAATGTCTGCACGTTATCGACATGTCTCACAGGTGTCCTTATCCTTTTTCAGAGTTTTTCTCACCAACATAATTGTCCTTAGCCATTATCAAACTGCCCCCGAGGGCACTGCAATCATCTACACAAACACACAGCTTCAGTTACTGTATCACACATTTTTTGAGTTACACGCCATGAGCATGGGGCATGCCTGCCTCGTTTGTACACAGTTTTCTTTTTCCACACCTCAGGAAAGGTTTGGATCTTACAGGTTCCCCTCTCCTTCCAATGGATTGCTCTTGATAATCCCCACAATGCTCTTTCTTACAAAGGTACTCTCAGTGGAAGAAACATTGATGAATTTCAGCTATACGTATGCTCCTGACCTCATCCATCAGGGGGCATCTGTTATCACCAGAATTTTGTCCACAAATGGTTACAGGAGTCTAGCATCTTCAAGACACATATTAGTTCACTCATGGACCAAAAATGCATTTCCAAAAGGTCGAAAACTATACAACTAGTTACAAAATCATCATGCGCTATGACTATACAAGAAGTGCGCACACGTGCGCTAGTCGAAAAAGCCGCAAAAGTGCACACGCGCTTGAGGCATGATTGTGGACGCTGAAAGCTGCACACACCTCATAACGACGCATTTATGATATTGGTTAGCCTCCCACCCACTTTTGGTTCATCTTCCAAGTCGATTTGACATCCGAATCTCGGCTGAATCTGGCTAGGTGGCTGGTCAAAGACCTAAGGATGCCCTAAATGGCCCCTTGTTCACACTAAAGGCTGGTTGAATAATACCTCAAAGCTATGCTATAAAAAGAGGCCATGGGTGCACTACATTTTCAAGGAATTCATTTGTATTGTTATGTTGCTGATATTCTCTTGGAGGATCCTCTTTCCTCATCAAGATTATGCTAGCACCATTGCACTTAGCCATTCATATCACCTCTAGAATGAAGTGCTTTGGATTCTCTTCACCATTTCATCCTAGTTCCTCATTTGTAAGAAGAGCTCAATATTTGGGGGTCCAAGAGCCCTCCCTTGGAGGAAGAGGGGACCCAAAGTCTCCCTTTCTCTTTGGTGTTTTCTTTCCACTAATACAATCCTTTCCATTGGTTGCATGCGTCTTGTTTGTTCCTTGTTCTTATGTTCTTATGCACTATAGTTTAATTGTTTTTATCATTCTTAGTTTAATTCTTTGTTTATCTTTTATGCTTTATATTTCTAACCCTTTCCTTTACTGTTGTCTTGCCTAGCTACCCAACTGGGCTTGTAAGCATCTCTATTTTGCCCATTTAGGGGACAAAAGAGGTGCAACAATAATTTTTATTGTATATTCTTTTTTATCTAACTTGTAGAGGTCCCTAGTGGACTAGGTCATCCTACATATCTTCTGTTGTGGGAGAATGACATTGTATAAATCACCGTAGTGGATATGTCTAAACATTACCATTGGTCGGTTAGGGAGAAGCCATTCAGGTTGATAACACCACTAAATATTTGATGTCAATGATGCTTGGGAGTGTTCAACAGTTGATGACAATAAATCAGAGGGTAGGACCACATACCAACTTTTGGTAGAGTGTTAATATGAGGAGGAGGACTGAGGTGTTAGGGAGAGATAATTAGGATGCGTTGAAAGCCACAATGAGGGGGAATGATGTGAGGGGTGTGTTGTTTGATATACTATCTAACCATCTAAGGGGGTAACCTCTTAAACTAAAAGACTTTAAGGTTGAGGTTGCAACACCTTATGTTTATGATAGATTTATCAAATTTTTGGATATGTTCCCCCACCACGAGGAGGTCACATTGTATTTAGTCACACACACACACAAACACACACATTGTGTTGCACATGAACCCCAATTATACCAACACACCATCATGTTTTTATGGTCCTAGTAAGGGAAGTAGTTATGATCATCTCAGGGATTGTAAAGACCCTAATGTTGTACCACCTCCTATGATATTGTTACCATTTTTGACCAGGAGTATAATTTTACCCAAGGAGTTAGAGAAGTCATTGCATCTTGGAGTTGAGATGAGTGATGTGATGGTAGACACAATGCACACTACATTGGGTAGTGTTTTATATGCTTTATTGATTTTTTGTTGCACATGAACCGCAATTATATGAACACACCATCATGTTTTTATCATCTTGGTAGGGGATGTAGTTATGATCGTCTCGGGGCTTGTAGAGACCCTAATGGTGTACCACTTCTTGTGAGATTGCTACCATTGATGAGTAGGAGTATCATTTTACCCAAGGATTTAGAGGTCATTGCATCTTGGAGTTGAGATGAGCAATGTGATAGTAGACACCATGTGCACTACATTGGGTAGCGTTTCAGGTGCATCAACTAGGGAGATATCTAGACCACCACCTGTTTTAGTAGATCCTAATGTGCATTGGATGGAGATATCAACACTTAGTCTATTGTGAGATGAGGATTTATTTCAATATGCTATTAGTGATTGCGATATGTATTTTTGGTTGTATGAGAGATGTAGGCCACATGCTAGAGGTGAGGTATAGTTTTGTGCAATTATGTATGATTAAATTATCTTTAATAGTTGTCAACTAATCATGGAAAAACATGTAGAATCAATGCACTAGGTAATATTCTTTTGTTTTTATAACATGGAGATGTCCATGTCAACAAACAATTCTGATTTTAGTACATCGACAATTTATCACCCACATAAGATAGATTGAGGAGACACAATTAGTATATGATTGAATTACAAAAGTTTCAAAATAAATTGTGTATGTGCTTACATTTTTACAATTGATTATTTCATCCTAACTTTCTTCACTTGTGCCCCATTTAGAGTGTATGGGGTAAAGGAAAGGGTGATGACAAAGCTCTTGAACCTAATCCTGAGTCTAAGCTTGAATGCTTAGTTGATCATGTACAATTTGTGAATCAATCATCAAATCAAATATATAAATCAATTTTTGAAAGATTGATTTTATTGTGTATTTATTAATTTTAGTGTTTACATTTAATGTCATTGCATAAAGTTTTAGGTATAAGGGTTACAATACCACACTTATGTGCACACATGACTAGGATGGAATAGTTTCACATCCTAATGTGGGCCCATTGAGGATTCCATGATTTATCGCACAATTACACATTAATATAAATAAATATTTATAATTTGAAATTGAAATCATTTCATTTTTAATGATAATCATGGGTTTTTAATAATTATTTGGTCTCACATTTCCATGGCTTTTTTGTGGATGTTCATGCTAACTAGGAACTAGCATGGGTGCACCGATTCAGATCCCATGAACATAATTTACCTTATGTAACTCGTTTTTAAATTTTAATTTGACTAGGGATTATTGACAATATATTTATGAATAGTGAGGATGTTTATTCTCTTGCAAATGATGGGGGTCCCAGTGCAAGTGACAATGGTGGTGGCGATGGTCACAATGCTCGTGGCACATGATCTAGTTGTGTGTGTTTTCTTAAAGGCCAATTCTCACTTATTTATGTGTCTATAGCCCTTGCCTTGATTTGTACTATTTGATTGTTATATATGAACTTATTTTTTATAATTTATTTGGACTATTGTATTTGGGTGGGACTCCTCTCTTGATCCATTCATTTAGGTGATAGTCCTCTTCCAAAGGCTTGATTGATTCACAACGTTTTCTAGGAAGGATGTGCTTTCTTTGCTACGAGGGGTGTGATGCCTTTGCTCAAACTAGTGCACTATCATTCATAAGTTGGTAAGGAGTTCATCCATATAGGTTTACTCATATTAAACCCTACAATTGCTTACAATTGTGGCATGAAGTCTAAAGATTGTTATTGGAATCACACAACAAATTTGAACAATAACTTTGAATAGACAAAGTTATATTGACTTGTTGAGTGTATTTTTATTATTAAAACTTATTTGAACTTATGTGGGTGGGTACCTTAGAAATGATGCACAATGTTCATTTGATGACTAAGGATTAACAAATTCTCATTTGATGTTGGTGTGAGCACATATTTAGCAATATGACTCTAAAGAAGGGAAACGGTTGAAGAAAGAATCTGAGGAGCTAGCCATGCCAAAATCAAATCTAGCTTTTTAATGACACAACTCCATGGACATCGACGTCATGTTTGATAAGCATTCGTCAATCTCCCTGAAACATAAATTGAAGAACACCTCTACTGCCAGGATGGATGCCTAGCACATCTAGCAAAGAAACAATTGTCCTTGTCCGCATGAACTACATAGTACAATTGTCTCAGTGACAGAAAGTTGCAACCTTGCGAGAGATTTTCCTTTGCTCTAATGTAATACTCTGGTGAGAGGTATGATCTTTGTGAACCCTTTTGCTCAGTTCTATCTTTCTACTGCGCTGGCTCAAATCTAGGCGAGGGTCTAGTTAAGCTCCCATTGGAGAAAGACGGTTTATCTACTTCCATGACACAAATTTCTAATTAACAAGGTTATCTGTCCTTCAATCATGAATTTTGTATTGGTCCTTAGCTGCTGTAGAGTACACATTTATCTACAGACTCGCCCTCTCGGCCGAAACTAACTCCCATGCTTGTTGCCAGCAGCACACGGACGATAAGAGGAGAAATATGAAAATAAAAAATCACCTAACATTCACTTTTGAGGTATAAAATTTAGGAATAGGCTATTCAAATACTTTCACAAGATCACAATAACTAACCTATCACAATAACTAACCTTTGACTTTGATGATATCAAACTTCAATTCAGTTTTTATCAAGAAGATTCTGTATTTACATATGGCGATCAATAATCATCTTGCTGTACAGATTTTAATGCTGTGACAAGTAGTATATACATCGTCGAATAATATATATATTAACATTAAAACCTGAGCAGCAGATTGGTTATTGATCGCCAGAAACCAATCCACTTGTATGTGAAATTTCTTATTACCTACAACATACATGACGTTAGAATTTTGTTGTTATGTGGCGAATGAGTAGAAAATTAAATTTTCACTTCAGAAGAACACACTTCTATATACATAATTACCCAATAAAGATTTATCAAGACTCTTGTTCGCTAAGTACTCTTAGAGCAAGAGCGGATCATCTGCTTCTAGACAACATCCATTCAACTTTACAAGGTTCTTATGTTGCACTGCAGATATTACAGCTACTTCATTTGTGAACTCGCGTTTTCCTTGTCTAAACTTAGAAGAGAGTTGCTTCACTGCCACCATTTCACCATCTGAAAGAGTGCCCTATTTTAATGCCACAATTTAGAAAGACAGTAGTCAGAAAAAGTTTAGAGAAAACACATACAATACAGGAAGAAATAATAACTCTCCACACAATTAATAACACAATCTCTCACGAGTATTTTAATAACACAATCTCTCACGGACTATCTTTAAAGTAAATAAATAACACAAATTATAGCATTAGTAATTTTGAAAAGTATAAATCAATTTTTTTAATCCAAATGTAAATGGAATTATTTAATATAAATAATAATAAATCACAATATATATTGTCATCATATCCATGTATTTTTGGTATGCTTAAGTTAAATATAGATATTATGGAAATGTAGTTCTAAATTTAGTAGCCACAAAAATGTATAAATGTATATTAATGTAACAAGTTTTTGACAAATTTTACATTAACTGTTTATAATAATAATAATTTATTTTTAAGGTTACTCTAAAACTAAACACCAAATTTGTGTATGAGAATTCTTTGTTTGTGGGAAGGGACTCCCTCCATTAAGTGATTTGACTACTTAAGTTTACAAAGTATACATACCTTATCCCCTTGAGAACACTTATTCTTAGCCATTGTAGTCTAATAATTTCAAATAATAATAAAAAATAATAAGTAAATTAAGTAATTAATTAATGTAAGATTACTGGATCTCAGAAACGTACAAAACTCTAATAGTTAGACTTGTCTAGAAACTATTAAAGGTATAAAGAAGTCACATCACTTCTATTTTGCTTTTAGACTATGTACAAATAATACATTATTACAAGTTTCAAGTGTTTCATAATTATTATTATTTTTTTCTTTTGAATAGATACAACTAATAGTAAAAGTTTCTAGGGGATAGGTATAAGCAACTTCAACACAATTTTCACTTGTTCATAATGGTTTTTTCTCAAATTTGAAAACATTGTATTGAGAATTGAAATCGATCTCAAGCTTGTTTTAAAAGTATTGTCATAGAATATTAAATTGCATAGTTAATGGAATCATGTTCATAATATTGATTAACGTGTTTACAAAAAATAATTAAGATTGATTGACGTGTTTACTTCATAACCCAAAATTACAACCCAACAAAACTTTTTATAAAGTTAGAATATACATATTTTAAATTACAAAGAATTATTCATGAATATCTAAACTTTACTAGCAATTCACAAACCTCATATCTTATAGATAAGTTATAGGAATTTGGAAATGTAGAAAGCAATTTGTGAAAATCATGTGCTCTTTTGTTCCATGAGTAAAACCATTCCAATTAATTTCACTTAGGTTTTTTATTTCCCCTACTTCTGGGGTATGCTAGTATATACAGCCAGAGTGGGCTTAATGGTTAAGAATACAGCCTGAGTGGGCCTAATGGTTAAGAATACAGCCTGAGTGGGCCTAATGGTTAAGAACATGTGTTTCCTCTTAAGAGGTCACAGGTTCAAATCCAGAGAGGGGTAGGGTATGTATACCTTCGTAGACTTTACCAGGCGGAGGGGGGTCCCTTGTCCCATAAACAAGGGGGTCTCATACACCAGGGTCCCCTGGCTTGGCCGTGACCTTAAAAATAGATTATTATTATTATTATATATTGGGGTCTCATACACCAATTTGGTGTGCTGGCTTCACACACCAATTTGGTGTGCTGGCTTCGTTGTGACCTTAAAAATAGATTATTATTATTATTATATATTGTTAGATTGACTAAGTCTAAGCACTTAAAACCAAAAAGACCAAAAAAAAATAAAAAATAAAATCTTCAAATGTCAACTTCACTTATTGATTGACCTTCTACCAAACATAATGTCTCAAATAAATTATATTTATTTTATCTATAATAAATAATAATAAAATTTATATTTTCACAAGATCTTCTACCAAACATTAATAATAAAATTTATATTTTCACAGGGATCTTCTACCAAACATTAATAATAATTTTTATATTTTCACATGATCTTTACCAAACACAATGTCTCAAATATTGTATTTATTTTAATGTATATTAATCTAAAAATGTCAACTTCACTTATTGATTGACCTTCTACCAAACATAATGTCTCAAATAAATTGTATTTATTTTATCTATAATAAATAATAATAAAATTTATATTTTCACAAGATCTTCTACCAAACTTTAATAATAAAATTTATATTTTCACACGGATCTTCTACCAAACATTAATAACAAATTTTATATTTTCACACGATCTTTACTAAACATAATGTCTCAAATATTGTATTTATTTTAATTTATATTAATGTAACAAGTTTTTGATTAACAATTTTTAATAATAATAATAATTTATTTTTAAGGTTACCTTAAAGCTAAACACCAAATTTGTGTATGAGAGTTCTTTGTTTGTGGGAAGGGACTCCCTCCATTAAGTGTTTTGATTACTCAAGTTTACAAAGGTATACATACCTTACCCCCACGTAGAAACACATATTCTTAACCATTGTAGTCTAATAATTTCAAATATTTTTTTTTTTTAAGTAATTAATTAATGTAAGAGTATTGAATCTCTGTGATAATTGTTGGAAAACGTACAAAACTCTAATAGTTAGACTTGTCCCTATTAAAGATATAAATAAGTCACATCACTTCTATTTTGCTTTTAGGCTATGTACAAATAATACATTATTACAAGTTGTATTTCATAATTATTATTATTTTTTGCTTTCCAATAGATACAACTAATATTAAAACATTCTAGGGGATAGGTATAAGCAACTTCACTACAATTTTCACTTGTTCATAATGGTTTTTTCTCAAATTTAAAAACATTGTATTGAGAATTGAAGTCAATCTCAAGATTATTTTAAAAGTATTGTCATAGAAGGTTAAATTGCATAGTTAATGGAATCATATTCATAATGTCGACAAATTACAAAAAATAATTAATGTTGATTATTTAACCCATGGAGTTTACCATCCATAGATGGTAAAATCAACAAATATGTTTGGGTTCAATACATACACTTGTTTTACCAAACTTTTTATAAAGTTATAATATACATATTCTAAATTACAAAGAATTATTCATGAACATCTAAACTGTACTTAACTTTACTAGCAATTCACAAACCTAGTATCTTATAGAAAAGTTATAGGAATTTAGAAATGTAAAAAGCAATTTGTGAAAACAGATGCTCTTTTGTTCCATGAGTAAAACCACTCCAATTTACTTCACTTAGGCATTTTATTTCCCCTACTTAGTGGGTATGCTAGTATATTGTTAGAGACTAGAGTGACACCCATCGAATTGACTAAGTCTAGGCACTTAAAACCAAAAAGGCCGAAAAAATAAAATAAAAAAGCTTAGAATGTAAACTTCACTTATTGATTGACCTACTACCAAACATAATGTCTCAAATAAATTGTATTTATTTTATTTATAATAAATAATAATAAAATTTATATTTTCACACGATCTTCTACCAAACATAATGTCTCAAATATTGTATTTATTTTAAGCTTTTATGTATCTTTGACAATGGGTTGAATGTCCACTCGAAACTTTGGGAATTTCATAATCCTACACAAGGTTTATAACTAAAATACATGTATTTATTTCATTGGGAAGAGAGGGGCATTCTACAACAGAGTATTAGGTCCATGTGTGATTCTTGACACATGTCACTCTTAAATAATAATAAAAATAATTAAGTAAATGAAAATTGTATATGTCGGCTCTAACCTTTTGCGAAATGATATATATATTCAAATTAAATTAAACTAATCTAATTAAACCAAGATAAAAAAATATTAAAAAGAATAATTGGCAAGGAATAGAACTAAACAGTCTACTGCACATCGTGCTCCATTATCCATTATCTCATTATCCATTATCTGGCACTTAGAGCTCCACTATCTCCACTTGGGGCTCTCACCCTCCATTATCTCCACTTCAGGCTCTAGAGCCTCCATTATCTTCACTTCAGGCTCTAACATCTCTAGGTATTTATCATATGCTAAATTATCACAAAAATCTATTATGTTATTGAAATGTACTACTTTTCAAAAAATGAGTGCATCAGTGATGTGACTCTTTTGAATCGATTCTGTGCACGCACATAAATTGTATAGAATTAACCCTCAAAACTGTAAAGAAAACGTAAAAACCCATGGGGATGGTACCGGTCAAAATGAAAGAACAAAATTGATGTAGAATTAACCAAGAAAATTGTAAAGAAAATGTGAAAAATCCATTGGTATGGTAGGGGAAAGGAAAAAAATTAAGCAACAAGATGATATCAATGTTTAATTAAAAAAAAATGGAATATTAATTAATTATAAAAAGACACTATATTATAATTCAAAGCTGCAATTGAAATAGAATAATTTAAAAAAAAATAGTATTATATTTTAATAAAAAATAAAAAATAAATGTCTTATCAAGGTGTTGTAATTTAAGTTGTTTTTAATTTTAATACTATGTTATATAATATTATATTTAGGATGTATTTTCAATTAAAATGTGTGTTTTTTATGTTTATCTTAAGGAATTTGAACTTTTTGATTGAAAGTGTGATTGGTCAATCTCGACAAAAAAACAATGTTTACAATTTTTTTATCTAAATACTTATCAAAGTATTTTAATAAACCAAAGTAACCAAGTCAAACTCTAAATATGAAATATGTAATTTTCATGTGAAACAAGAAGAATATGAAATGACACATTCAATGAGACATTGTGCAAACTAGGTTTCAATTTATGTTCATCGTCATCATCTCTCTCTCTCTCTCTCTCTCTCTCTCTCACACACACACACACACACACACACACACATGTTCATCATATTAATATCTTTATTATAAACTACTTATTTATTAATTCTTCATATATGCCAATGTATGTACACTTTTTCATTCGTTAACATTTTCCAATTAGTTAAATATCATTGTTTTCAGTGTCCAATGATTTTAATTTTGATTTTAGTGTGAATTGATTTCAATGTTTTTGTTTTCAATGTCCAATAATTTTAATTTTGATTTCAGTGTTTTTGTTTGATACAGAAATATAAATAGTGAAGTTGAGCATCAAGATGTATACTCTTAATGGGGGAATGAATAATGATAATATTGAGGATGTAAGAAGTAAACAACGACAATGGAGTAGAAGGAAAGTTGTAAATCAAATGGAATAACTCATTGAAATGGAAAGGGAAGAAGCCATAAAACCAAACTATGAGCAACAAAGATTGTGACGACAATAAATGATTGAGGATCAAAGGGAAGAACAATGAAGAAAATATCATGAAAGAAAAAGAGTAATTGCAAAGACAAGATGAGGATGGAAAGAAAAATCATATAAGTCAACATTGAGATCTAATGAGAGTACATAGACAAAGACAATGAATAGGTATAAATGAAGCAACACCATGAATTGAACCTGTTACTCTAACTGGTACTAGTCAACAAATAAATGTACTAGATGATGAAGGACTTTGAAATATTAAGGATAGAGATAATATAGAAAATTGGAGTTCTAACTTTGTGGATGAAGACACATCAAATTGTGTAATCAACTTCATATCCCAAAAGAGACAAGACAATTCAATTGTTTTTTTTTGACGAAAACGGTTATAGATTATATTAATGGGGTGGACTGGCCACAGATTCGATTACAAAATGGCCTTGAATTTCTTCAGGCCTGTCTTTCTGAAACCAATCACTTCTATAGCTATAACGTGTGATCTGAACTAGTTCCTATGCGCCTTCTAAAGGCACTGGATTATTTACAGCAATGGCTACAATACAAAATGCCCATTTGCTGGTCAGAACTTGCTGACAGTCTACTTACAGGGAAGGATTAATTCTTGGGGTCCTGGTTCCAGTTACTATTCAGTTGAGCCATCTTGGCTTCCAGCTGATCCATCCTTTCTTCAAACTCCTGCTGCGGGTTTTTTACCTCCTTATGCAACTTGTCCAACTCCTCCGAGAATCCAATTTTTGTAGTGATGATATCTGCCTTGAGCTGCTCCAGTCTGCGGCCAGCCTCTACGTCCAGGTTCTCCAAGAAGTCCAGCTGGTGCTGGAGCAGTTGCTTCAGGTTCTCCAGAGCTTTATCCATCTCCTTCAGTCGCTCCTCCGTGCTCGGCTTACCTGTCGATGATGAGGCCATTTCCAGTCGCACCTCTTCCTTCGCGCGTCTCGCCCTTCTCTAATGGATGCTTCATGCTTTCTCTGTCCCTGAGTGACTTGCAGAACTCGCCTTGAAGCTGGATTGAGGGGGAGAGGCCGCCCTTTATTTCTTCTTCATGCGTTCTCATCATTGCGCTTAGATTTACAGGATTTGTGGGTAAGGGCCATGCGGATCTCTTGTCTCCCCCAAATCTGAAGCACCTTTCCTCCTAGTACTGAGGCAGCTTCTTCGACCAACCAAAACCTCTATCACGTACTGATCTTACAGATTCGCCTGATTCCCAATCTGCTGCCAACGCTTGCATTTGAGTATATGAATGAGCACGAGCTTGGGCTCATGGGAGCTCCACTCTTTCTATCATTTCATTGACTGACAGTACCCCCATCTCCATCAACACGCCTCTATTGGCTTCCTTGTCAGCCTCCCCATTGAGATCCCTTAGCACATGAAATAGTTTATAAGAGTTAAAATTCCTTAGAAGGAGGCGAATTTTGTCCAGGAGGTTGTTTAGCATAATGCTTTGGGTCTTGGATTGATTGATCATGGCCTGTATAATTATTCTGGAGTCACCGATTATTGTCAAATCCTGGATGCTGAGTTTGATTGCCTGATGTAGGCCTTGTCGAAGAGCCAGGGCCTCAGCTCTATTGTTGGACTCTATTCCTAGGCCTATAGCAAAGCGCGTTGCTGTAGCCTTTGTGAGATTTTCAATTATGCCCCCTCCCCCAGCCTGGCCTGGGTTTCCCTTCAAGGCCCCATCAAAGAAAAGAATAGGTGTTTTTATTTTGCTTTTCCATTTGGCAAAATCCTTCTCGCTCTTCCTAATCTCCCAGTCTTCTTTGATTGGATCACTTGCTTTTCGGGCATCGAGACCTTGTAACTTGAACTGGCTTAGCCAATGCTCCTCTGCCTCGTCTAACTTATGAATCTTGATTGTAGAGCAAAGGTAAGGGGCTGATTCACCCAAGAGAGCTTGAGTTTTAGTGACGAATGTGGCTGCACTCCTTTGGATTTCTCTGAAAATTCTGTGGTTCCTTTCTAGCCAAAGACTCCACAGGATAAACTTTGGAAGAAATCCCCATAGCAAGTAAGCTTGGTTTCTCCCCTTGACAGCGAAAGGATAAAATGTGTCCTAGTGGAGAAGGAGGCTTATTAAATCAGGAGGAAAATTGAGTGCAAATTGGGGGCCTATTTCCTTCCTCCAGACTTCTTTTGAATAGCTGCAATTTAAGAGAAGATGGTCTGTGGTTTCTTCCGCATAAAGGCATAGAGGACACCTGAACGGTCCTTCCCAGCCATGTCTTCTGAGGTTCTCCCCTGTTTGGATACTCTTATGCGCCAGGGTCCAAATGAAGAGGTCGATTTTTGGTAGTGAGTGGGGCTGCCAGATTGCTTTTCAGAGTGCCGGATTAGGCATAGCAGTGGGAACGCTATTGAAAAGTTGATAGCCTTCTGCCATGGTGTAAGCCCTTGCACTCCTTCCCCATCCTCTTTTGTCTTTGCCTTTCTTTTTTAGGGGGCCCTTCCCTTGAAGACATAGCTTGAGGGCACTCCAATGACGGTCTAGAGCAGCTGGTCTATTTGGCACTTCCCATCCTTGCCAGGATTGAAGTCTGTCTTCCCCCCAGATTGAAATGTCAGAAAGCATTACAATATTTTGACTGTCCATCCAGTTTTTGAGGCAAAGTAGGTCTTGTCGATGCTCTAGAGGTGGATCTCCCATTATTGAGTCTGTCCAGATTCTGATTTTCTTACCATTCTTTGGCACCCAGGTTAGGTGAGGGCTGAAGTGTGGAATTGCCTTTTTGCAGAGCGCAAAGATAGGGATCTTTTCATATCTTTGCAAGGGAACTCTAAGCTTCCGTCCCTTGGCCCCCAAAAGTATTTCCTCCAAAGCGCGAGTTTACTCCAAGAAGGTTTGCCAGTGACCATCTTCCAGAGCATCTTTGCGCCCAAGGCCAGATTTTGAATTCTTGTTTTTTTAAAGTTGAGTCCCCCTTCCAGGAAGGGCTTTGAAGTTTTTTCCCAGCTAATCAAGTGCAGCTTCCTTCTTGCTTGCCTACCTCCTTCCCACAAGAAGCGTCTTTGAAAAGATTTGATTTTTTGGATGACTGTGGCTGGTGCTAACAATAGAGAGCTCTGGAAGATAGGGATACTAGACACCACATCCTTTATCAGCATTGCCTTCCCTGCTAAATTTAACCAATTCGCCCCCCAAGTGGAGAATTTATTCTTGA
This sequence comes from Picea engelmannii, assembly GCA_009831015.1. NCBI lineage: Eukaryota > Viridiplantae > Streptophyta > Pinopsida > Pinales > Pinaceae > Picea > Picea engelmannii. The sequence continues at coordinate 197,798 of ML785877.1, forward strand.
GTTTTTCTACAAGATGGTTCCAGTGAGAAGTCCTAGGGGCAGATTTAAAAATAGGGATTCCTAGGTATTTGAAGGCCTCCCAATTTGTATGCCCCTCCATCCCTAGAACTCTTGTTATTCCCAGCATTTCATTTGGGGTGATATTCCATCCATAGATGCTACTCTTGCCCTGACTGATTTCACTCCTGGAGGTTGCTGCATAGGCGTCCAGTTCTTCCTTAAACTTTTTTGCTATTATCGGACTTGCTCCTCCCAACAGCAGCGTATCATCCACAAATTGTGCATGGTTTATGTCTTTCACCCCTTGCACTATTCTTAATCCCTGGAGATTTTTGTGAACTTGGGAGTTTCCCAGCTGATAGCTTAGGACTTAAGCTTGAATTGCATAGAGCAGGGGCGAGAGGGGGCATCCTTGTCTTAAGCCCCTGGAGGCTTTGAAGAAGTTTGTTACTTTCCCATTCACCAACGAGGCTATCCATGGTGATCCGATACAGGATTTTATCCACTTTACAAATGTCTAGTCAAACCCAAACTTCCTCATGACTGCAAATAAAAATTCATGTCTGACTCTATCAAATGCATTAGCTAGGTCCAGTTTAATAACCATACCTTTTTCTTGGACGTTGGAGTGGATAGCCTCTTGAACCAGGATGATGTTATCGACAATATGCCTTCCTTTGACAAAGCCGCCTTGGTTTTCAGGAACGATGAGGGGGAGGAGTGCCTTGAGTCGATTGGCTATGACTTTGGCGAGGATTTTATAGCTTGTGTTGCATAGGGAGATTGGTCTGAATCGATTGAAGGAGAGCGCTCCTTTTTCTTTCGGGATGAGAGCCAGGAAGGATGAATTGGTGCTTCCTCCTAGCTTGCTGCTTTGTTGCGATTTCTTGATCATTTTGGTTAAATCCTTTTTGATTATATTCCAGCACTACTGATAGAATCTGGCAGTGAACCCATCCGGTCCGGGGGCCTTGTCTGGGTTCATCTGATCAAGGGCCTCCTTTATATCTTGCTGCGTTACCTCCCTATTTAACTTGTTGTTGGTGTCCTCATTTATTAACCTTGGTATAACAGTGAGAGGGTACCTCTGTTGGTCCATTTATGATCCTTCTGGTTCTATGTAGAGCGTCTTGAAAGCTTCGTAGGCTGCTTGTTTTATTCCCTCTGGATCTGCAATTGTTCTATTCTGGACTTGTACTTCTGTCACTGCCTTGTATTGTTTCCTTGCTTCCGCTTGTTTGCGAAAATAGCCATTGTTCCGGTCTCCCTCTTTCAGCCATAAACTCCTCGATTTTTGCCTCCAATAGTTTTCTTCTACTCTGCAGGCTTTGTGCCATTGCCTTTGAAGGCTGTACTCCTGTTGCAAGGTTTTAGGAGTGACCTCCTGATGTTCCATCTCCAGTTGGTGGGCCTCGAGCTGGGCTTGGGCTGCTAGATGCACTGCTATTGGGCTTGGTTGGTTCTTTGCCCAAAGCTTGAGGGATCTTTTTAATCTTCTAATTTTTTCCTCCCACACATAAAAGGCTGAGCCTTGAACAACGTTGGCCCATGTTTTAGTAACTAGGTCCAGGAAGTCTTTGTCTTGTATCCAAATTGGGCTGAATCTGAAAGGGATGGGCCCTTTGACTTGATCTTTCTTAATCTCTAGTCGAATCGGCTTGTGGTCAGAGACACTGTGGGGCAGAATTTCTGTTTTTACTTCGAGTCCTAGCAGCAGGAGGGAGCTTTGTACTAGAAATCTATCGAGTCTGGCTGCTATGTGCCCAGGACCGATTCTCTTATTGGTCCACGTGTAAAGTCCCTTGGCTGGTTTTATGTCGAGAATATCCCAAGATGAAGCTAAGTCCTCTACCCATTCTCTAGCTAGGTCTCTCACTATAGTACCCCCTCTCTTTTCTTCCTGAGCTAAAGTTACATTGAGGTCCCCACCAAGGATGACATTATTGAGATTATTTTGCTGGAGGTAGTCCTGTAAAGACTCCCAACAATGTTTTTTTTCCCCCAAATGCTATGGAACATAGATGTTAAAGACACTTACCTGGTAACCTGAGTCTTTATGAAGAAAGTTGGTATGAATCCAGTGCATGCATGTGTCAGAGCTGAGCAGTTCTATTTTGGAGGCATTCCACAGTGTGCAGAGGCCTCCTAAGGCGCCTCTGGTGTTTCCAGTAACTCTGAGGCTTCCTTTCCAAACATTTAACAAGGTTTTAAGTGTGTCTTGCTGGCTCATTTTGGTCTCCTGGAGCAGTAGGATGCTTGCTCTCGAAGCTTTGATAATATCCTTGAGTGCTTCTTCCTTCCTTTTGCTGCCCATTCCTCTGCAGTTCCAGGAGGTTATGATCATTATAAACCTTGAGGGGAGGGATGGCCTCCTTGGGAGGCTTTGGCTTGCTTCCGTGTTTGACGAATGCTAATCAGCTGCTTGATGGTGGGTTGTGACCCGTTGAGGACATCTTTGTAGGTTTCCTGGTCCCTCTTAGCTTTTTTTGTTTTCCTGCCTCTTCCTGTTTTTTTTGGAGTAACCCAAACTTCATTTTCCTCGTCTGAGTCACTGCCTATGGAGATCTCCCCATCCTCTATGTTCTGACTGCCTTCCGGCCTTTGGGGGGAGTTGTTTTGCGCCCCTTCCTCTTCTGCTGGCTAGTTTCCCTTATCTTCGGGGTTCTGATCTCCCTTTGCTCCCTTTTGCGCCTCTTTACTTGGAGCTGGCTCCCCTTCCTCCACTTCTTTAGCCAGGATACTGAAGCTGTTTTCCGTTTCCTTGGTCCCTGAAGATTTGGCGATTGGTGGGTCTGTCTGATCATTTCTTTGTCCCTTCGCTTTGGGTTTCCCCTTCCTGGCCTGTTGCCAGCCTTCTTCCCCTACTTTCTCTGTGGGGGGATTCTTCGGGAAGTTCCTTTGGAAGTGGCCATATTCGTGGCAACCTCTGCACTTGAACAGAAGCTGTTCGTAATCCAGCTTTTGGTAGTGGTGCCAGTCACCGACTTTTAGTTTTATTGCTTCGGTTAGGCCTACCTCTAGATCAACCTCCACACAGATCCGCGCACAGGAGTACTAGTCTCTTGGCTCTTCTCGGTCAATGTAGCATCCTAGACCGTTCCCTATTGCCTGAAGCGAGGTGGGGTTCCAGCAGTGAATCAGGAGGTTAGGGAGTCTGACCCAGACCGGAACATCCTTGGGAACTTCTGAAGCAGGGTCAAAGCTTGGGGTCCATCGATTTAAATAGAGTCCCTGGGTTCCCATGAAGTACGGGCCATTTCTGAAGATCAAATCTCAATCATCCTGAGAGATAAATTTGAAAATTAAGTATCCGCGTCCAACCGCATAGCATGTCACACTATTTGTGATCAGCGGCCTCCAGTTTCACTATATCCAGTTGTCTGTGGATCTGGTTGAGGGCCAGAGCCCCATGAACTGACCAACAAGTTCGCGTTCAGAGAGGGATAAGGCTACTTTCATTGGAATCTCAGGCGACAGATCGATCTCTGGAATGGCATCCAGTTTCTTGACAAAGCTCAAAGGTGCTGTGGGGGACGATTTCTTGCTGCAAGCTGCGACTAGCTTCCGAAAGGAGGTGGAGGGGGAAGGAGGGGGCGACGACTCCCCTCCTTGAGATTCCATGGCGGCGCACAAGAGAACCCTAGAATTTACCAGGGCACGAGGTCAAGGTCGCGATTCCTAGGGTGCTCTTGTCATTTTTTTTTTCGAGAAGACAATTCAATTGTTACTACAAAACATTAAATCACTTATTCATTTGAAAGTTTGGGAGAAAAACAAAGAATAACATATAATATATAACCCTTGAACATTGTAGAGGAGGTGGTTGAAGAGAACCTTTGCATATGATTATTCAAGGAACTGTTGGTACTGGAAAGTCCTATTTAATTGGTGCTATTAAACATGCCATGTAAATTTATTCACTTCCTAATAAGATCCCCTTACTTATTTTGGCTCCTACCTATGTTGAACATTCAACATTTGCATCAACAATACACTTTGCACTCCGTATAATTGTAAGGGACATGAATGATTTACATGGGCCTCATTTTATTTCCTTACAGGAGGAGATCAAACACATCAAATACATCCTTATTGATGAGATGTGTTTTATAGGGAAAAATTTATCAAAAATTATTGATGTTCGACTTCAGAAAGATTTTCCAAAACATTCAATTGTTTAATTTGGAGGGAAGTAAGTTATATTAGTTGGTGACTTGGGAAAACTACCTCCTGTTATGGATAAACCTGCTTATATATGTGATGGTCTTGTGAAATAATTATGGAGGTTGTTCACAAAAGTTGTGACTCTTGATACCGTGTTTAGGAAATATGGACAAAACAATGATCATAAACATTTTCGACATCTTCTAATGAATGTCAGAGATGAAAATCCTACTTTAGAAGACTAAAAGTTACTAATGACACATATAGATAGAAAAATGTATAGTTCCACAAAGGAGTTATTTGATAAGGGAACACATTTGTTTGCAAGAAATGATGATGTCCACAATCACAATAAGCATTGTTTGAGATCATCAAATCTCTTGATTGCACATAGTGTTGCTACAAGAGTAAGTAGTAACTATTCGATTGAAGTCGATGACGAAAAAATGGACATTGAGTTGCTTATTGTTGTTGGAGATCGAGTGATTCTTACTTCTAACTTATGGACCAATGCAAGACTTGTGAATGGTGCCCCTGGGGTTGTTGAAAAGATTATGTATAATCTTGAAATATCCCCTCATGAACCTCCCACATATATTTTAGTTAGATATGATAAATATGTGGGGGTTCCATGGGATGAAGTGTTCCCTCAAACTGTCCCTATTATACCAATTAAAAGAGGTAGAGAAAGAAAAATTCCATTGAGACTTGCTTTGGGATTAACAATCCATAAGTCCCAGGGATTAACATTAGAGAAATCGACTATTAATATTGGGAAGAAAAAGAGGAAAGGTCTCACTTTTATTTCCATATCTCGAGTTAAAGCTCTGGATGATCTTCAATTCAACCTCCATTTTCATTTGATCGATATGAAAATATGGGAAAGTGTGTAGGTGTATCTAAGAGAAAATAAAAAGAAGAGAGATTGAGATCAAGAACAAAGTAATATATATGTTATTCAATATCTTCAAATATATGTTAAACTATATGTTCATCATATTACTTTTCTATTATTCACCTTTTTTTATCTTTAAACATTGTTTCTTTGTTATTATTCAACTTATTAATAATATGATGTAATATATATGCTATTCAATATTTTCATTTTATCACTTTGTTACTATTCAACTTGATAATGATGTAAATTTCTTAAGTTTTTTTTGTGACATTTTTAATTATCAGATTGAAATATATACAACATCATAGATGATACTTATTAAATATCATTCAATGAAAAAATATATACACAATAGGGACAATCTGAAAAATTTGGACACGGTTGCGTTGGCCGCGACTGTAACCAGCATAGACCCATCTTAACTCTGGTTCTACGAAGAACCGAGAGGGATCAAATCTGTCAAGGTGAAAACCCTTCCTTTTGCACTCTAAAACATGTTAAGGAGGAAGGGTTTTCACCTCGATATATTTGATCCCTCTCAATGCTTCATAGAACCGGAGTTAAGATGAGTCTATGTTGGTTTATAATAAATAATAATAAAATTTACATCTTTACACGATACATTATGATATGAGATTGCCTCAACAATTGTGAATGTTGGGATAGTTCTAAGGATTCAAAGGATTTATATTATGCGAGTTTGCATTTTCTTATCACATTAAAATTTATTAATTAAAAAATGGGTTATGATTTAGTGGTTAGGATAAGGGGTTGGCAAGTAAAAAGCTTAGGGTTATATCTTTGTAGGTGTCTATATTTTGTGTTTGTGTGTGAGATATATTTGAGCATTAGAAATCTATTTATCTCCATCATCATTAGAGGATATTGACACTCTTGAGTGAATCTCATGATCAAAATTGTTTTAGATCATAATTTTAAAAATGACCACTGAAATTTTGAAAACATACAAAATATGGATCATTTTTAACATAAGCACCAAAATTAAACATATGACACACATGTTAGAAAATACAACAATGCAATGTGAATAATTATCACATTGGGAGGAGGGTCATCACGATCCTTTAGGGGCCAACCCCCAACCATGATTAAAAGGTATCAACTTTGGTATACTAGGCTCATATCCCTTTTTTCTTTATTTGGGATTGGGAAACTTATCCATGTCAAAAATGGTGAGCTCTATTCGAGGGAACTTGTTGCACCAAGAGTGTTGGACACACTGACCACACTAAGGGGGGGTGGGGTGGGGGTGAATCAATGTAGGGATATTTTTACACTTCTTCAAAAACTTAGTGAGCAGCCACTTCAAATATTCTTATTCATTCACAATTAGCTGCTTGCATATAACAACACCATTCATCAATAATAAAGAACATTAAACCATCACCATAATGAACACAAAGAAAACTAGATATATGTGTAAGCTTTTGTATTATTTTTTTACATGAGTCTACAATATCTGGGGTTTATTAGCACCAACTGAAAAGAGCACCAACTCCAAAAGAGTACCAACTCTCAATACACGACCCAACTTACAGATCTCAGCACCAACTGCGATGTGAGGAATCCAACCTTCAAGTACAAGACCTGGCTTGCAGAAAGAAGACAATTTGTCCAACATGTACCAATAACTTGTCACAATACGTACCAATCAACCTGTACTTCAACCATGTACATCAATCACTCACACAAATTGTACCATCACAAGTGCATCAACTATGCACAAAACAACCTGTCACAACAACCTATCACATCAACATGTCTCCTCTATCAAATCAGAGATGATATCATGGATCTCATGCTAATGATCACAATAGTAATACACAACATGAATACCATATGCCAAATACCAACAACCAAATACCAATTATATCTCTCAACAAATCTGATATATGTAGCAATATTGAACAACCAATACCATCTCAAGAGATAAACCCTAGCTCACAAAACATACCTCAAACAAGATGTGCCATATCTCTCATAAATAGACTCCAACCATGCATTAAATATTATGCCAATATAACCAGCTATGAACCAATACTAAAATTCAGCAGATCTACCTCAGGTCAAGTTTACAGAAAGCCCTAAACTTCCAAGAGGGAATCCAACAAATTTACAAGCCAAACCCTCAACCAAATTCATAGATTCAACACTACACATATGAAAATCATACCCTTTTATTCTTGTATCTATGGATCTATTACAGATTTGTTTATGTAGCCATGATTCTGTTTTCATGATTTTGTTATCGCAATTATGTTGCCGCGGTTTTGTTGTCGTGATTTTGCTGTCGTGGTTTTGTTGTCACGATTTTGTTGCCACGATTTTGTTGTTGAGATTCTGCTGTCGTGGTTCTATTTCCGGGGTTTTTGCTACTGCGATTCTGTTTTTGTGGTTTTTCTTCCACGATTCTTTTGTGCGATTTTTTTGCCACAAATTTTATCTATCAATAATACCTTCCCAAATAACCTTTCACAAATGGATATTCAATTATGTTAAAAAATCATCTTCATAAGAAACCTTTTCTCTCCTATTTATACTCTCTAAGGAGATTTCTCTAGGGGTTATCTTCTAACCAACTTCCTTCTTTTAGGGATAACCCACTTTTAACCACTTTGTCCACTTACAACCACTTTATCCACAAATAGTAATCTCACCACTTCTAGTTGCAACTAATTTATTTTTAATTATTTTCTTTTTGCAACAACTTAACTCATTATTGAAACTACTTTGACTATCAAACTTCTTCTAGGAGATTCTAGAATAAATTAACTTCTTTGACCTTCTAGGGGCTTCTAAATAACTCATGAGGGTTCTCCAACTTCACTAAGCCATATGTAGTCAATCATGAGGAACTACGTGACATACCACATATCACTAGAAATGGAATGACATGTACTATCCATATAGAATAGTATCACCTGCAAATTCACTGATCTTCATTACATTATTCTTCAACCAAACTTGGGTTCCTTAACCATACTTCTAGGATTACTCAACCACTTAACTATTTGGACTTTACAAAGTGTCTTCCCACGAGGGATTTCACCATAAGGGGAGAACTTTGAGAACTTTATCCAAGAGTGGTTTCTCATGAGGGTTTGTGCCATAACGGGACCACTTTGGAGTTCATCCATTTGGTACTTCCTATCAACCATGACATGACATCAATGATACAACTCCATTTGACATCAAACTTGATATCAATGAGAAAACATCACTATGACACCACTTTAAATCAACCCTTTGAAATCAATTACATCAATGACAACATAATCCAACATCCAATACATCAAGGATACAAAAACATAACTATGACAATACTTGACATCAATGACAACACAATACAACAATCTCCCCTTTGGCATTGATGTCAACACAAATCATTGATGTCAACACTTGGACATGGAAATGCTCATGCTCCATCTATGATAATCTCTCCTCATCAATGTTCATCTCTCCACATCAATGTGACTATCTCTCCCCCTTTGACATCAATGGAAAAGGGTATATATCTTTGGTGTTTCTCCGCCTGACTGAACTGTCCCTGAGGCTACTCTCCCTAGCTTCACTATCCTGTGGGATGCTCTTCAAGCATCTGATGAATGTCTCCTCCTAGAATCATGCCTCTATAACCAATCAAGGGAAAACAAATAACTCCCCTTGTGGGTATATATCCCCCTGTCTTCTCTACAACATTCTAGGTAATGACTGTGAATAATATTCTACCACTTTATTCTGCTTATGTTATGGATGTTTCTACTCTATTGGAACATAGATAAACTTCTCAACAATATTTCCTCAAGAATACCATGCTCTTCCTATGACAATACTTGGACCTATCCATTCATCAACCATCTAAACTCGTGCCATACCATACATCAAGTGTATGTCAATCATACATATTATCTCATGCATCAACCATGAAGCAAATGGTATGTCAATAGTGAATCATGAACAAACCATCAACCATGTACATCCTGTGTCATATCATGTGCTGACCATGTACATCAAACAAGTGTCATATCACTCATGATACGACTCTATCATAAACCAACCTCCACAAACTATATGCCAAGTACATACACCAAGACATCCAACAAATATGCTTCTAAAAATACATCACAAGACATGTCAACGGAGCTCACATATGTACCAACCGGGTACTATAATAGATCTACCTCAAACCACACTCTAAGGTTAGTACCATGAATCCAAGATAGGCATCAAGCATATGCTCCAAAACTCAACCACAAATTATCACCACACATACAAACATGAAAAACTAAAGAAAATCATCTCAAACCTTGTATAAACTATGTTGTACCATCAAAACATGTTGCAACCCATTAATACACCCCCTTTTCTAATGTCTTTACCTCATGTACATGACTTCACTGCATACAACTCGTGTGTGTACACGACTTTTCTTAAGACAAACTATGTATATATGCAATTTTTACCATAGGAGCCCACATATGCCTCAGAAAATGTAAGGATTTCCTCATTCTGTACGCCTTCATTTATATCTCGTTGTTCAGTCTTCTTCATCCACTTCTGAAAGTTTCCTAGTTTCTCAGCACTAGTTTTCCGAGCTTCCATCCTTTCAACATTATATTTCTTCCATGCTTCATTTTCTCTTCTTGTCATATAGTATGAATTATTCCTCATTGAATGTCTTCTTGAATTCGAGCAATCCTTGGATTTGTGGCCAAACCCACTACAGTTGTAACATCTCATGTTGTGACAATGTGCAACAATGTGTCCCACTTGATTACATCTCCAACATCTTAGGATGTTATGGAATGTTCCAACACCTTTCCTTGCAAAATGTCTTCAATCCAAAGCTTTGTGATCATATTCATTACATGAGAAGTAGTGACCGTGAAAAATATTTTCATACCTCTTTTTTGGTGTCCACCTTGAAGGTGTCTCTCTTCTGAATTTGCTTTGAGGTGTAGAGATGGCGTCTTGATGTCTTCTTTTCTCTGTTCTTATGATGGTTTATTTTCTTTATGTAGGTGCTTGATTTTCATCTTTGCTTCCACATTTTGAATATGAAGGACTTACCTCATGCTTCTTATAAGTTCTAGCTTCAGAATGTGTTGCTTCCTTGTTGTATCCAAGACCTGATTTATCATTTGGTGATCTTTGAAAATCCAAGATTTCATCCAAGATTTTTGAGTTGTTCATGAACTTTTTTGACTTCTCTGCTTTCCTTCCGAGTTCAACTACTTCTTCTTCCAGCTTATGGCATGATTCTTCCTTTTTGTTTACTTGATTCTTCAATATTTCTTCTATCCTTTTGGCTTCTTCAAGTTGGATCTTCAAATTTACATTGATTTCTTTTGTTTCTTTAAGATAAACAAGGCTTTTACTAAGCTCATCATCTACCTTCTTCTTTTTTCTGATTGACTAATTATTTCATTCTTTAGTCTCTTTATCTCTTATTCTTTTTCTTCTAATTGAGTCCTTTGCTTGGTTGTTTTTGTTGGGTATGTGTTATATTCTTTGCACGAGACGGAGTGTTTGAGCACCTGCGCCGGGCGTGTAGGGGGGTTAGAGGGGGGTGCAGGGGTTCAGGGGCTGTGCCCCCGAATTTTTTTTTTTCGGGCCAACATATTTCCGCCGGGCCGACATATTTCCGGGACGACATATTTCTGGGACGACATATTACCGGGACGACATATTTCCGGGACCACATGATATTAGGTGGTTTTTTGGCACATGGTCTTTTGCCGATGGTTTTCTATTTCCGGTTAAGGAATTAGGGTTTTGGACTAATCTAGGTCATTGGGTTAGGGTTTTGAATGCCGCTGGCTCCTATATGTATATTGTATTGTAAACAATGTAACACAATGTATGAATATAATATATGCTGGTTTTCCCGGTTTGGGTTTCCAGGTGAAAAATCTCTGAGTAATGTTTGTATTTGCCATTGTATCTTTTCTATTCTTTTCTGAATATCAGTTTGCAGTAGATATTGTACAAGGTTAGAATTTACATTTGGTATCAGAGCTTTATTGGCTTCAGGGGGACGCCTTTGTCGTCAAGGGTTTGG
>ML785877.1:235251-249696 GCA_009831015.1 Picea engelmannii
CCCCCCCCCACCCTTTAAGGTAGAAATTTAGGGGGGTCTGAAATCAACTGATGGTCTTCGATTTGGTTGATGGGGTTGCCGCCGATGGATATTAGAGCAGGAATTATGCGCTACAAGACAAAATGTCTTGTCACTTAGCAAATCTATGATAAAAACATGTGATGGGTAGCGCTAAGCTTACCCTTTTTCCATTTTACACTGTTATTTCATATTTTTATGCCAAATTTAACCCAATCTAACCAATCAAGGGGTATTTTGACTGTGCTGACCCCGCTGATGTTTTCTTTCCCCTTTTTCCTTTGGGAAATTATTTGCAGAATGGAATATCATTTTCCCCATGAAATCACTGATAGAAGAAAATTTCAATCACCATATGATCCTATGAAATATAGGGTTATAACAGGAACTATTGTCAAAAATCACTACAAGATTTCGACTAATTAATTGCCACCAAAATAACATAAAAAAATACTTTTTATTAATGGCCTATGTAAAAAGGGTTCTCTTGCATCTAATTGGTGAAGATTTAATTATTTGTAAATTGTTTTGTCAAGTTTGAAATTGTTTCTATAATTGCATCATTTATTTGACACAATTGTATCGATAGTAAAGTTAGTTATAACATCATTAATAATGCTTATGTTTGCATAAAAAAGGATGTTCAACAACACACTTTGGTTTGGACATTTTTAAATCTTTTCTTGGTCATAAAAGTGTTTTCCCTTTGTTTTGATGGAGGACATCTTGGCATAGACTCAACAGATAGAGAGATCATAGTTGCACCACTATAAGTCAAGATTATTAGAAAGAATAAAGGGTATCATAAATTGCAATATACTAGAACCATGATATTGAGTGTGACTTTAGGTGACTAAAGAGTAGTGTGGTGGAATATTGAAGACACTTTTCCAAATATGGAGAAGATATTAACTTGTTCATAAAGGAAAAATTATGAGTAAGCTAATGGGTTTTTGTAGCTTCAATCAGTCCTATCACCTGTGGGTGAGATTGTATAAATGTAAAGGCCTCAACCTATTTTGGGTTTGTTATTGAGTAGATAAGAGTCAAATAAAGAACATCAAGCATGTGTCATGTTTTATATACTTACTTATATTATGTCTTGACAAATGAAGGCTTGTTAGATAATGATGTATTGGATTGTGTTGGAAATTAGTGGAATGATCCCCCCTTTGAATTTTTGGTTTCCATTACATTATATGGTGATGATATTCTATATTTCAATTCCTTATCCATTATGTTACATGATAATATTTTGTTTAATAAATTTTTGTGTGGTTATGTTTAATAAATGATGAACTAGATAATAGGGTTATGTAGTTGAATGGGTGGAAGGAGGTTATGGTATGATAGTCAAAGGTATGTAGTTTTAGTTATATGTTAAGAATGATCAATGGTATGGGAAATGATTGCATTATCCATACTATTTGAAGCAATGAAAAACCTTCTATGTCTTAGAACATGGATTCAAGTGACCCTTTATGGGGATTGAAAATGAAAACACCTAGACTATAGTAGACTCTTTGTTGGACATTGATGTGGACCTAGGTCTCAAATTGAGTCAACAAATAGTTCTATTTTTGGGATCCTATCATGATTTGTATGTATTTTTGACGGTATGACTATTATGTTGACCTGAAATTATGTGGAGGACTGATAGTTTAGACAATCAACCTCTTTGTGAACTAGTATGCTAAGAGTTTCCAATCCACTTTGCTTCACGATAACCATGATATATATGAAGTATTTTGGGTAGAATTTTAGGTGGTACTATTTAAAATGTTGAGTATCTTGGGGGAGCATCCATAATAGGCCTGGAAAATGAGCGAGATCTAGTAAAATGCTCAAGACCTACTTATATTGCATATATTCGGTCATGAAGTTGTAAGAGATTTTGATTTTTGGGTCAAAAGAATGATGGATGGCTATAGTGTTGAATTATTAGTCAAGTTTAGCCAATATTTTTCACAACAAGGATATTAGTTCAAGAAAGGTGATGATAGGAGGATGGTAAACGAAATCATGAGTTGGGTTAATATGTTTTGGTAGAAGAGGATTACATGCCTTTTATCCTACCAATGATGGAAACATGTTCACTTATGCTTAGATGACTTGTGATGGAATTGGAAAAAATGAGTAGCTAAAGAAAGAAGGTACAATGGGGGAGATGCAATCTCAAGAGAGAATAAAATGGGATTTGAAGTGGGGTGAAATAACCAAAAATATTTTTTTGAACAAGATACGATCGATTTACCAAGAAGTTGAATTGTTAAGTAGGGATGTTGATGAGAAGGGGAGAATAGAAGAATAACTAAAAAAGTTGGAGAAGTTTTGGAAAAAGGAAGAGAAAGTTGGCCAATGTTTTAGAGGACATTGATTGGTAGAAAAAGGAATTCTAGAAAGAAGACTAAAAGGAGGTGGAGCATCTAGGGAACTAGAGGAATTGAAAGAGGAAATGCAATTACTAGAAAAGTGTGTTTAGAGTGATGGATGAGACATAGTGCAGTGGGCAATTATCATATCCAAAGATAATTATAATCATTGGAAATATGAGGGCATGGTAATTGAACCACAAGACAATGTTCCACTTGATTATATGTTTTGACTATGAGGAGATATGGTAGTAGCATACATGGTATTATCTAAAGGTAATGGAGCATATCCAAAGTATCCATCACCCCTTGTATATTTTAAGACAACTGAGGTAAATCATAGCTTTTATTTTGGTCATGATTTACTAGAACCATGTAATATCAGTTTAACAAATAATAGTGGAAAACAACTAAGTTCAATAGTAAGTATAGGAATTAATGATCCAAAATGGATCATTATATAAATTTTCATCTATCTTGGTTCTTTTTGGGTGGAAAAATTCGAGGAATTGGCTTATAAGGCCCATTTTTTAGTGGTAGGTCCTAGTTTGGATATTTGGTGCCAAAAAATTGCAACCATAGATCACAACCCATTAACATTTTTCTACACATTAAGAGATCTCCAATGGTGTGAAAATCACCTCAATCAAACCTCATATGCAAAAGTTATTCATATTTCAAGTTGACCCTCCTTATTGACCACCATGATACCAAGAGAATGCCACATCAACTCATATTACTAATGTGGGGCTAGTCACATGTGGACTTTCAAGAAGATTCTAGAAGGTTCAAAATCCTAACACTAATTGAGCGTTGAGGTACATGCAAAAACCCTAAACCTAGACGACTATCAAACGATGTTAAATTCTAGGCCACTAAGAGGGGAGGGGGTCCCATTATTTTAGCATTGTACTTGTTCCATAGTTTAGCAAAGAATCTAGAGTGGGATTTGAGAACATAACAAAGGAGGAGGAAGATTCTATAGCAGCCATTCATGCCACGATGTGAAAGGAAACTCTATAGTGAGTGCCCCTTTCTTTCTATTTGCATTTTCATAATTGAAGAAAAGATAGCAGAGCATAGGTCTCATCGTATAGTTGGGTTTTCTCCCATTTCATGTTTCCTAGGATACATCTTATGTATGTAACATCCATCTCTTGCGAGCACATGTTATTGACTTATTCTTTGAGGACACTTGCGTGCAAGTGATCCGATTATAATATGTGGTTATTTGTTTCTCTTATGGATTCTTATGATGATGTTGATGGATTGTGATTTATGTTGTTTGATATCTATGTATTGAAAAATGTTATTATTGAGTTTCCCTTGAGTGTGCAAGACAATTGAAGGATTGAGGATGTCGATGGAATTAATGGACCTCCTTGGACTCTGAATTGAGTCAGGGAGTGAATTGTATTGGTTTGGGTATTTCATTTATGCATGTGTGAAATATGATCGATTATATTATGATGTTGTTTATGGATCATTGACAGTGTTTCGTTGATGGATGTAGGATGACAATTTCTTGCTAATATGAATCACATAAGGAGTAAAGGGGCCATGCACATAGACCAAATATTGAAGGAGAGGTGTGGCAACATCCCTGTCACAACCTACTAGCACTCCCACCGTGGCTCGAATTGTAGGTTAACAATTACTTAGTTTAAGAGGTCCACAATGTCGTGAGGGTAGACTGAGATAGTCGCTCAAGAAGATTTCTAAGGGGAGTGCAATAAGGCAGGGTCCTTATTACTTAGAATCCCTTAGTCTCTCACAAGGTTGCCCGAATGGAGTAATGACTCCAGGGGTTGGACAACTACCAAAACCAGTCAGAGGCACGTGGCACCCTTGGAGCACAGAGTGCGGCTTGAAGGGAATGTCGCGTAATTAAAAAAAATTGAATCAAAGGTGAGTGGCACCCTTGGAGCACATAGTGCGTATTGAAGGGCACACCGCATAAACAAAAGATTGAGTCAATGAATCTAGGTGGCCTAGAAAACCCTGAGCAAATAATTAACCTTGTAAAATATTGAGCATTGCGAGATCAATCAATTAATTAATTAACTAAGGATTGAATTGATTAATCATAATCCCTATAAGAGTCTAAGCCCTTGCAATTAAAAATTTAATTAAGCCTAAGTCTAAATTAGTAAGAAGACTAAAAACTAACTTTATAAATTAATTAATGAGGGGATAAAGTAAATCAATTTAAGAAATCAAGGAAAATAAAATAAATCTAAAGATTGATTAATACACATATGTGCAAGTAATTACCAAATGGAATTTAAGGTAAGAAGTGAATAAATCTAAAGGAATGGGTATGCATAGAAGGAATTTAGAGTCTAGTTAACACTAGTCTAACTAGGAGAAGATTCCTATTTTAACTGAACTCAATTTTAGAAATGCATCAGTCATTAATTGGAATTAAGGGGAATAAAGAGACAATTAGGAGTGATTTAAGGAGCGCTTTTAGGAAGGGTGAGGGAAATTGACTTGTAATTAAAATAAATTATGGAATTTTCTTGTGCAACTTATGGAGAGGGTGACAACTGTATGGGGGAAATAATTCTTAATTAATTATTTAAAAATTGAATTAAACGTGCAAGTGGATGGGTCATTAAGGAAATTCTATAAAACAAATGGCTGAGAGGAGAAAGGGATCACACTGATTATGGGTAAGGTTATGTTGCAGAAATTTTGATAGGTTTTACTTGTAAGAGTTGAGATACCTAGCTTGAGAGAGAGTGGTGGCTCTACCTTGCGAGGTGAGCTAAGAGCTAGAGGATTTCTAGTTGGGTGTGTGCATGGCCCCTTTATAGCTCGGGGGGATAAGGGGGAAGAAGAGTACCCCTAGCATTGTCTGGAAGGTACCGATGAAGTCTCAATGGTTCACAAGCGGACAAAGGAAGGGAACACTAGTCGCCAAGGATCATCATCAAGCCTATCTTCATTGATTATGGTATTTCCATTTTGATTTTGCATTGTATTAAGTTTGTATTGTATATATGGTTTTTAGAATTGTTTATAGTGGTAATGTATTTATGATATTGGACTGGCAAGTTTCCTTCATGATTGTTTATTGTATAAAGGAATTTATAATGAGTCTACAATTTTAACTCCAAACTAAATCTTGATTTCTTATTCACTGTTTTCCCTTTTTCAAATTGGGGGTTTTCTGCGTAGATGCGGTTAAATCATTTAATTATGACCGGGACGAATTGATTGTAGGCTATGGAAATGGCTATAGATTTCAATGACCATCTGTACTTGTGATTTACCTAGGGGGGGTAATCTCTGCATTTTTTTATAAGAGTTTGCTTGCGCTTGTACATAACAACTCACCCAACACCTCTATGTTTCTAGCAGAATTTCTCTGTGTTTTTATAAAAATGTAAGAAGTATTATAAAAATGTATCCTTGAGTTTATTCTCTGAAGTCTTATAAGTTTTTATAAAAATGTATCCTTGCGTTTATTCTCTGAAAAAATTTCTCTGCATTTTTTTTTTTGCATATGATTCTGCCCAGTGTGGTGAATCTGCCTTCGATTACCTTGAATCTAGATTTGCAAATTCCTTATTACCTCTGCATATATTTGAAACTAGATTGTGTTTCATCTCTGCGATTTTACAAACTATATACTCTATGTCTCATCTCTGTGATTTTCCAAATTGTATCCTCTACATTTCATCTTTGTGTTTTTATAAAAATGTAAGAAGTCTTATAAAAATGTATCCTTGTGTTTATTCTCCAAAGTCTTATAATTTTTTATAAAAATGTGTCCTTGAGTTTATTCTCTGAAAAAAATATTTGCATTTTAGTAAGAAGTATTGCCCAACGTTTTTATTTTAGTCCACCAATTTCACGTTGCCAATATTTATTTGCTTCAACACCATCTATGCTTTGATTCAATAGAGTAAAATATGCCAATGAATTAAGGATTCAGACTCCAGAGCTATGAGCGACACCATGCATGAAGAAAAAATGGTGCAGTGATACATGCCAATTAAGGCAAGGGCTTTGTAGTGTTTATGAGTCAATTATGGTGGAAAAGTGATCTCCATGTCTAATTTCATATACTCTTATATGTTTAAATTCTAATATCTAATGTTTTTTTTTTTTTTTGACAGTAACGGTTAGAGGATTTTTATATTAAAAATAGTGGAAATGCCACCGGGTTCGATACCATGTTTAAGATTTTCCTTGTAAACAGGAAAACAAATGCTTGAAGATCCTAGCACAGAACAAACTCTGGGAACCAAAACTATTTTAGCGAGCCTGAACGGCTTCGCGTCATTACATCATTTCTAGCTTGGAAGTTTTTTTTCTTTTTCGACACCATCCACCATTCCTTGCTTTGGTCCTAATATTGACTTTTCGTCCGGCCTAGAGGGTCTTCCTCGTCAGCTAGATGTCCCAACATGAGTTCTGGGGTTCTTGCTGGGTTGGCGACTTGGGAATGGCTTTTGCCTGAGCATTCCCTATAGCGGGGGATTTGATTTTGGATTCTTCTTCTTCTATCATTCCTTGGACCTTGCTTTCAAAGTGTGGCTCCATTGGAGCCCCCATCCACCAGGTGGGTCTTTGGCTCTTGGAAGACCTTTTTTCCCTAGTTATTTTTTCACAGTTGCGGGCCATATGCCCTGTTTCGAAACAGTTCCTACACCTAAAAATGAGATTCTCATAGTCGATTTTTTGGTTCCTTGAGTAGTCCTTGCTTTGAAGAATTATTTCAGCTGGGAAACTTTTGGTGAAATCCATTTCTACACAGATTCAAGCGAAGGTGGAGAGGCCTGGCTTGGAATCCGAGCTTCTGCACAGGAACTTTCCGAGGCCATTGCCAATAGATTGAAGAGACTCATCCCCCCATAAATGCAGGGGAAAATACAGAAGTCTCACCCAAACTAGAGCTAAAAAGATGCATCCCATGGAAGGGTCGAAGGTAGGGGTCCAAAGTTGCATGGACAGACTTGCCCTACCCCAGAACCATGACCCATAGTTAAACACCTTGTCTCTATTGTTTGTAGATTCGAAAACTACCATAAAAAACCCCTTTGCACAGGGGCAGGTAATGATTTCTCCATCTAAGAGCGGGTACCAGTCGGAAGAGATCCAGGAGAGGAGATCCAAAAGATTGGGCCATAATCCATTAAACCTACAAACCAAAGCATGCTTGCTGTGATGCCGAGCATGAGTTAGGGCTTCTTGTGACATTTGAATAGAGACTGTCGGAGCACCAGGAACTGTTGCATGTAGCCCATATGGGTGATTTTGACAAGAGGTAACCTCAGGGGCTGTTGCATGCAGATTTTCCTTGCGTGAAGCCACCTCTTTGAAGGAGGGGCCTGGAGCTAGATGGAGAGGATCTAAAGTCGTTGTCGATGAAGCACCAGGGGGAGCACATCCTTGATGGGTAGAGAGCGGCCTGGAAGAGGGAGACAAGGCCAAAGGAGGAGGGCTAGTAACCGCCAGCATAGCAGCACCAGGGTGGGCACCGCCGTGATGAGGAGAAGGCGAGGTGGAAGCTGCCATTGGTAGATGAGGACAGATTCTGAAGCAATGCTGATGGGGAGAACTTCAGCAGCGTCGAGGAGGAGGGTGGAGGGCAGAAGGGCCACAGGGACGACGTCTCGCAGGAGAATCAGGAGCGCTCAGTAAGAATCACCCCAATCATAATTGTAATCTCTAATGTTATATGTGAGAACTAAAATTATAGAAACCAATAGCGTTATTTCACTTCATGTCTTTAGCTTTAGCTTTTTATTTTTTCAAAGTTGAAACATAGGAAATGAGATGAATAAATTGGCCTTTCCTTGGGATGGGGCACATAAAACTAAAGAAGGTTTCATTGGGGAAGATAAATTTATTGTATATCCTTTAGCGAAACAATTTGCATAATATGTTGGGGTTGTGTGAAACATGATAGGAAAATGTCAATCTCACTTCTATAGTTCTTTCACACCAAAGGAAAGGAATAATTACACTAGGACAATGTTGAGGTTTTATGTGTGTCAGCGTCCACTTTTGTACCCTATTTTACCATATTTTCACTTCACATGGTCTCCTTATATTTTTGACCTAGTATAGGAAACATTATCCCAACACTTGGGAAATTCTTCTACCACCAATTTGAAACAATTTCATCCCTGACACAAAAGATAATATTGTTGGCTCAATCCAAAGGGAGAAAAAAAATTGTACACTAACACATTAAGCTTATAGTCTGGAATTTATTTCTTAGAAAAATCGTAATGGAATTCCTTGTATTGGAACGTTGACTTACTGTTTATTTCAGTAATTTGATTAATCACACACCTTGAAATAAAATTGATGTTTACTTTTTGCACCATGTATTAAATTGATAATTATCTTGTGCCATCAATAAAAGCGATGTATGGATGATTATGTGTTTAGTTTACTTTTTGCGCCATGAATTAAATTTATAATTATCTTGCTCCATGAATAAATGCAATGTATGGATCATTATGTGTTTAGTTTACTTTTTGCGCCATGAATTAAATTGATAATTATCTTGCGCCAAGATTGAATGCGATGTGGATGATTATGTGTTTAGTTTAATTTTTGTGCCATGAATTAAATTGATAATTATCTTGCACCATGAATAAATGCGATATATGGACGATTATGTGTTTAGTTTACCTTTTACACGATGAATTAAATTGATATTTATCATGCGCCATGAATAATATTGACGTGTGGTTGAATGAGTATTTAGACTTCTCTTGCGATATGAATAATATCGATGTATGAATGATTGAGTATTTAAATTCTTTGGCGTCATGAACGGTAATGATGTTGATTTATTGAGCTAGTTGGTTTTCGACTTGATTATGTTAGTGAGATTTAGACACCTCCTTGTTCCTCAGAACAGTTGCCAGCCCTAAGACCTTAAGTGGTCAAAATCAATCAGATGAATCCTGGGCTTGAGCGTTGTTTATGTGTCCCATAGGTCCTAACCTTGCAGGGTAGGTTGGGAAGGTAGTAATTTTAATATTTAGTATCCGGTTGATCATTTTTCATAATTTTCTTCAATCGATTGTGATCTGTTGAACTGCGTCGCTATTTATTTTTATGTGTTGCTCAGGGGTCACTATCATTTATGCTGATGTGATGGTTGCGTCGTTATTGATTACAATGATGATTCATTTGTGTTGCTTTTAATTATGATGTCGTTTGATTATGCACTGATGTTAATTATGTGTTGACATTAATTTCCTAATGCTTTAAAAACAAATCTACCTAGTGTGCTTCGATTTTCCTAGTCGTAACGGTGGGGTCGTTACAGTTCATTCGTGTGTATGGTGTATTCATTTTCTTGTTCTTTCATTTTTTTTTAATTTAAGTTATTTCTATAAATTTGAGCAAGAAGATAATGACAATAAATATAATATACAAGGAAATAAGCCTGCATAATAAAATATTTCATAATATTATGAGATCTATTGTAATGAACTATTCTAGTGGAATATCCATGGTATTTTACAAATCATATTGGTATCAGAGAAATTTTTATTTTGGTTATTTGTGGGAAGTTGCAGCCTCCAAGAATCGACTTAAGAAGGAAATCACAAAACCCTAGACATGGTGGATGAGTCCAATCATAAAAACCCTTGAGATGTAGGAGAAGATATATTTGCAAGGAAAGAAGAGAAAGTCATTGATATCTCTCACAACATGGAACTCCTCATGGCGACTCTAAAAAACAAGTTATCACCTTTAGGGGAGGTTCGTGGCTCTAAATTAGAAGTTGGATTGGGTGAGAAACTAGGAGATAGTGAAGACCCATAAAAGGAGTTAAAAAAAGAGCCCAATAAAGAAGAACCAACTTCTAGTTCCATCACTCCTTCTCAAACTCTATTTAAAATGGAAGTGAAAGTAAACATCAATCCATACCAAGGTGAGATTGATTCAGTTAAGTTGAATCGTGGGTTGCAATAGTTAGAAGTGTATATCACTATCCAAGATATAGATGAAGAGTAGAAAATTTCATTTTCCTAAAAAAACTAGAGGGCCATGCACTAAGTTGTTGGGAAATCCACACACAGACACTTAGGCCAAAGGGTGATCCACTAGTAATTAAGTGGGAGGTTTTTAAAACCCTCATAAAGTCCTAGTTATACCTTATTGGTTATGTAGAGGACTAGTGGATTTGTTGGAATCACTTCATTCAAAGGCAAGGGAAGAGTGTGTGAGAGTAAACCATTGATTTTAGGAAGATGGAGATCATGTTGGGTATCTCTTCGAAAAACCCATACATATTCCTCAAGTATCTAGGTGGTCTACATAGTCATTTGTGTAATAAAGTGATTCTCATCAAAACAAGGATCGTTGATTAGGCTTGTGTCCAAGCATAATACCTAGAGAACATAGGTCATAAGAAAGGAAAACCAAGTGTTTCTAAGTAGAAATAACACTAAGATGGTTAAAAGGAGGGGAAGAAGAAGTGGAATGTAAAAGAAAAGAAAATGTCAGGTATTGCACATTAGTGCAAGGATTCAAACAACCACTACATCCATTGCAATATCGATTGTCACACTGAATATAAGTGTTGGAAGCTACATATAGATTTGAATACAAAGAATAGTAAGAAGGATGCCAAGAAGAAGAAACTACTACCCATGGATTTGAACAACCTAGTAGAGAGCAAGTCAGATGTGAATGAGAAGATTTTCGACACCTTAGTGCAGACGGAGGGGAATATGAGTATCATTCATCATAAGGAAGAGAAGGATATGAATAAACTCTTCCTCATTAAGATCCAAATCTTCCACATTAAGATCCAAGTTAAAAGGACCAAGGTGGATGCTCTATTCAATTTCGGTTCATAGGCCAACCTCATAGAAGTTGATTTGGTCAACAAGCTTGGGTTGGAAGTTCATGATCATCCTAGCCCATATCCATTTGGATGGGTAAAAAAGGATTCAGAGCTCAAGAACGTGAAACAATGTAAGATCAAATTTTCTATAAGTGCAAATTTTATTGATGAAGTGGAGTTAGATGTAGTACCCCTGTATGTGTGTGATCTAGTGTTTGGAATCCCCTACATGTATATGAGGGATGGGATTTTCATGAAAAGAGAAAACAAGTACCACTTGATCAAGTATGGGAATTATTACATCATTAATGCTCACAAAGTTAAATGCAATATCTATCTCGTAAGTTCCAACCAATAAAAAAAGTTGATCAGTTCTAGTAAGAAGTATGTATTTCTTTTCTTAAGAGAGAATCAATTGGGTGATTAATTGGTAAGAGTAAAGGAATCCCCAGAGGGATGTAATAAAGAGAGGAAACACTAATTGGAGGAGTTGTTGTAGGCATACAAAAGAGTGTTCCAGGATCCTAAAGTGTTACCACCTCTTGTAGAGAAATTTTTCCATGGATGGACAAACCCTCTCACTGACCTTATCACAACTAGAGACAAACTATATGATAGATCATTATGTTTTTACTCCTATATATAATTCATAAAAGCATATGATGAAAAGGAAATAATAAATAATAACTCACCTTTAACATGAAGGTTGTCCAATCGTATCCTTGGAATATATCCATTTAGATCCAACTCCTAGAAATATACTCCACATGTTTACTTGCATGTCAGATAGCCAAACAACCTTTCTCAAACCCTAGGCATACCAAAATGGAATTGCATGAAATTATATCTCATATAATATCTCAAGTACTACTAGAATCTACCAAAATCCAATCATGAAAATAACATTGATGATTAATACATAAGTTGGAGGGGGAAAGAACATAAATTAATATTGAATAAAGTAAGTTACAATAGGAAAAATTATTACCTTGAGCCAAGATTATTGTACTCCTTGCTACAAGTTTTTGAACTCCTCCTTATCCACGCTCACTTTGTTGGAATAAACAAGACTACTCACTATATAATGACAAGAAGACAAGAGGTTCTCTCACCTATTCTTATCGCCTCAATTGTGTTAGTGCCCAACACCCAACAATAATATAAAAATGATGACCAAGGAATCTTACTCAATTTCACTAGCATGAGGACACTTGGAATATTGTTTCATTATATAAAACCCCTTGATTTGGACTCTTATTATATGAATTTAGAGGATCTTAGATATAGTTTCATGGTATGGGAAATAGGTGAAAAATAAGTCACACACAAGTTCCATGCTCAATAATGCATCCTGACCAACCCATATCTCGTTGATATCCTTAGAACTTTCTAGCTCTAGAAGATATAAAGGGTGGCCATGGGTTTAGTACGGGAAGTTGAAAACCAATTTTGAATTATCTATGAGTAAGTCATGATCAACTACTCTTGTTCTTAGAATAATTATGGTTGGAATCTTTTAATGTGTTTTACAAGCAAATTCTTTGGTACATGTTATAATTTCAGGTTTAATACAACATTGACTTCTCTTCAAGGCCTAGAATGAAAAATACAAGTGTAATGCCACCTAAGGGGGGAGTGGAGCACGAGATTCAAGTGTTTCCCGACACCCTATTACCAAATATTGGGTTGTATAGGTAGTTTGTTTTGAAAGCAAACAATGTAAAGAAACAGTTGCAACAACTACTAGAGCAAGGAGTTATTCAACGAAGTAAATCACCTTGTGGGTCACCTATCATTATAGTACCCAAGAAGGATGGGACTTGGAGAATGTGTATCAACTACAAAGATTTGAATAATATCACACTCAAGAATTGGTACCCTTTGCGTAGGATCGATGATTTATTAGATTATTTATAGCATGCGAAGTACTTCACCAAGTTGGATCTCGAATAAGGATACCAACATGTAGGTGTTAAAGAAGAAGATAAATGGAAGACAACATTTAAATCAAGACAAGTTCATTTGAATGGATAATAATGCCTTTTGGTTTATGTAATGCACTAACTACGATGTATTGTGTCCCTCTTTAGATTTATTTTCAATAGTGTATTTGTATGACATATTGGTTTATAGCTCCATCTAGGAAGAGCACATCTCACATCTTATGCAAGTGTTAGAGAATATAAAACAACATCAACTTTCAATTAACCTTAAGAAATGTGAATTTTCTCTACAATCATTGGTATATTTGGGTACATGATTGGTGGAGGAGAACTCAATATAGATCCCACAAAGATGAAGGCCATGCTTAAGTGGTCAGTTCCTACTAATGTCATTGAAGTTATGATATTTTTTGGGGAAACACATCACCTATGAAAGTTAAAAGAATCATTTTCAACAGTATTTGTGGTGACTATGTGCCATAAAAACCAATGTTAAGAGTGCCTAGTGGGGAAAGAATCAACATAAAGCTTTAAATGGGATGAAATGAAAGATCAGTAAAGCACCAATTCTTGAATTACCCAACCATTACCTAACTTGCATAATAATTTTTAATTAAAGACATGCAAGTAGATATGCTATGGTATTAGTCTTGATATAGAGAGGTAAGATGGTAGGCTATCATTTTCAAATGTTTCATGGGGGATTCATAAACTACTATATGTATTATAAATAACTACATGACATCTTACCTTACTGCATGCCATCTTCATGTCATATTACCTCACCGCATGGAATATTACCTTACTGTAAGGCATCTTCATGCTCCCAGGTAGCATGTTTAGGATTGTAGCAGGTTCACTGGATCTTTACCAACTCTATAACTCGATTCCAGATCATTTTGTCTTTTCTTTCAATATTCATGTTGGTTGGACCTAAAAGTCTCCATCTGTCTCTACTTGAATAAGATGTCAATCAATAACATGGTTATGATCACGTACATACGTTTTTAGCAAAGAGACATGAAACACATTATGCACATTCATCGAAGAAGGAAATGCATGTAACACCTCGGGTTTTGAGCCCTGTATTAAATAATGTATTTTGTTAGGTTATGAAAGGCCAGAGTGCCTAAACAATTATTAAGAGGCCAGTGTGACTAGGAAATGTAATGTTCTGATCGTTATTAATATAAAAAACATCATTGGCTACTAGACATATAATGAAAAGAGTTATAGGGGGCTATGATTCCACAAGAGAGGGGGATTGGGGGGATAAGTT
>ML785877.1:249753-267338 GCA_009831015.1 Picea engelmannii
ATTTGGGGGGTTATCACTCATGTTCTTTTTCTTTTTCTTTTGCTAGTTGCTTCACTCATTCACTCATTTCTTTTCACTCATGCACTTATTCACTCAATTGATTGTTGTTCACACCTTTTGTCAGGATTTCACTCCATTCACCCTACCACCCACTCATATTTCCTCATAGGTGTCTTGGCTTGGGAAAGGAAAATGAACTGTTGAAGAGAATCCATGGTATTGTTGATTGTAGAGACTGCTGGTGTAATACAACCATGAATAAGGACCTGCATGTCTCATATACTTTGGTATGTGCCCAATATTTCTCACAACTGTGAGTCCGGAGAATACCAGCTTGGATATTTTGGATCAGTTGCATCAGAGCCCTGGAAGGAGAAGGACATCCTGAAGGACTACATGGTAGAGAAGGGGGGGCACATTGTCTTGGGTTGTGCAGGTTGGGTAGAAGAGATTTGGGTACGTGGATTGTTGTGGGTGTTGGGAAGCATGTGAGATCTTGAGTGATGACCGGTTTGGGAAGCCCAGTGACACTTTGTAACCGTCCTTGTGGATTCATAGCCCTAGCTCGGGGGTGACACTACTGCTGAGACTTGGAACAACAGTGCCTATGGTTGGGTGGAACGTCCTTGGTCTGCATCTAGTTGGTGTCTTGTTTTCATAAAATATAAGTGCTCTTTGTTATGTTTATTTACCTGTGTATGATTTATTCTGTTGTGTATTTATTTATCATTGAATTCAATATTTAGAATGTGTATGTTTGCTAGTTATTGTTTTGCATGACATACAATTCATTTATTTTATGTTATAATAGAATCTTGATCTATGGATGTGAACATTTCATGCATATTTGTTAATCAAGAATGTATCATAACTCGAATTAGTTCTAGAACACTTTACCTGTGGGTGGCTAGGTATGTTATAGATTGGTATAAAAACTTTAGTTTGAAACACCATAATGGAATAGTCTAGATATATTAGACATGATATTATGGTTTAGATTGAGTTATGACCTTGAATTCATGAAGCTCGGGAGGAATGACGTTGCAGATTTCATGGAGAAGCTAAAATGTCTATGATCCTTAGTAAGGGATTGAAGGATTGTGACCATCCCTTTCAAATTCAGGAACAATTGCCATCGTGGGATCAAGAGAGATATGGATCGTTGGATTGGAGGGTAGGTGAATAGGGGTTGTACAATGGAGATGAATAGGAGGTTGGGGTAAGAATTAATCGTAGCTGTCGAATTTGGTTGATCGATCGTCAGTCATTGATCGAAGCCAAGCAAGGAAGGACTTTGGAACTTCGTAGCTTCGACGATCTTGGTAGGCATGCAAGGCCTGAACTGTCAAAGGCTGGAGTCACAAATCCTCATTAGTCATTCGATATGATGGGAGGCATGGAAGGATATCCGTCCTTGATCGTGGTCAATCAACATTGACCTCTTTGGGAGTTTTCACTTTGGGAGTTTTAAAATTTGATGAAATGCTATAACCCAAAGTCCTGGAGCGTCGGAGTCTGGAAGTCCCATCAACTGTTATACAGAGGGGAGAACTTCAAGAGTGTTTCAGGCTATCAGATCTAGCAAGGGTAGAAGGATAGTGAGCTTTCAGAGTTTCTTAACCTTCCCCACTTCATTGTTCGGTAGTTCGGGAGTGTGGGTATTGTCTAGAGCGAAAAGCCTCGAAACCCGAAGCCTAGAGTTAATCACATCCATTGGCCATGGGATAAGCGTGAGTCATCAATTTGAGTTCGCTGTTTGGCTATTCAGGAGGTAGAGTGTATTGAAGTCAGGAAACTTCTGAAGCCCGAAGCTCCAGAGTCCTAGATTTCATTGATGATGTGGCTTGTGCCACATGGAAGGTGGTTGTGTGGGGACATGTGTCACGCAGATTCAACACCTTTTAGACCCCAATATGTAATTTTTTTAGTAACATGTGGCACACATGCCATGGGTCCACATCACCCTGGGTGACGTCAGTGCGCCTTGTCTTCTCCAGGAGTATGTGACTTCAGGGGTTTCCAAGTTTCTGCTAGTGAAAAGTGTCAGAGCCCGAAGTTGAAAAGGAACGTAGATCATCGATCTAAGTTTCTGTTGGGACCTTTATCAACCATTGGATCTGGAAGAGGGAGAGAAAGGTAATCACTTCGAAGGATTTTTACTCCAGGGAAGTGGTAGATTCAGAAATGGAATTATCTCAGAGCCCCAAAGCATCAAATTTCTGGAGTGTGTGAGAGTCACTCATATAAATGCTTGATTAGTTTTTAACCATGAATCTCGTTGAATCCTCCAGATGGGAGCAGGACCGTCCATTCTACAGGATATTAAATCTTTATCGTATGTGGTTGCTAGTGGAATTATTGATGGCTTCAACGAATTGTAACTACGGGGGAAAACATAAGTTGACAAGGGAAGGAAACTGAAGGTCGAAGTATGGAGGACTTGGTCCCAACGTCAGTCTCGTGATAAGGTAAAAAGGGCCTAGGAAGTAACCCAACCCTTGGTTATGTTGTTTGCACAAGCTCCCATGTGGAAGAATATAGAGCAAAGTGCTAAGGAAGGATTAAGCCCATGGTTTCGAGTCGTGGTCACCTGGGGAAGTGGTTTCAAGGAAGCACCTATGCAGACTTGAATTTTGTATTGGCTAAGGGATAACATGGAATTCGTATATGATGCAAACCAATATATATATGTTCTTCATGAATTGAGAAGAAAAAGGACCTATAGCATTGTTTGGAAAATTTTGTTTATCATATGCTTAATTCTAAAAAAATGGTCACTTGCACATTTTGCATAATTAAGGGGTTTAAACATATCAGTTCATAATGCGTATTCAAGAAATGGAATAAGGAGAGGGAGTTTCCAACCATGATAAATATGTCGAAGGACATAATATCATAGTTGTTAATGTAGAGATAGAATCCAATGGACACAAAGGAAGAAGGGAGCAAGACACATTGATAGAAACTATAAGAATCCTGAAAATAGAAGTGTAGAGTTACAAAGAAGACAATGAGAGGCTGATGAGAGAAAAATTTC
This sequence comes from Picea engelmannii, assembly GCA_009831015.1. NCBI lineage: Eukaryota > Viridiplantae > Streptophyta > Pinopsida > Pinales > Pinaceae > Picea > Picea engelmannii. The sequence continues at coordinate 252,791 of ML785877.1, forward strand.
AAATAAATGATTGAGTGATGCATAGCTTAAATTGGTTGCAAAGGAAAACAAATAATGGCTCAAAAAAAGAGGAATAAGGCAAGTATCATGAAAGAAGAGATGATCGTGGAAGAGTTGGCTATTCAAGGAGTGCTAGTAGAACTCATAGAAATCACTCACCTCCCTACTCAGCAAGGAATGTTTATGCATCTGAAGATTCCATAAGTAGTCCAAAGGTGTCTCCTGTTAGGCACCAAAGAAGAATACATGAATTGGATAGTTTGTAAGGAGAGTTGAAGAAGCTTAATCCACCATCCTTTGATGGTGAGAGAGAAAGGGAAGATGATGTTGAGGCATGGTTTCTTGGAATCAAGAGATATTTTTAATTGCATAACTACTCATCAAACCTAGAAGCCAATATTGCTACATACCATTTACATGGGAAATTTTCAATGTGTTGGGACCAGATGAAGCAAGTTGAGCATATTAATGAGAATAGGATCACTTGGAAGTATTTCAAGAAGTATTTTCAGAAGGATTACCTCTCAGAGAACTTCTATGACAAGAAAATGCAAGATTTCTTTGAACTTAGGCTAGGAAGCATGACCATGGGGGATTATGAAAGAAAGTTCTTGGGGATGATAAAGTATGTGGGGTATATAAAAGATGAGAAGGTGAAAGTACATAGGTTTTTAAGTGGATTACCATCCTTTTTTAAAGAGAAGATTCAATATGATGAACCTAGGTCTTTGACTGAGACCATCATGAAGGATAAGTACCTCATGTATGAGAAAGGAAAAGGTAGAGAATCCATGCAGAAATCTTGGAAGGATAAGAAGAAGGAGAAGTATGATCAGAGAAATAGGGGTTTCAAACCTCCTTTCAATAGAAATGAGCCTAATAAAAATCATCAAGACCAGTATGCAAAGGATGAATCCAAGAGAGAAGACTCCTTGGGAAAAAGGGGAATACCCCCAATCCAATGTCAGGGATGCAAAGAAGATCACCTATACAAGGATTGCCCTCACATAAAGGACAAAGTAAATACCGTTCACAACATCCAAGAGGATACAAAAGTAGAATACATGGGAACATTTATGTAGCTTTAAATGATGGACATGAAAAGTACTAGTCCAATAGTGGATAGATTACATTTGGAGAAAATTAAGCTTGGAAAATCAAGTTGGGTCCAACTAGCCACTGGAACCAAAAGGAGAATCCATGATATGGTCATAGGTTGGTCCATAAGTCTTAATGGTATGAATACTAATGTTGACCTAAATATTATACCATTGGGGTATTATGATATTCCAATAGGAATGGATTGGTTGGACAAACATCATGTTGTCCTAGATTGTCATAGCAAGACATTTACATGTCTTTATGTAGATGGAAAATAGAGCACTGTGAAAGGAGTTCCAAGACCCATCTCTACAAGGGAGATTTCAGCCTTATAGGGGAAAAGATGTTTCATAAAAGGATGTCAATTGTATGCGACCCATGTGGAGGAGAAAGAAAAGAAAAAGGGGCCAAGCCTTGAAGATTTATCGGTACTACAAGAATTTTCATATGTATTCTAAGAAATACCAGGGTTTCTACCTAAAAGGGAGATATATTTCTCTATTGATTTAGTGTTAGGAGTTACCCTAGTGTCAAAAACACCTTACATAATGAGTACACCAGAGTTAAAATAATTACAAATGTAGTTGGAAGAATTTTTGAGGAAAGGATACATGCGTCCAAGTGTTTCACCTTGGGGAGCACCGATACTTTTTGTAAAAAATAAAGATGGAACTTTGAGGTTGTGTATTGATATTAGACAGTTGAATAAATCCACTGTGAAGAACAAGTACCCACTACCTAGAATCAATGACCTCTTTGATCAACTAAGAGGGGAAAATATATTTTCCAAGACAGACTTGTGATCAGGGTACCATCAGGTAAGAATCAAGGAACAAGACATCCATAAGACAACCTTTAGAACCAGGTATGGGCATTATGAATTTGTAGTGGTGCCATTTGGATTATCCAATGCACCAACTGTCTTTATGTGCTTAATGAATGGCATGTTCAAAAATTATTTCAATAAGTTTGTCAGAGTATTCATGGATGACATACTTGTCTATTCTAAGTCAGAGGAAGAGCATGAACATCACCTAAGATTGGTATTGCAAGTGTTGAGGGAACATCAGTTGTATTCCAAGCTTAGTAAGTGTTCTTTATATCAAGAGAAGATCCATTACTTGGGGCACATTATTTTAGAATAGGGTATAGCAGTAGATCCATATAAGATTGAATCCATTAGAGGTTGGCCAACACCCAATAATTTTTCATAAGTCAGATATTTTATGGGGTTAGCCGATTACTACAGAAGATTTATACCAGGGTTCTCTAATATTCATCATCCCGTCACTTATTTTTAGAATAAGGGAATTAAATTTGAATGGACATATGAGTGTGAAGAGAACTTTAATTTGTTGAAGGAACTACTTACTAGTGCGCATATCCTAAGGATTGTTGACCCAAATGAAATTTTTGTGGTATGTACAGATGCATGTAAGGAAGGGCTTGGTGGATTCCTCACTCAAAATGTACATGTCATTGGTTATGAGTCCAGAAAGATTAAAGAAAATGAGAGGAACTATGTCACACATTACTTGGAACTTGTTTCCATTGTTCACGCATTGAATATATGGAGGCATTACCTCATGGGAAAGATAATTGAATTAAGAACAAACCATAGTGGTCTGAAGTATTGTTTTGAAAAACTAACTTTGAATGTCAGGAAAACAAGATGGCTGGAATTTTTAAGTGAATATGACTCTGACATAAAGCATATCAAAGTAAAGGAAAATAAAGTTGTTGATGCACTTAGTAGAAGAATACATCTCATGCATGTTAAAGTTGTTAGTATGCATCAATCAGACTTGAAGAGAAGAATTTTAGATGTTGTTGTTACAGATCAACATTACCTACATGTAAATAAAATCTTGCAACAAGAGGATGTACAATATAAAATGAAAGAGTATGAGATGAAGGAATATGGATTACTTATGTATAAAAATAGAATTTATGTTCCTAGTTTCGGAGAACTCGGGAATTTGGTAATAAAAGAAATGTATAATGTTCCATATGTTGGACATCCTGGTTACGAGAAAAAAATTGTAGCAATGAGAAGCCAATTATTCAGGATGGGAATGAAAAAGGATGTTGCTGATTACATCACCAGATGTATGGAATGTTAGAGAGTGAATGTTGAGCATAGGCACCCATCGGGGTTGCTACAACCCTTACCAATTCCAGAGAAGAAATGGGAAGTGGTAACCATTGAATTTATAACAAAATTTCCGAGGACAACAAGACAACATGATTCGATCATGGTAGTGGTTGATAAATTGACAAAGGTTTCTCATGTTGTTCCTGTAAAAACAACTCATACAACAACTAATATTGTAGAAATTTACATGAAAGAGATTTCTAGGTTGCATGGGATACCTATGACAATTGTCTCACACAGAGACACAAAGTTTACTTCAAATTTATGGAGGGGATTATTTAAAGGATTTGGTACAAATATGAACTTTAGAAAAGCATACCATCCACAGTCACATGGGAAGATAGAGAGAGTCAACCGAGTAATGGAAGACATGTTGAGACTGTATGTGATGGATAAGCCATCTAAGTGGGAAGATTAATTTCACTTGGTTGAGTTTGCCTATAATAATGGGTATCAAGCTTCATTGAAAATAAGCCCATTTGAAGCTTTGTATGGAAGGAAATACAATACTCCAGTCAGTTGGTACAACCCAGTAGATAGAGTGGTACTTGGGCTAGAATTGCTCAAGGATATGGAAGATCATATGGTTAGGATTAAGCAGAAATTAAAGGCACCTCAATATAGATAGAAAGTTTATGCAGATAAGAACACGACAACTAGAGAATTTAAATTGGGGGAGCATGTGCTTTTAAAAGTGAATCCCATGAAGATATCTTTGAAGTTGGGTAGTTGTACAAAGATAGCAGCCATATTCTGTGGTCCATTTGAGATATTGGACATAATAGGGCCAATTGCATACATTCTTGAATTTCCTACTTCCATGAATGTGCATAATGTATTTCATGTATCTTTTCTAAAAAAATATGTTTATCATCCTAACCATGTTATTAATTGGCATCTGATTTAGGTAGAGAAAGAGGGAGACTTTCAAGTTCAGTCAATGCGAATATTGGACAGAAAAGTAAAAATTCTCTGGAATCGAGTTATAGAGTTGGTAAAAGTCAAGTCGACCTGTTATGGTCCTGGAGATGATACCTAGGAGCATGAAGATGCCATGCGGATAGAGTACCCGCAACTTTTTGAATAAATTTTGAGATTTTGATCTCTGTTTTGTATATGCACTGAGGACAGTGCCATAATAAGGGGGAGGGGATGTAACACCTTGGGTTTTGAGCCCCATATTAAATAATGTATTTTGTTAAGTTATGAAAGGACAGAGTGCCTAAACAATTATTGAGATGTCAATGTGACTAGGAAATGTAATGTTCTGATCATTATTAATATAAAACACATTGTTGGCTGCTAGACAGACAAGGACAAGAGTTACAGGGGGCTATGATTCCACAAGAGAGGGGGTTTGATGGGATAAGCACTTATTTGATATTTTATTTAATCATTATTGTCTTAATGGATAATATCAGTTACATGAGCTTCTTCGGGGGGGGGGGATGCCAAGTGGTTCCTTAATTCCAATAATTACATAAACTTGTCCTTGGTCTATTTGGGGGGTTCTCACTCCCATTCTCGTTCTTGTTCTTCTGCTAGTTTCTTCCCTCATTCCCTCATTTTTTTTTCACTCGTGCACTCATTCAATCAATTCCTCATTGTTCACACCCTTCGTCGGGATCTCACTCCATTCATCCTACCACCCACTCACTATTCCTCATTGATTCTTTGGCTTGGGAAAGGAAAACGAACTACTGAAGAGAAGCCATGGTATTGTTGGTTGTAGAGACCATTGGTGTAATATAATCATGAATCAATACTTGCATGTTTGAGATGTTTTGGTCTATGCCCAATCTTTCTCACAATTGTGAGTCTGGAAAGTCTCAACATGGAGATTCTAGACCAATTGCACTGGAGCCCTGGAAGGAGAAGAGCAAATTGAGGGACTATGTAGAAGAGAAAGGGGGGTCCATTCTCTTTGGTTGTGCAGGTTGGGTAGAAGAGAGATGGGTACTTGTATTGCCATGGGTGTTGGGAAGCCTGTGAGAGATTGAGTGTTTAATGGTTTGGTTAGGCGAGTGACATTTTGGAACCATCCTTGTGGATTCATAGCCCTGGCTCAGGGGTGACAGTGTTGCTGAGACTTGGAACAACAATGCCTACGGTTGGGTGGAACGTCCTTGGTCGGCAACGAGTTGGTCTCTTGCTTTCAAAAAATATAAGTGCTCTTTTTTATGGTTATTTACTTGTGTATGATATATTCTACTGTGTATTTATTTATCATTTAATTCAATATTTAGAATGTGTATGCTTGTTGGTTATTGATGGGCATGACATACGGTTCATTTATTTTATGTTATAATAGAATCTTGATCTATGCATGTGATAATTTCATGCATCTTTATTAATCAAGAATGTATCATAAGTCGAATTAGTTCCATAAGGGGACTCGAAGTTAGTGTATCTCGACCTATGGGTGTTTGGGTATGTTACAATAATATTTGTGGTGACTACATGCCATAACAACTAATGGTAAGAGTGTCTAGTGGGGAAAAAATCAACATAAAGCTTTAAATGGGATGAAATGAAAGATCAGTAAAGAACCAATTCTTACATTACCCAACCATTACCTAACTTGCAGAATTATTTTGAATTAAAGATAGATGCAAGTAGATATGCTATGGGATCAATCTTGATCTAGAGAGGTAAGATGGTATGCTATCATTCTCAGATGTTTCATGGGGGAGTCATAAACTACCGTATGTATGATAAATAACTCTATACCTTGGTTCAAGCTATTAAAAAGTGGAAGAAATACTTTATGGGAAAGGAAACCATTATCCACACTAATCACCAACCATTGTAGTATTTGTAGGCCCATAATAAGCTTTAGCAAATAAGACACTACAAGTGGATGGTTTTTTTTGTAGAAGTTTCATATAGTCATCAAATATAATAAGGGAAACACTAATAAGTTGGTAGACATTATTTCAAGGCCACACACATCAAATATTATAGATTTGGGAACTCTTATGCACATGGAGAATTTTACCCATGATGCATACAAAGAGGTATACACAAAAGATGAGGACTTTAAAGAGATGTTTTAGTAGCCACATGGCCAACTTCATGTAGAAGAAGGTGACCATAAGGATGACTATAATCTCCATAATGGGTTTCACTACAAGCTATACAAGTTATATGTCCATAAAGGTGACATATTGTGTCTTATCAGAAAGGATCACACCTACAAGGTTGCATGACATTTGGTGTTGGGAAGACAACAACCAATTTGCAAAGGTATGTTTGTTTTGTCAAAATGAAAGAAGATGTATCTTGGTATATGAGAGGATGCATACTTTGTTGTACGGACAATCCAAATAATAGAAAGAAATGTTTATACCATCCCTTACCTATACCCACTCGACCCTAGGAAAGCATTTCCATGGATTTTGTTGGTGGTTTTCCAACAACTAGGAAGGGATATGACTATTTATTTGTGGTAGTTGAAAGGTTCAAAAAGATGTGCATTCTTATTCCTTGTAAAAATACCATCAAAGGATAATAAGAAACAAACATGTTCTTTGAATAGGTCTAGGTGCAATTTGAAGGAGCATTGCTTCAAATAGGGATATTAGATTTCTCAGTGACTTTTGGAATACACTTTTAGAAAAGATGGACACCAAGTTGAAGAGATATACAACATTCCATCTAGAAATAAACAGGTAGACATAATTAGTAGACAGAACATTGGTTCAATTTTTGATGGGTTACAATCAAAATCATCCAAATACCTAGGATACAAATCTAATCTATATTCAACACTCTTATAACAAAGAAGTCCATACTTCTACAGATAAGTCCCCTTTCAAAACTTGATTTTGGTATTTTCTTCCTTCGCCCTTGGATGTTGTATATGGAAAAAAAGGGGGAGTGAGGGAATATGTCATAAGAGAATCATTTAAATAAGAGAAATTTATTAAAAAGATTAGGAATATCCATTTTTAAGTACAAGAGACATCGAAGAATTCATAGGAAAGGTACAAATCTTGACATGATCAACACATAACTAAGAAAATATTCAAGGTGGGAGATAGAGTATGGTTGGAGCTAAACAAAGAAAGGCTACAAGGTCCTAGTAAGAAGACCAGGGCTCTACAATATGGCCCTTTTGAGGTATTGGAGAAGATGGGTGATAATTCCTATGGAGTCGGTCTACCCCCATATATGTGCATTTTATTAGTGGTGAATGTGGAAAATCTAAATCTCTATGAGCCTTCTATGTTGGATCAATAAATTGTGGAGTAGTTTCTATGTACCATATAGGAATTAGAACCATAAACTTAGGAAGAGTTGGAAAAATATATAGTTTTGCAGAATAAGTCCAGAACTACTAGACAAGGGAAGCATGACCTTTGATAGATTGGGTTGGGTACTTCATGGAGAAGGTAGAGGAAAAATTTTGTCACCTCATTCAATAAAATATTTTGGGGATCGAAAGGTTTCATAAATGGGGAGGTATGATCTAGAATGGATCATTATATAATTTTTCATCTATCTTGGTACTTTCTGGGTGAAAATTGGAGCAATTGCATTGCAGTACCCATTTTAGTGGCATGTCCCAGTTTGTTATTAGGATAAATTTGAGGTATAAAATGGGTCTCCTAAGAAAAGTAATAAAATAATAGTTAAAATAATAAAATAAAATCTATGGATTTTCAAAGAGAAAGAAAGAAAACTACTTTTTTAAATCATATTTTTTACTTATCTCCTTATAGGTTTACTCAAATTTCAAATGTAGGAACTCATTGGGTTTGGAATTAAATTATGCATCCAATAAGTACCCACTCTACACACTTATGATAGACCCACAGTGAGATAAACTATAAATACATGAAAAAAACATGTTTTTTTAAAAGAAACCATGAGGGTCTATGAAAAGTATGCAGAGTGGGTACTCATTGGATGCAAAATTTAATTATGCATCCAATGTAAATGTGTTGAACCTGCACATAATATATATAGCTAGAAAATGACATACACAATTTGTAGAGAAAATATGAGATAAGAGAAGCATGAGAGAAAGAATGGAAGAATTCTCATTAACCAAATGAATGAATGATAATTTACACATGATATACTATGTATAACTCAACTAATATGCATTGGAGGAAAATCCAATGCACCATAGTGGTGGTTTAGAGTGATTTGGACACACACCAAGAATTATGGGAGTAACTTTCCACCTAGTATAGTCTTTCAGGTAGTTATGGGAGTGAACTGCCACCTAGTCTGAGTTAACTAGTCTCTCAGTCTTTAGTTAACTGACTGAAACATAGTGAAGTGAGGAGGATATTAGGGAATCATGAGTAATGCACTAGTTTGGTTATGATCCCAAGGACAATGTTCATTATCCGGTGATGATCCCAATGTTGCATGGTGATAATCCCAATGTGGCATCTAGACTCCACTCAATTGATCAAATTGAAGTGTGAACTGAAGAGAATTTTATTCTAGATGAATATTCTCCCTAAACTAATAATGACTAATAAACATAGGGAAAACCTTAGGAAAATGAAATCCTAGGTGTGTGTGAAGTATCTCCAACACCCCCCCTAAACATCACTATGGTGAACCCCNGTAAAAAGAAGAACTGAAAGGTGCTAGGAAATTGTGTCCTTCACTCCAAGGCGACTGCGTAGAAAATGGAACTTATGCTCAGTGAAGGTATTGGTGAATATTTTTGCAGTCTTTTTTGCTGAAGGACATAACTACAGGTCAATGATCCCCTCATGTATTAAGTCTCAGATGTAGTGTGTTATCACCATAACAATTTTTATTTTTGATGGAATCCAAGTCTCGGGACTTAGATGGGACTAAACTGGTGTAGAGATGTGATAAACTAGAGGATGGGGCCACATCTAGTGAAATAAGGCTAAATCTAGCCGGGGCGTGGAGTTTACGGGACACGGTGGACAACAGATCTCAGGCACCACAGATCAACGTTCAATAGCCATATCAGGCAGAGAACTAGTGTGAAGATTAATTATTTGAAAGCAGGCAAATGAAAATACCTTGGTTTCGGCTCGGGTCCACGTGGTGCCACCAAATGCATAGCGGGGCAAAAAGCAGTCTACCCCAAACCTCTTTTCCTCGTCCCCCATATCATTTTTTTATGCTTTTTCAAATCATTTGAACTTTAAAAGTGGCGCGACCGCTCCAGTCGAACCTAAGCTCAATAGTGCACCAAATTCACACATCATCCACTCATTTGAAGGTATTTTTCATCATCACCATAGATCCTGTCGTTTTTTCCGTAACAAAGCAAGATCCCCTGCCAAGCGAAGAATCCCTAATCGACAGATACTCTGATGTGTTTGCCACCAAAATAACTGTCTCACCCATCTCTGTGTCTAGAGTCAATTTGTCAGATCATGTAGGGAGACAAATACCCTTTCTCGATGCGGTCCAAGCCTCCATAGTTCCTTACGTCATCGAAGTCGAATTCCCTTTCCCATAATTCATAGGCTGGTGCGCTGAGCAATACTCACAGGAAGAGAGGGTCGTTTTAAATAGGTTAGGGTTGAAGGTCCTATGTAGAATAGATTTCCCATCCATTCGATACACCCTCAACATACCAGAGTCCCCTTCCACAGCTTATGAACCCTTTGAGGAAGAAAAGATAGTTACATCTTACAGCGAATGTCCTCCCAAGGTCAAAAACCTATTTTTCCAGACAATTGTCAAACCCGAGCAGTATTCTGAGAGTCTGTCCCTACCAATGAATATAAATTCCATGGTTATCGAGATCCAGAGGGTCTGTTCCATACTCAGTCAGATTTTAGGTCCGGATAATGAAAAAATATGTAGTTGAGGTCATGTTAGGTTTTCTGTTAACCTTTTTCCAGTCAGAATCCAATTAGTCAGTTAGTATCAGTTTTGATAAATTCATAGCTAATAATGTACACAAACATCTAGTAAACTTCCAATCACTAAGGCGCTTCAGGTATTACACATACTTGTTGAAAATGCTCCTGGAGACAAACAAGAAATATTTCCTTGAAGCAACATTCATCTCCACTGAATGAAAAAGAATCACAATGCTCATTTTCATAAATAAGATCATGTCCAGAGTTTACAACTTGATCTTCAACACCATCCTACCAAGATTCCTCGAGGACATGAAAAGTTACTTACAGCCAAATTCAGAAAACAAAGTAGGAGATTGGGTGTTGTTCATGCATTCTATAGTAATTTGGGTATATGGATTTCAAGAGACACCTTATATTCTCCCTATATTTCTGACACCCAGAGTATTTGCACTGGAGTTCATCAGACAAAGAATCATCTCAGAGACAAAACATTTCCTGAAAATGCATAAGGTGCCCAACCTGAAATTTCCTTTCATCATAGGACCATTTGTTGTGAAGATTAGAGCTTTCTTACCTTAGATCTAGGTCAAACTCAAGGAGTTTTGATTTGCACAGCTACAGGGGAGAATATATGATCCACATCAGGTCATATCTAAAAGAATATTGATGAGCAAATAAGGCCCTTATGAACATGAGTATGTTGAAGGTTTTGACAAATTAGAAAATTTGGAAACCTGTGCTGATATGGAAGCCATCTTGCAGCCTGTTCAAATAGAACAAGTGGGGCCAACCCTACAATAGACCCCTCAGAAGATGACATTCCAAGTTCCAAAGTAACTATCTACACCAAGAGAAGCAGTTCAGGGGCCCTAGGCACCAGTAGTCAATAGACTACTCCCAAGAAGATAAAGATCAAATAATATCCACAGATAGTAGATCTGGAGGAAGAAGAGCCTAAGGAGTAGGTAAGTATGGATATGGTGGAGAGTGGCACCAGTAAGGAAGAAGCTGGTAAAATAAGAATGCCCCAAAGTGAAAGCATCTCAAGAGAATTCAGCAACAAAAAGCACATTTTTGATAAAGCACTTGGAGCAGTTTACCAATCTAAAGAAGATTTAGCAAAGCAATATGCTATGAAAGGAAGCTTGGCTATGAGTGAAATAATGGATTTGATACCTGAGGTGGAAAATATTTCTCAACATAGGTCTTCTCTCTTCTCAGTTAGAGATGTAGATAAGAAGACACTCAACATAGGAATTGCAGATGAGGATAAAGTGTTTGAGGTCAAGCTGCATTATGAAAACATCAGTGCCCTAGACAAGGTGAAATTCCACAGAAAAACTAGTGACATGATGTATTCGGACTACCTAGGTTTGATCTTAAAGGTTTCAAGGTTGAAAACTCATGCACTTAAGATGGAGGTACAATTGAGATAAGAGAAATAATCTAGCATAGCTTGGCAGACTCAAGTCAAGAGATTAGAATCTGAAGGCCCTCAGGGGGTAAAAGTTTCTATAGAAGAGAAAGACAAGATGTTTCAAAGAATGAAGAAAAGGCTAAATATGTCTGCCACAGAGCATCCACAAATAATAGAGCTAGCTTCTGTAGAAAAAGAAAAAGAGACATTTCGACAAGAAGCATTGAATTACAAGGCTAAAGTGTTGCAACTGAAGAAGGAAAAGGTGAGTTGGTCACAAGGATAGATAGGAGCATCAGACATGGTTGTTTTTGCACCTTCTAATATAGAAACTGAGCAAAGCACCAATGGATTGGTTCATGCTATGTCCCAAGTTAGCTTGAAGGCAGAAGAAATCAAGAGCCTTAAGGGAGACATAGAAAAGATGCAACAAGAAATAAGAATAAAGGATGAAAATATGGCCCAGTTCCAGAAAGAGAATCAAACTTTACAGGAAAGAGTAGACAAGTTGAATACAAGGTTGAAAGGAAAAGGATTGTTTCAAGGAGCCAAACACGTCATCTAGGACTCTATTTCTACTAAAGTTTCTAAGTTTAGAGTATACTTAAATTCTGTCAATGATAAAGATAACATGGCCATCACAACCAGAAGAATTTGCACTGTTGTGGGTGAAACGTTGGAAAAGAAACCCTCAGACCAGGCCCAAAATGCTATAAATCTACTGAATTCCATTCCCACTTCTAAAATTCAGACCATTGGGGTCAAAGACAGGACCACATTGATCATTTAGGCTAGGAGAGTTATTGCCAAGCATTACTTTCTTAAATCAGTCCAGACCAAGGCCATGCAGATGGAGAAGAGCATACAGGAATTAAAATACCATTTTGAAGAGTTGTTTGTCAAAGGCCTCCCATCATTTTAGTATGGAAAATTGAAATTTTATGATCAGGAGGAGTACAACTCTCATCATTTTATTATTACCAAACCCTTGAGGTAGGGCAACACCATACAATGGATCCTGTTATGGAAGAGATCCTCTCTTGTTCACTTGCCTCTTCGAGGGGGCATCCTCCTATTGAGCTACCACTCCAAATATAATACCTCTCTTCATATACCATTACATTGCTTGAACCCCTGTATATAGTGCTACCATCACCTAAGAACATTCTAGAGGAGGAATCTTCTAGAAGTAGAACCTTCTAAGAAGCCCTCTTACATTTATTATATCTAACTACCATAGTGGGCCTTATTTAATAATATAGTGGACCTAGTCCACCTTACATTGAATGGCCTCCACTATTATCACTATGGGCCCTCTACCCCCCCCACTACCTCTTTAGCTACCTTACATTCCATCCCCCTTATGAAAGCATTGTCCTCAATGCTTGATGTACAACCATATACCAGGGTCCCATGGATAATTGTGGACCATAATGTTGAAGAAGACTGGGGAACCAAGGTCCCATGCAGAAAGGAAAGCCACCATGCTGAATTAGTCCAACCACCATTGTAAGCCTGGGTCCCATGTCCAAGTTCTCATGTAAACTCCTTGTGGAATATTTTGGAACCCAATAACCAACTCAAAATGATGCTCCAAAGATTGACACCTGTCATGTGGATCCAAATAAGAATATCCATACACATAGTGGAAAAGGGTCGTAGCAGAATCTGAAAGGAATAATACCACTATAGAATATGTAGGATGGACACTGGTAATAAGCATTGGCTCTCGATTTGTCACATTGATGCTCTCTACAGAAGGAGGATTAGAGTCATCAAATAAAATATGAAAGTGGTTGTCATCCCAGAAATGACAACTATCCATATACCAATAATCACAATCGACCTCAAAATCATACCAAACATATATCTCTTGATTATATTCATCCTTGATTTCGGCCATAAGAAATCTCTCCTGCATGCTATCCAATGAATCTTGAATACTACGAAAACTATCATTGAGGCCATCTACAAGGTCATGCAATCTAGCATCCAATGTGTCATACAATTGAGATTTGAATGCTTCAGTAATTTGTAGAATTTCTTTGAGGGTTTAAGATGAAATAGTTATCTGAGCACCCTATGAACTCTTCAGTCTCACAGCTGTCATGAAAAAACCCCAAAAAATAGAACAATAAGTTATGGTAGAAAATCTCGGTTTTTTTCTGGAAAAGCCCTAAAAAAATGTTGAATTTAAAATGCTCATAACTTCACTTTTTGGACTTCGTTTTAGCTGATTGGTTTTTTGAAATTGGGTGAAATTGTGAGAGGAAATCAGATATGTAATTTTTTTGGGCAAATTCAGCATCTAGCTTCTTACATAAATAAAAACAATCATGCTGCCATCAGCAGAAAAAACCCTGAAAAGTTGTAGACTTTAAAACTTCAATATCTTGACTTCCCAGATTCCGTTTCAGATGATTTTGTTTTTCAACTTGGGTGTTTTTCTGAGAGGAACTCAGATCTACAACTTTTTTATGCAATTTTTTCACAGAAATATATCGAAAATTTCTGGAATGTCGCGACCCTCTTTTTTTCTTCTCTGAAAAAAAAAATCTACAAAAATAAAAAAAAATTTCCCACAATGTTTGCCAAGGAAAGTGATTTGATACCACTTGTTAAGAATCTATACTAGATCTACAAATTTAATCACCACAAATACTAAATACACAATAGATCCACAGAGAAAGATAGAAGAAACCACACTTTATTATTACCAAACCCTTGAGGTAGGGAAACACCATACAATGGATCCTATTATGGAAGAGATCCTCTCCTGTTAACTTGCCTCTTCAAGGGGGCATCCTCCTAATGAGATACCTGTCCAAATACAATACCTCTCTTCATATCCCATTATATTGCTTGAACCCCTTTATATAGTGCTACCATCACCTAAGAACATTCTAGAGGAAAAATCTCTAGAAGTAGAACCTTCTAAGAAGTCCTCTTACATTTATTATATCTAACTACCCATTTATTATATGTAACTAGCATAGTGGGTCTTATTTAATAATATAGTGGACCTAGTCCACCTTACATTGAATGGCCTCCACTAAT
>ML785877.1:267364-283383 GCA_009831015.1 Picea engelmannii
TCAGTTCAACTATTGTAATCAATTTCTAATTGAAAGAAACTTGAGTTGTATAAATGCTAGAAGTTCCAAATGTATTAATGTTGGCAGAAGTGCAAGGGCACCTTTAGTTATTTTCTGAACTCTATTGTAATTTTCAGGAGCTGAATTGGATACATATGCAAAAGATTTTGAAGTCTCTATGAAAAGTTTCTGATGGTGGTGATATGAGTTTTGTCTCCTTTCATTGTATGTATTTCATGTGTTGTTAATTCCATTTTCATTGTCTTTTGTTCAAATTGGATAGTTAAAAACTTAGAATTCATCTTATGATACTCTCATCTTAAGAAATTTAAACTGTGTGTATTTCTTCTTAACTAATTCAAAATTCATTTCATTAATGCTCTGATGCAGTTATTTGTTTTCTCCTTCTTCTTACACTCTACTTAAATTCAATTTATAACTTAGATTCATCACCTCACTTAGCCTTTATCCTTTGGAGAGTTCTACCAACTAGTCATTCTTTTCATTCACTTTCATAATTTCGAATCCATAGCCCTAAGTGTCCCTCCCCTTCCTTGCCAACAACTTTATAAAAAGAAAAACCCAAAACAAACTAAATCTAGCCATTGTTTGCCAAAGAACATCAAGTGACATGAGAGATCCCTCTCTGAGTTGAGCAGGCTACTACCCAGCTCTAAAGTTGGCTGAAATAGTTACCTCTGTCGTTTTTCTATCAGCCTGAAAGAATTTACAGAGTGCTAACATTCTGGCACCATTTTAGGGGAACGAAAGTGAAATCTTCTTTGGGAAGAGAATGACTTAAAGCTTCAGTTTTGATTTCTGAGGGTGACAGTGAATCAAATACCTTATTGGTTGAGATTGTTTTTTCCCTTGTGACTCCATTACCAAGAGACCAGTTGTACCAAGCAATTTGAACTAGAAACCTTGACTCCCAAGAGAGTTCAAACTAGGAGAAACCTAGACCCAGAAGCTTCCATCCCTGTGTCTGACCTTGAAAGGCTTGTACACAAGAGAAAAGAAAGACAAATTAACCAATTTTTGTGCTTATACCGATACCTATCCTTTGCCAAATATGGAGTAACAAGAATTGAAGACCTCGAGTTTGATGTGAAATTTTAACAAACTCTGTTCATAACTAAATCTGAATCTTATTTGAATGAGGTCATATTTGACAAAAGGAGGTTCCAGGATTTAATTTTCGTTGCATCTAGAAAGCCTATAGTGATTCATACGCAGAACCAACATCCTCTTCAACCCCTCATAGCAACCACGACAACTAGATTTTCTCGTCTTGTACTTCCTTCTCAGCTACATGATTTTCCTCAAGAGTATAATCTAAGGATCAAAATGTATGATGCTAAAGGTAGTGTGTCAGCCCAAAAACATCTAGACTGGTTCAATGATTTTTCAAACTTGGAAGAAGTAGATTTTGAAGATGCAAAAATGAGACTATTTGCACAAATTCTTGCAGGAGAAGTGAGGAAGTGGTTCAGAGCTCTTCCAACAGCTAGTATCATAAATTTTGAAGCCTTTGAAACCAACTTTCTTGCAAAATGAGATGACAAGAAAAAACCCCTTCAGTTGTTAACTCAGTATAACAACATGAGGAGATCGCTTGACGAAACAATGCAGGAGTTTTCAGCCAAATTTGTAAAGGTCTATAATTTGATTCCTACTGAGGTAGAAACCCCCCCTAAAGCTTCTCAACTCATATATGCTGATTCATTTGAAAGTGATTTTTCTTTTTTTATTAAGGGATCGAAGATCTACTTCATTAGATGATATGATGCATGATGCCATAGAAGTTGAGGTAAATCTAATGGATTCAGGAAAGATCAAATCTAACTCTGACATGGACATGAACAAAGATCAAGGTAAGGCACAACCTTCAACCTCACAATCATCAGAAGAAAGGTTTGAAACAATGATGAGAACCATGGAGAGAATGATGGAGAGAATGGACTTAGATAATAGGCCTAACCCCAGAGAACAGGCTGATGGTCCACCCAGAAATCCGAGGAGACCAACAATCCCACAAATCAGACAAAGAGAACAAAGAAAGCAGGGGAATCAGGGAAATCCTTGAGATCAGAGAAATCAGGGGAATTAGGGAAATCAAGCGAATCAAGGAAATCATGGGGATCAACAAATAAGGCCTCGTTTTCAAAATAATTATGTAAATGAGAATTATGATGGATATTTTGAAGACAACATGAACTACTATGATGATACAGAAACAAAGGTGTTTTTGACTAAAGAAGAACATGACTAGTTCATGGATGCAAGTGAGATCTTCATGCAAGATGAGGAGGAAAGATTATCAGTAGAAAGGGAATCTTACCAAAAAGGATTGTAGAATGCCATCATGCAATTCTAGAGACAACGCAATCTTCGAAATCGTAAAATGCCTGAAAACCCCCCAAAGAGAAATCCCCCAAAGGGAAATCCTTCAAAAGGAAACCCCACTAAAAAAGTTTAGAGTAACATACCCTCTTCAAGTCAGCCCCAAAAAGATTCTACTAAAAAATATGTTGAAGACAAAGGAAATTAGAAAGAAGATCCCTAGAAGAAAATACTAGAAGTGGGGAAAGAGACGGTCACCAAAGATTTAGAGAAAACCTCATCCTCCTTTAATTTTGAAAATGAGATGGCCAATATTAAAATTTATGTACCATTCAATGAATTGATCAAGAACAATGAATATATAAATTAGATCATCAAGATGATTAAGATGGAACAAACTTATGACACTTTGAACATATAAGATGATCACCCAACCATCTTATTTGACCCATGAGTGGAGGCAAATAGTGATGTTGAAGATGTTCCTCCTTTCTATGTCAGCCTAAAAATCCATGATATGACTTTGAACAATGCCATGTTGGATTCAAGATCATCTCATAACCTAATACCCAAGGTGGTCATGGACCAACTAGGCCTTGACATCACAAGGCCTTACAAAGAGCCGTTCTCTTTTGATTCAAGGAAGGTGAAGTGCCTATGTATTATCAAATATCCAGTGGTATCTTTAGCAAAAATCCCAGCAAAGAACATGGTTATGGATGTAGTGGTTGTTGATATTCCTCCCAAGTTTGGCATGTTGTTATCCAGGTCACGAGCTACAAAATTAAAGGGAACTCTCCAGATGGACATGTCATACACCACCACCCCTGTCTTTGGTCTAGACAAAAGGTTATACAGAGAGGTTTTTCTCAAATATATGGTCATCAACAAGTCACATCTGAGTAATCATCCCATCTACTCTGTTGAAACTAAGTTGGGGTCTTCCATTTTCTTTAATGACCTATGTTTTGAATAGAAAGAGCCAAAAATTGATATAGCTGACAAAAACATATTTGATCAGTAGATAGAGAAGTTTTTAGAGCAGCAGGAAAACACAAAAGATCAGATATGTAATATGAGTTTCGATGGAGATGTCATCAAATAGGGATCATGGGTTGGTGTATGGATCAATCACCCCAAAGAAAATTCAAAATTATGCTCTTACAAACTTGTTTTTGAGTGCACGAATAACATGGCCGAATATGAAGCATTAATATTGGGGTTGAAGGTTATGAAAGAATTGGGTGCCAAAATAATAGTTGTACATGGAGACTCTGATCTAATTATCAAACAAATCAAAGGCATATACCAAGAAAAACATCCCAGACTGAGGGCATATAGGAACCTAGTGCTAGATCTCCTTGATAAATTTCTAGAGTATAATCTTTCAGTAGTTCCAAGAGGGTAGAATCATATTGTTGATGCTTTGGATACTTTAGCAACGGTTTCCAAAATTCCAATATTCCCTAACATAAAATATGAGGTTGAGGTCAAGTATAGACCAACAATACCAAATAATATTAAGTATTGGTAGGTTTTTGAAGATGACAAACAAATAGAAAGGTCCCTCAAGATGGAGGATGAATTTTGGAATCTGAACATTGATGAAGAATACTATGATGAAGAGGTGGATGCAGCTGCTTTCACAAAGGAGGGGTACTTCAACAATCAGATTGTAGGCAGAGACATATTTCAACTAAAGAGAAACATAATTCCCAAGGGTCTGGTCCCATTGGAGAAACTCTTTGATAATAATGATGTGGCCAAAATTCCAAAAATCACAGTAAATGAAGTGGATGTAGAAGATTGCAATATTGGGACTTAGGAGGATCCCAAGACCATTAAGCCATCCAGAACACTCATCCATGAAGTTAAGGAGAAATATATCACATTAATGAAAGAGTTCACTGATGTTTTTTCCTGGAGCTATGAAGACATGAAAGTTTATGACACCAGTATAATTCAGCATGTGATCCCAATCAAAGAGGATCACACACATTTCAAACACAAATTAAGAAGGATAAACCCTTTTTTATTTCCCTTGATTAAGAAAGAGGTAAATAAGATATTTGAAGATAAGATCATAGTATCCCTGAGGTTCTCTAAATGGGTGGAAAATCTGGTGACAGTAAGAAAAAAGAGTGGAGAAATTAGGTTGTGTGTGGATTTCAGAAATCTGAACAGAGTATCTCTAAAGGAAAACTACCCACTGCCTAAGATGGATCACATTTTATAGAAAGTGGTGGGTTGTCAGAAAATGTCAATGTGGGATGGCTTCTCTGGATACAATTAGATTATGGTGCACCCTGATGATCACGAAAAAACAACATTCACAACTCCATAGAGAACATTCATGTATGTTGTTGATACAAAGTTTAATTTTTACCTTTTAAACCTGAAGTTTTGCTTTTTCCTAGTCATGGAGCCGCCCTTAGTCCTAAAAAGAGTCAAAAGTCTTTCCATTTTTTGGGTTTCAGGATTTGGACTTTCACAAAAGCAAGATTTCGTAACTAACAACTCCAGAGCCCCAGTGCCGAAATACCGAAAAGGCTTTATATTAAAGTAATAAAACAGAAAAAAAAGAAAAAGTGGGGGTTATAAGTCCTGATGCGCGTTTCACAAATTACCCTTTAATCACGATCAATTAAACCCTTAAACACAATCAACAATTCATTAGTCTTTCGCGATTCGGGTTTACTTGTATCAAAGTGTTTTCAAAATGTCATCCCTTGAACTCTCGATTCCCTATTTTCTGAAAAGAATAAATTAATTACTAACCTCGTTTGATTAAATCATTGATACAAGTAATTAGCGCCTAAACTAATCCCATCGTAATTTCATGATTCGGGGTTTGCATATGACATATTTTCTGGAGACTGGATCCCCAAAACTTTGAAATGTGAAATCACGATTCATTGACAAAGTCTAAAACTAAATTAAGTTATTTTAAAATGGGATTAATGATGACTAAAATACTTTTCACATTTCGCATTTCGGGATTTGTTGAAAGCAGTCTTTTAGAAACTCTAGTTTGAAATCGCCGATGTACGGTAATATCTCTAATGGACGAATAGATATATTTTAACTCAACTGCGTATCTCTAGGCATATCTTCCCCATTAAAACATTAAAGTTTTACCACCTGTCTCAGTACGTCTATCATAAGAAGAGTTAAAGGTTAATAGAGGTTTGGTTTTTTGAATTTCATTCTTATCGTTTGAACTCAGAAGTGAATTGCATTCAACAAGCTTACACATTTTTCTCTGCGATAGGAATTCTTATCGTTTGAACTCACAAGTGAATTGCATTCAACAAGCTTACACATTTTTCTCTGTGACAGGAATTCATTCTAAACACGAACATTATGGAACCTAGAAAGGCACCTAAGAAAAGTGAAGAAGTAGTTGAAAGCTCCATCCCAGAAGGAGATGTCGTGTCTGATACTACACCGCATACCATTGATTCCATCAAATCCTGGAGGCAAATTTTCGAAACCTTGGACTACGAAATCAAAAATTTTCCTGATGATTATGAAAAAAAACTCCGGGACATAGCAAAGTCCGAACTTCACAAAGTGGCTACATGCCCACGACTCATGAAATACAACAATATGATCAGTTGGGCTTTAGAGAGGACAAACATGCAGACACGAAGCATTTTGGACAACCAAGGGGTCGTCGTCGACTCTTTCAGATCGGAGCATATACAAGTAATGTAAAAACTGTCTCCCAATTCTAAACATATTTATAATAAAGAATTCATAAGTGAATTTCAAAGGAAAGAATGCACAGAGGTAGACCAAACATACCCCGACATAATCAAAGACTGGTGGAGACACCCACCAAAATTCAGGGCCTATACCCATAACGTTTATTCCACAACCTCTTTGAATGAGTACATGGTTTATGTGGCTATGATGTTATGTAGAATTTTTGAGAAGAAAAGTACTACCCATTTCCCTGCAGAATGGGTGCCCCTTTTACATGAAGCAACTGAAGGCTATAGCTTCAACTGGAACAAAATTCTATCAGATAACCTAGCCAAGAAGGTTATGGAGTATCAAACCACGAGATCCAATGGCCGACCAGTAGCCTTTTACATGTCGACATATATCATTGAAGCTATATGTTTCATGACTCCTTTCCCTTTGATGAATTGGAGTTGGAACCCAACCTGCACTGAACTGATTCATGAATATCATTCTAAGATATGGGAAGAAAATGTTAAGGATTCTTTTTATGAAATTTTTCATTTCATGGTGATACCAGTGCATCAGATGTTGTATGGTTGTGCACCCCCTCGTATTTGAGAGTCGATCATAGGAAATCTCAAGGCAGTTTCTGATTGGTTTATTGAGGATAATTTCTCCTATATCAGGGTTTTCAGATGTTCTATCCCTCCTCATGCACTTCCTAAATTCCTCCCTGACAGACTGGTGTGAAAGGAGTTATCTCATCAAATAATAACATGCGATATTGGGATAGAACCGAAGACAACTCAAAATAAGTTTGGACCAGTCTTTCCCGTACAGATTGGAAGGTTTTCGTTACTCAACCTGAGTCATTCCAAGGTTGACGTTACAGCTCTGGAGGAGGTCAAGTTGTTGAATCTCGAACATAGGAAGCATGAACCTTATCAAATAGTGGGAAGCCACATGGCTCATTATGGCATGAAAGCATTTGAACATGAGGAATCCCCTCGTGATGACATTTTCAAATGGGTCAAAACCTATGAGGAGGTGTTAGACATGGTACAGACGTTATCATCCAATTTGCAAAACAGTCTCCTAACTTTCCAAAGACATCGACGAAGCAGTTTGCCCAAGATGTCATAGGGAAAAGAAACAACATCTCCTCTAGAACAAGAAAACATTCCCCTAGGCTTTGGATAGAAAGCACAGGATAAAGCAGACCCTGAGGAAAATTTAGAGGGGGAAGAAGAATCTGCACAAAACAAAGAAGTCCCACAGATAGAGAATCTAGTAGAAGAAACAAAGAGAAGGCCTGGGACACCTCCCGAGTCTAGTCAATCTACCCCCCCTTCATCATCTACTATTCATGTTGATACCCCCATGACTACAGGGGAAACAAAATCCACAGAGTTGGGTAATCCCATCACTTCCTTGACCCCTTTACAGTCTACTTTTGGGCTCCCTCAGATAGGAGTCATATATGCTAGTGACCTCGACCCTATCCCTAGAGAAGAAATACCTCCCTCTGATTACTTCTTCAGTAAAAAGAGGAAGGTTGTATTAAAGCAAGATATGTATATGAGAGAAGGTGGAATGGTAAAGAAACATAGGGTGCTGGTGGATGGGTGAAACTTGGAAGAATAAGATTTCTCTACAGAGGTGGCGGGCTCCATGGGAGCCCTGGCAACGACAAACCTATTCACCGTTGACAATATGAGAACAAGGTTAAAAAAGAGTAACCATAGGATAGTCTAGTTGCAAAAACAACTAAAAGATACAGAGAAAAATATCAAAGAAGAAATAAATAAAGGTCTAGAGGAGGCCAGAGCTGCTGATAAGCAAGAAATTCAATCTCTTAAGTCAAGTCTAGATGAGATGAATGAAGAGATGCAGACTAGCCAAATACACGTTATTCAACAAGAAGAATTGGTAAGACAACTACAGGTTGAGTTGAATTCAATAAAAGGCCAAGTTATATATTTGAAATTTTTTCGGACCTGTCACTGGAAATACATGCGAAGATAGAATCTGAGCAACAGAGAGTAATCTCCCAAGTAGAGATTATTCAAAATTATTTTCAAGAAGTAAGCAATGGTCTTGATAATATTATTTTTAAAGAAAAAGAAGCTAAAGTAGCAAGGGCCACTTTTCAAAAGGCAGTTGTATGTTCATAAAATGAAGGAGTATCGAATATTCCAAATCTTTCTGTCACAAAGCAGATTAGAGGTGATATCATGCTCAAGGTGTGGGAAACCAACATAGCAGAAAATAAGAAAATAGCCAAAGAAATCAAAGATGATTTTGAAGAAATCTTTGATTTTTTGGACAAGGAATCGTTAGGTATTGAAAGAGACAATTGCACTGGGCAATTGCACTGGGCAATTAGGACAGAAAAACATTGTAAGACACCAGTTGAATTTCAAAGAGGGTTTGAACGAAATTCATTTGGAAATTTCACAATTAAAGGAAATGGATGTTACCCTAATAGACAAGTGTCTAGTGAAACCAAACTTGAAATTTCAATCAATCAAGTTTGCTGGTAAGGGGATCGAAGAGCGGTTTCCAAAAATCTAGAGAAAATTTTATCTATTCGAAGCAAAGGATTTTACAGAGCCTCCCAGAAGTTTCATACACTTTCTTGAAAAATGTATTGAATGTATTGGGTTGAAAGAAGGAGATACTTCAATAAAACAATGAAGTATCATTTTGGAAACTTGTATTATCGATATGATAAGAAAATAAAAGATAATCATGTAAATGGTTGAGGTTTGCATTTTTGTAACTGTTTTCCCCTAGGAGTTAGAAAATCACCAACCATCAATGTATTGGTGAATCAAGTATAAATATAATTTGAGGATACTGAAAGAGAGGCTTTTTTCGGGGTGCATGGTAAGGAATAATTTGAAGATATTTTTTAATTAATACAAATACAGACGAGAGATTCTAGATATGGTCAAGTTTGAGTTATGTGTTTCTCTGTTGTTTCATATTTTTCATATATCTCTTTAATGAACGTTTAACTACAATTTAGTACAACCTCTACTGTGGTGATTTTTTATTCTTTCAATTTAATCATTTACGGCTTTTCCTCCGTATTGGCTATCAACAGATACAAGACCTGTAAATGTTTTAAATTTCAATATCATATACTTCATTAAGAGTTTTCCTAACTATTTTATTCTTCTGTCACAAAGTGATATTCCTCTTTAATTGATGCCTCACCTTGTTCGACAACTTTATGTTTTCTTTTCATTTCATGCATATTCCCTTTTTTCAAAATTTAACTCAGATACCAGAAACAACCTTTAGTTTAGTCATTCTATTAATTCAAAGTTTTGGAGTTCTTCTTATATGTTTTGAAACAAAAATAGTGAACCCTTAAAAGAAAACACAAGAATCTATCCTTTCAGTCTCCATTCCTCATGACTGTTCCAGTTACAAGACAACCTAATATTGAACCTGGACTATCAGATCAAACATGCATCACTTTTAATTTATTCAACACCATCCTACATATAACAAATAACTGGGTTGATTTAGAACATTCATGGGCAGTAATTGAAAGAGACATTAGTATCCAGGAAAACTGGGAAGCTAGACAGAGACAATTAAGGAACCAACAATAACCCTTTTCATATAACTTACCTTTTTATCCTTAGCCTTCTCTTTATTTTTGGATGCCTTAATGGTGTACTTTAGAGCCTTAAAGTACAAACTCAGGAACAACATATGGCAAGATGCCTTTTGGGATCATGAATGCAGGGGAAACATTTCAAAGAGCTATGGACATTGATTTTGCTGATGAAAAATAAAAATTCATTGTTATCTACCTAGATGATATCACTGTGTACTCTATTTCAGATGAAGAACACCTCAAGCATCTAAGAAGGGTATTTTAGAAGTGTAGGAAGTTCATAATATCGTTGAACCCTAAGAAGTCAAATTTCGATATGGAAGAAGGAAAGTTGTTATGTCACATTATTTCAAAAGAGGGAGTAAAGATAGATCCTAGCAGAGTTGAGGGAATTTTAAAAATTGGCATACCCAGAAGTAAAAAAGAGGTACAATATTTCCTGGGAAAAGTGAATTTTATGAGAAGGTTTATCCCTAACTTGGCTGAAATCATAAAGTATATTACCAACATGTTCAAGAAAGTTAATGAAATAAAGTGGACCCCTGAAGCCATAAAATCATTTGAAGACATTAAAGTGGCATTAACCAAGGCTCCAGTACTGGCCAACCCTAATTTTGAAATGAACTTCATATTGTTCTCTTTTTCCTCAGAGCACACAATTGTTGGTGTTTTATTACAGAAAGATGAGAAATTTTTTGAGAATCCCATAGCATATTACAACAAGACATTGAGGGATGCTCCTTTGAGGTATGATATCATGGAGAATAAAGCATATGCAGTATTCAAGGCCTTGAAAGAATTTAGTGTTTACATCTTGCATTCCCATACTACTGCTTATGTACCCAGTAGCTCTATGAAAGACATGTTAACCCAACTTGATCCTGAAGGAAAGAGGGGTAAATGGATAACAATGCTGTTAGAATATGACCTTCAGATCAAACCCACATAGTTGATCAAGGGACAAGGGCTTGTGAAGATGATGGCACAAACCAATTGTGAACTCTTAGGAATAAATTTCATGTCTGACTTGTCAACATGTGTGGAGGAAGAGAGAGCCCCTTAGATTTCCCAAAAATTCCTTGACTCCTCATGGTATGCAAATATCATTTATGTATTGAGAAATTTGTAGGCTCCTCTTGAATTAAGTAAAACAAAGGCCATATTCATAAAGCGGAAAGAAGCAAAGTTTTGTATAGTAAATCAGTCTCTATATTGGAAGGATCTAGGGGGAATTTTGTTGAGCTGTTTGTTGGAAGAAGAAGTTGGGAAGACCATCAAAGAATTTCACAAGGGTGTCTGTGGAGGGAACCATTATTGGAAAACCACTGTGCACAGGATTTTGAGGGTTGGGTTCTATTGGTCTAGAATTTTTTCTGATGTCTATAAAGAGGTTTCAAGATGTCATGGATGTCAAATTTTTGATGGGAAAAGAAAATTGCAGCCTCTGCCCTTGAAACCCATCTTTGGTGAGGCACCTTTCAGACAATGGGGTCTTGATTTTATAGGAGTGTTGGCACAGGGGAAGACCCAGGGTTAAGCTCTAACAATGCACCAACAAGCCCTAACTACTGGCCCTTTTGAAAACACCTGCAAAGCATATGTAGTCTCACCCGAAGTAGTAATAGGGGGTTGCAGGACACTGGTTTCTACAACCAAAGGAAATGCAAAGTGGATGCAACACAATAGAAACACAACATCTGGATATCATTTACCAACTTGAACCTACTTCACATAGTTATATCTCATATCTAACACAATGATGCAACAACAGAATAACATAAGGCAAAAGAACACAACACCAATCCCATAGAACAACAAGATATACGTGGTTCACCCTCTCCCTAGGGATACGTCCACAAAAATGTGTTTCTTGATATTATAGGAAAACATACAGTTCTGTCTGCGCTCTTAGCTTGCATATCTCTCTCTCTTTCTCTCCTATCCCTGTGCACCTAGCTGTAGGGTTGATCTTCACACCCAACTGAAGATCTTACAATACCAGAAGGCTCTCACACTCAACACTTCTCTCTCTTAGAACAATAATCACTCTATCTACAATAACGATCACAACAACAACAACTCACTATGATGAAATCAGACCAATATCCAACTCTGAACGAACCCATCCTAGGTCCTCTAGACCTCTATTTATACATTACATGACAAAGTATAGGTGTCACAACCCTAGATCCAAAACCTTAGGTGTCTAAAACCCTAGGTCGACTTGACCCACGTTTTCTGGGCTTCGTCAGCCCATCTTTCCATATTTCCTGTGAAGTGCTCCAAAGAATCTATTGGTGGTTTTTTCTGCTTGATGAGTTTTCCATGATCCATCTTCCTTGCTGATATATTTTCCTCGGTCTTCTCGTCCAACAACTCGTCTTCCATTACATCGCTCCTTCGTTTCTTCTTCTTTAACCACTTCGACCTAATATCAGTCAATGTGCCTTCCACACAGTTCACACTTCATCTTTTCTTTTCCCTTTTTCTTCGCTTTCTTTCTTAATCCATACCCAAGGTCGAACATGCCCCCAACACTCACTTGTGAATCATCTTGAGGCACTGTAGGTCTAAACTTTTTATTTCACTTTGATTTCAAACTGTGCAGTGCAGCCTGTGCTTTCTTCTCAATTCCTCCCCACTATGTACAAAGTATATTTTCTGTGTCTGGTACCCAGTTTAAACTGCACCTAGTGCCTAGACCCTTCTTCTTCTGGTTCTATCGAGAGCTGTGAGGCAGATGGTTGTCATAGTACAATTTCAACTAACTCCCATTCACCAAACCTTCCTTTCATTCTCTATTAAAAGTCTTCAACTGTGCAACTCCTCCTTCTGTAACATAGGCCACCTCATATGGCCCTACCAATGTGTCCTGAACTTCCTTGGATGTGTTGGCCCTTGGTTATGGAAGAAAGCAAAGATTATGGAAGAAGAGGCGAAGTGCGAACTGCGCGGAAGGAACGTTGACTGAGATCAGGTCGAAGTGGCCAAAGAAGCAAAAAAGAAGGAGAGAGGTACGGGAGAATGAGCCGTTGGATGAGAAGACCGAGCAGAACAGATCAACAAGGAAGATATATCATGGACAACTCAACAAGTGGAAAAAGATACTAATAGATTCTTTGGAGCACCTTGCGAGAAAGAAGGAAAGACAGGCTGCCGAAGCTCGAAAAACGTGCATCAAGTTGACCTAGGGTTTTAGACATATAGGGTTTTGGTATATAGGGTTTTGACACCTAGGTTTTGGCATAAGGTTTTCAGTGAGCAATTGTAATGTATAAATAAGAACCTAGATGAGAGAAGAGGGTTGGAGATTGTTAGAAGGAAGGACATTTTTATTATCATTGGGGAGAGAGAGAGAAGTGTTTTGTGTGAGAGCACTTGGGTATTGTAATATCTTCAGTTGGGTGCAAAGATCAACCCTGCAGTTGGGTGCACAGGAAGGGAAGAGAAGGAGAGAGAGATTTGCAAGCTAAGAGCGCAGATAGAACTGTATGTTTTATATAATATCAAGAAACATAGTTCTGTGGATGTAGCCCTAGGGAGAGGGTGAACCACGTATATCTTGTGTTATGTGTGATTGATGTTTTGTTCTTTGTCTTCTGATTATTCTGTTATTGCATCTTTGTGTTAGATATGAGATATAACTGTGCGAAGTAGGTTTACGCTGGTAAATGATATCTAGATGTTGTGTTGTTGTTGTATTGGATCCACTTTGCACTTCCTCTGGTTGTAGACACTTGTGTCCTGCAACTCCCTATTGCTACTTTAGGTGAGACTGCATCTACTTCATAGGTGTTGCTGAAAGGGCCAGTAGTTAGAGCTTGTTGGTGCGTTGTTAGAACTAAACCCTAGGTCTGCCCCTGTGTGCCAACAAATGGTTCTGTTGCTGGGACTAGGATCTTCTTGAGGGAATTTCAAGGTGGTTTCCATCGAAGACAGATATTTATAAGTGGATATAAGAACAAGAGAATGAATTCATTGAAGCCCAGAACAAGAACCCTAATATTATCACAAAAGACTGGTTGGGAAGGTATATCTTTATTGATATACACACGATTTTCTTTGGAGGAATTCATAAGGAGCTATATGAGTGGCTAGACAGACTAGAAGATACCCAGTTTGAGATCATATCTAGACCTATTGTGGTTTGGACATTGGTGCTGATGAATAAGGTCAAGAGAGTTGATAATGCCCTGTCAAGAGCAATATATCACTGGTTTGATGGCACCATTGGAGGGTACATCACTAAGTTTTCTATTGACAGAGTAGAGCCATATAGCCAAGCAGAGAGATATTTCTTTAAAGGGTGAGAGGAAATTTTTTACATTTTATGAAGTTGAAGATCAAGATGCTATTGCATGAGAAGAACATCTTGAAGATACAGTAGCGCTTCAGATTGAAAAGCTAACGTTCAAGAATCCAGATAGCGACAAAGACATAGAGGTTCGACATACGCGTAGTGGGAAAAACTTCAGAGGAGTTCCTTTGATGAACTTGTTTGAGAAGAATCACAAACCACTAACACAGGAAGAAGGGTTCTACAATGGAGAAGAAGAAGAGTTACTGAATGAGGAACATTTAGAGTCTGCTACGATAGAAAAAGAGAAGACTGCAGAACCTCACCGATAAGAATAAAAAACATCAGGAACTACACAGACTACTGAAGTAAGTACTATTACTCCTCATGTTGTTTTAGCAGCATTAAGTAACCAAAGTAGTTAGATTTATTAGAGTACTCAGAGCACTGTTACAAGCAGTTCAACACATAGTCAGTCAGGAAACCTAGGAAGATCTATGGTAGATGAGATGAGGTTACCCACCTTTAGGGGAGAAGGATCTGAAGATCCTGACCAACACTGGTTTCTATGTGAGGTTGTGTGGAGTATTAAGAATGTCACCGACAAAGCTGTTAAGAGAGCTCAATTTAGTACTACTCGAAGAGACTACACACTTAGCTGGTACATGAAATTTTTCCAAGGAGTTGCACAGCCGAAACCGCTGAACGAGATTAAGACTATGTTGATTGTTGAATTCAAGAAACCCAAGTCAGAATCACAGTGCATTATAGAGTTGAAAGAAATCAAGAAAAAAGTAGCTGAACTTGTTTGGGAGTTTGATCAGAGGTTTAAGACCTTGACAGGCCGATTGAGTTTTCATATCCCAGATGAGCAGAACAAGGAATGGTTCATTGCAACCCTCCTACCACATATCAGAGTCCCTCTAATGCAATAGAATATTGCTTCGCAGGTTGAGGTGTTGGAGATCGCCATGAAACTAGAATCAACTCCTATGGGAGAATCCAACTCAGGCATGAGTCAAATCTTGAATCAGTTAACCAACTTGTCTCTGCAAGTTTAAGATATGAAGAAATACAAAGGAAACGATAAAATATAATACATCTGGTTGTTAGCGATATTTCTCGCTAAGGGGGTTAGATATCAAACGAATGGGTTAAAACCCATTTGTCCAAAGTTTTGGGTGACAACGCGCCCGTGGTAAATGGAAAGCGAGACCGGGCGGTCCAGATGAGCGTGCCCGGATCAATGGCGCACAGCAAATTCCGGACCCTCCTTGCCTTTCGACCTTTAAGCAAGAGGGGGGGGTCCGGAATCGGGGGCGCATATCTCCGATGGTCCAGATGAGCGCGCCCGGATCAACGGCGATGAAGACCATTCCGGACCCCCCCCCGCCTTTCTACCTTTAAGTCGAGGGGGGGGGGTCCGGAATTGTGGGTGCAGCTTCCAACGGCCACGATCGCAACGCCCTAATCAACGACGCTCGTGCAACCCCGCTCCTCTCAACTGCCCTATGCTTAACCAGTGTGGGTCCTCCTCCCGTCACTTCACTTTCCTTCTACCCACCTTCCCCTGTTGCCATATGTCACTTATCCATCCCTCCTCTCTGGCTTGCATGGCCTCCCCTTCTTTTCATCACCCACTCATCGCCTGCCACGCATCCCCTTCTTTCCACATCAGTCTCTCACCTGAAGGTGAGTCCGTTTCTCCTGTCTTCGTCCCATCTACCTGACTGTCCCCTTCCACGGATCATCCCCTATTTCCCCCCCCTTCTGTCATCACTCTCACTTCTCGTCATCACTCCTACCATACACCACGTCCTCTGCGATGGCCCTCATGTCCGTCCCTCAAACCATTCAGTCGTTCCAGGTGGCAGCGCGAGAAGTATTCCCTATCTCGAGATGCTGAGTTGGCTGGGCCATTATCAATCCCAAGAAGTAGTTATTGAAGCGGTTGGTGGTGGTTAGACATCGTCTCCGCCATAATGGGGACGTCCCGCAAAAGATTAAAAGCACGTCGATTCGCCGAATAAACTGTCAGAAGACTGATCGCGTCTG
>ML785877.1:293415-307876 GCA_009831015.1 Picea engelmannii
TTATGTAGAAACTCCTTGAATGCTTTGAACACTGCCCTAGAAAAGATGGCTGGTGCATTCTTCAATCCAAAAGGCATCACTTTGTATTGGTAGGATCCCCATTCTGTTGCAAATGTGGTCTTATGATGGTCTGTCTTGGCAATCCTGATCTCGTGATAACCTGAAAATACATCTATGAAGGACTAGACTTCCTGTCCTCCCACATTATCTAACACTTCATCAGTAAACAGTGTACAGAATGGATCATGTAAACATGCATCATTCAATTTCCTCAAGTCTACATAGATTCTAATCTCTCATTCTTTCTTATCTTGAACCACCATAGGGCTAATCCATTCTGACTCTTCAACAGGTTGTATGATTTCTGCTTCCAACATTTTGTCTAATTCAATTTTGACTTTTTGTTTATACTTGGGATTTAGTCTGTAGCATCTCTATTTGACTGGCCTTGCATCCAGTTTCAAAGGTATCTTCATCTCTCCCAAGGGCACATTAATTTCCTTCATATTGAACTTGGTTGGAAACAAGTCTCGATATTCATGCAGTAATTATGTGATCTTGTCAATAGTGGCATCGTCCCAGTAATCTCTGACGTTGGCAAGCTTAGGTGCTTGCTCTGTTCCAGTGTTAACTTTCCTGATTTTGATTGACTGTCCAATAAAAGGTAGTAAGACTCTTGGTCTTCTATGTCTCTCTTTCCTTCTGTCTCCGTGATGTTCACATTCCTAGGATCATCGTCTTCATCAACATTGATATTGTAACATCCTTGCAATTTCTGAAGAGGTGCAGTCCATTCATCCTCATCTTGCTCAATAGGGAGTTTAGGTGCCTCCTAAAATACCTTCTGTCTTACAACCTGTAAATATTGATCTATTGTAGGGTACTAAATTACAAACAAAATTGTAGCTACAAAATTCTGAGTCATACCTTTCCAATCTGCAGTGGTGAGGCACAGTTCCGCTTGAAGATACCAGTTGATGGGCATTGTATCCAGCGTGTTAATGAATTTATTTGCCCACTGCTCTTGAGGAATGCTACTCTAGGCCTCCTCACAACTTTGCACATGGTCTTTTGGACAACTTTGATCTGTGTATCTAACTTCTCACCCTCCTATTTGATCTGAAAATCATATTGTCATCAAAGTGCGGCATTGCACCCAGTCTATGATGTTCTGCTTGTGTGCTCCCCACCATATTTCTGGTGTTTCTTTCAAGGCCTCGTCCAGTGCCAACAACCTTTGTTGTACTTGTACAATTTCTTCAAATTCCAACAAGAAATATTCTATATGATTTAAACCGTCAAAGGTGGGTAGATGAATTACTTCTGTTCCAATCCAGGGAATTTCCTAGGCCAATCTAGCACATCTCCATGTAGAGATTTCATACATTTTGTTCTGGCAATTCTCCAGTGCTTCTTCCGAATCTAATGAACATACGCTGTCACTTCGCCAGCTTAAATTCCCATATGCTATAGGATTAATATAATCCTGCTGTCTTGCAGTCAATTTGTATATATTCTCTAGCTCGTATGCACGATCTTCTTCTCTGATGGGCTCTATATATCTGTGACCCTCATCAGGATATAGAGGTGCAATGACCCTAAGGCCATCACCTTCAAATGCCATTCTTCTTTTCTTTAATTCAACCACATTAGATTTATTGAAAGCCCAATCAATTCCTGACAACACAGGATAAGGATAACTATCGTCAACTATCTCAATCACCTTGAAATCCATAAACGCCCTTACCCTGTCGATGTCCAAAAGGACATGCTCCAATCTTCCAAATGGGCACACAATCGACTAATTATCCATTATGAGCCTGATAAGGGAATAGATCAGCTTAGGTTTTCCCATTAGTGCCCAGATCTGCTTCGTCATGACATTTGCTTCTGATCCTAAGTCGAGGACCACATAATCTATATCATAATCTCCAATATGAGAATTTAGGTGTAGTTCCTTATTTGTCATTCTCTTTTTAAATACTTGATGTACTGCTCTACTCAGTAAGGGATATACCTTTCCTAGCTCATATTTTCTGATCAAATTTTGTAGCTCTTGTACAATGCTTTCATCCTTTATCAAATTAATGCAAGTGCATAAGAATTCCACATCCTTACTTACGTATTTTCTTTCATTGGGTGAAGCAGTCTGATCAAATGCCAGAGGCATTCCACATTCTCTTACTTTTGGTTGAGCCTTTGATGGGGAAGCTTGATCTCTTCCGAAGTCTTTTCTTTCCTCTTCGAATGTCTATATCTCTTTCCTTGGATCAAACTCGTGTTTCTTCCCTGTAGCTCTTTTGACCCTAGATTCTTCTATAGTCTTTCCTAAGGTCACTCTGTCTTCTCCTGTAGCAATGCCTCCTCTAGTGATAACAACGACTCTGGGATCCTCTCTGCGAGTTTCTGCTGAGATTAGTTGTACTTGTTGGTTTCCTCCTTGTCTCTCCTAAAGTTTGGCTAATAGCACAGGATAATCTTCTATGACATGTTCAAATGATTTGTAGTAAGTGCAAGTGGTACAAGGGTTCTGACAGTCCCTTGCCAAGTGACCTGACTATGCATAGCTATAACAAATGATCTTACCTCGACCTCGACCCATGCCTCCTGCTTGTCCTCTTCTTCTGAATCCACAATGAGGGTTGAAGTTTCCTCTTCCTCGAGAGTTAAATTGCATTGTATTTCCTTCCTTCTGTACTTCAACTTGAATCCTATAGATATCCCTTAACCTTTCATGCAAGAGATCATAATCCCTACAGTCTTTTGCATCATGCCCCACAGGTTTACAAAATGTGTAGTAAATATTTGTAGGTGTCTGGACATATTTTTGCATGTAGTAGCATTCACCAGGGTGATGTCTATTTCTACATACCTCTCACCAAGGTAGAGTAACCTGCTTCAAAGGGCTCAGAGTTCCAGAGGCCAAGTATTCATGAAATAGGGGACTATGCTCCTTATTGTGACCTTCTGAATTGCATCTAATACACTAGATGTCTTCTCTCTTATCTTTTCCCTTCTCTTTCTTCATATCTTCGACCTACAGATACAAGCTAGTTAACTGACTCAAGATTTGATTCATACCTGAGTTGAATTCTCCCATAGGGGATGATTCTAGTTTCATGGAGATCTCCAATGCCTCAGCCTGCGAGGCAACCTTCTGTTGCATCAAAGGGACTTTGATGTGTGGTAGGAGGGAAACAATGAACCATTCCTTGTTCTGCTCATCTGGGATATGAAAAATCAAATAGCCTGTCAAGGTCTTAAACCTTTGATCACATTCCCAAACATGTTCAACTGCTTTCTGCTTGATTTCTTTCAGCTCTATAATGCATTGTGATTTCGACTTGGGTTTCTTAAATTCAACAATCAATGCATTCTTGATGACATTCAATGTTTTTAGTTGTGAAACTCCTTGGAAAAATTTCATGTACCATCTTAGTGTGCAGTCTCTTAGGGTACTACTAAACTAATCTCTCTTAATTGCTTCATCATTGACATTCTTAATACTCCATACAGCTTCACATAAAAACCAGTGTTGATCAGGATCTTTAGATGCATCTCCCCTAAAGGTGGGTAACCGCATTTCATCTGCCATAGATCTTCCTAAGTTCTTGAAGTTTCTGATTCTTCTCGGAGAGGTTCTTTAGTCTTCCCTTCCTCTGCCCGAGCAAGCTCTGAATGTTCCTCGTTCAATAAATCTTCTTATTCTCCACTGTAGAACCCTTCTTCCTGTGCTAATGGTTCATGATTCTGCTCAAACAAGTTCACCATAGGAACTTCTCTAAAGGTTCTCCCACTGCGCATATGTCCAACCTCTGTGTTGCTCTCGCTGTTTGAATTCTTGAACATTAGATTTTCAATCTGACCAACTATTGTATCTTCAATATGTTCTTCTCATGAAATAGAATCTTGATCTTCAACTTCAAAAAGTGTAAAACGTTTCCTCTAGTTCCTTTAAAGAAATATTTCTCCGCTTGGCTATATGACTCTACTCTGTCAATAGAAAAAATGGTGATGTACCCTCAAATGGTGCTATCAAAACAATGATCTACTGCTCTTTACACATCTTTATAAACTCTCTTGGCCTTCTTGATCAGTTCAAAAATCCAAACCATAGGCGGTCTAGATCTGATCTCAAACTGGCTATCTGCTAATCTGGCTAACCACTCATATAGTTCCTTATGAATCCCTCCAAAGAAAATCTCACGTATATCAGTAAAGATATACCTTCCCAACTAGTCTTCTGTACTAAGATTAGGGTTCTTGTTTTGGGCTTCCGCAAAGTCCTTTTCTTGTTCTTCTATCCACTTATGAATCTTTGTCTTCAATGGAAACCACCTTGACATTCCCTCAAGAAGATCCCAATCTCGACAATGGAACCACTTGTTGTCACATGGGTAGACCCAGGGTTCAACTCTAATATTGCACCAAAAATCCCTAACTATTGGCCCTTTCAACAACACCTACAAAGTAGATGCAATCTCACTCGAAGTAGAAATAGGGGGTTGCAAGAAACCGGTGTATACAACCAGAGGAAATGCAAAGTGGATCCAACACAATAGCAACACATCATCTAGATATCTTTTACCAACTTGAAACTATTTCGCAGAATTATATCTCAGATCTAACACAATGATGCAACAACAGAATAACATAAGGAAAAATATATACAACATCAATCCCACATAACAACAGGATATACGTGGTTCACCCTCTCCCTAGGTCTACGTCCACAGAACTACGTTTCTTGATATTATAGGAAAACATACAGTTCTAACTGTGCTCTTAGCTTGTAGATCTCTCTCTCTTTCTCTCCCCTCCCTACGCACCCAGTTGCAGGGTTGATATTCACACCCAGTTGAAGATCTTACAATACCAAAAGGCTCTCACACTCACCACTTCTCTCTCTCAGAACAATAATCACTCTGTCTACAATAACGATCACAACAACAACAACTTAATATGATGAACTCAGACCAACATCCAACTCTGAATGAACCCATCCCAGGTCCTATAGACCTCTATTTATAAATTACATTACAAAGTCTAGGTGTTGTAACCCTAGATCCAAAACCCTAGGTGTCTAAAACCCTAGGTCGACTTGACCCACATTTTCCAGGCTTTGCCAGCCTGTCTTTCCATCTTTCTCGCGAAGTGCTCCAAAGCATCTATTGGTGTCTTTTTCTACTTATTGAGTTGTCCACGATCCATCTTCCTTGATGATATGTTCTCCTCAGTCTTCTTGTCCAACAACTCATCTTCCCTTACTTCTCTCCTTATTTTCTTCTTCTTTAACCACTTTGACCTGATCTCAGTCAATGTTCCTTTCGCACAGTTCACACTTCATCTTTTCTTTTCCCTTTTTCTTCACTTTCTTTCTTAATCCATACCCAAGGGCCAACAAGGAGTAATACATCCATAATCCTTAGCTTAACACAAGTGGATTCTAATAGCAATGGATTACTTCACTAAGTGGATTGAGGCAGCTCCCACTAGGTAGGCAACAAATGTTGTTATCGTCTAGTTTTTAGAAGACAATATTTGTCAATGTTTGGATGTCTAATAAAGATCATAACAGATAATGCAACAACTTTCAAATCCAAGACAATAGAGAAATTTTGTAGTGATTACAATATCACCCTTGGCCATTCTACATCTTATTACCCTCAAGGAAATGGGTTGGCTGAGTCTTCAAATAAAATCTTAGTCATAATTATCAATAAATTGTTGCAAGATAACAAAAAGGATTGGCACAAAAATCTTATCCATGCACTTTGGGCTAACATAATCACCCCAAAGAGATATATTGCCACCTCACCTTTTTATATTGTTTATGGCACAAAGGCTATTTTTCCTACTACATTGGGATTGCCAGTGATGAGGTTGTTATAGGAATAGAATGCAGAAACAGATGCCACACGAAGAAGAAAGGATGAACTAATCAGTGTTCAGCTGTTGGCACAAGGGCAAACCCAAGGTTCAACGCTACAACAATGCACCAACAAAACCCTAACGACTGGCCCTTTCGGCAACACCTGTGAAGAAAATGAAGTCTCACACGAGGTAGAGGAAGGGGTGGTTTTAGGACTAATATGTATGCAACCTTAGCTGAGACACAGACTTGTGATTCTAAAAATTAACAGAGCACTCAACAGTTAACATTCATCAATATCTAGTCTTAGTTATAGCGTAGTTAAACCCTAATTAAAGAGTATCACAACATTCATTTAGATATAAGATACTTAAGCACTAAGCATGCTACATAAGTCAGATCCAACATCCATCCATATTATTAAGCACTAAGCATCAACATATCTATCTATCATCCATCTATATTAAAGCACTAAGCAAGTAAACACATCAATACATCACACAAAGAATAGCAACACATCATGTACATGGTTCACCCCCACCCTAGGGCTACGTCCACCAACTCTTCTCTTCTTTATTATCTTGGTCAAGCTTCTTACAGGTACATAGCATCCGAGTTCTACTCCGTAGAAGACATGAGATCTGTGTGCACTCTGCCAGATCCTCCTTCTTCTAGCTAGGGTATAGCACAAAACTTTCACATAGTATCTTACAGTTACTTGCACTAGCCTTGCAAGCCTCACACGGTATGCATAAAGCACTTACAACTCTTGATCACATAGATCCAAATCTAGCACTTAGTGCTCTGGCCTACTACGACTTTCGGTCCCCCTCTTACATTGCCTAGATACTTATTTATACATTACAAAATAGGCCTAAACATGGGTAAACCCATGGGCCGACATCCCATACCCATTACATAATCTCGAATCCAAAAAAGGGCCCTAAAAGGGGCCGAGATACCATGATATCCGCTTCATCTCGTGCTCTACCTTCGAGAGCCTGTCGAAGTCCCAAAATTAGGTCAATATGACCAAGAATATTCAAAACATGGTCAAAGGCCAATAGGCCGCCAACACTCACTTGTGACTCATCCCGAGTCACTCTGATATGACTAGGCCACCAAAGGCTAGCTCTAAGAATCTTCTGCATTGTTTCTTTTCCTATGTAGTGTCCTCCTGCTATGCCTTCATGTGCTTCTGCCATAATCAATGGTCTTTCTGCCTCCTTAACACATCTCCTCGGGATCTCATCAGGTCCCATCTTATATAGTTGTCTAGCTATGAGTGAAAAATCTGCAACATGGATGACCAATTGTTTCTTCTGAATGACTGTATATTCGTGTAGTGCCATCCCTCTAGAAAGGAACTGGACTATCTTGGTGAAGTGATCATCAACCTTCCTGATGGCTAGAAACTGTGCATATGGTAGTGTATCCTCCATACTAGTAGGTTCCTCTCCATGTTCCAACTGAGATAAGTGGTCATGTCCCTTGTTCATTATCCATGGCTTGACCACAATTTCAAAATCATATTCCTGGAATAACATAAATCATCTGCATATTATTCCCCCCCAACACTGGTTTGTTGACTAGGTATTTCAGGGTAGAGTGATAAGTGAACATCTTAAAATTTCCTCCCAAAAAGTAGGGGAAAAACTTCTGTAGCGCATACACCATGGCTAAACCTTCTCTCTCAGTGGTAGTGTAATTTATCTTAGTTGTTGAGAGCTTCCTGCTAGCAAAGGATAATGGATGATCAATATCTCCTTGGCCTGGTTGTGCTAGAATTTATCCTAATGAAATATAGGATGCATCGACATGCACATGAAACTCCTTACTCCAATCTGCAAAAACCAGAATAGGCCCAGTAACCATTTTCTATTTCAACGCGTCAAAGCTCTGTTGGCATTCTTCTATTCAGTGAAACTGACAATATTTCTTCAAAAGATTCTCCATGGGTGCTTTAATCTGTGCATAGACCTTAATGAACTTCTTGTAATATCTAGTATGTCACAGCGTAGTGCACAACTGTCTAAATGAAGTAGGAGGGGGTAGATTAGCAATAATGGCAATCTTGGATGGATCTACCAGCAATCCCAGCTTACACACAATATGGCCCAACAACACTCCAAAGGGTGAAAATAAAATGCATTTCTTTAGGTTCAGGGAAATTTGGCATTGTCTACACTTATCCAACATTAGTATTAAACATTCAATATGATTTTGCAATAAACTAAAAACAACCCAATCATTAAAATATGCTTCCAAAAATTTATGTAGAAACTCCTTGAATGCTTTGAACACTACCCTAGAAAAGATGGTTGGTGCATTCTTCAATCCAAAAGGCATCACTTTGTATTGGTATGATCCCCATTCTGTTGGAAATGTGGTCTTATGACGGTCTGTCTTGGCAATACTGATCTCGTGATAACTTGAAAATACATCTATGAAGGACTAAACTTCCCGTCCTCCCACATTATCTAACACTTCATCAGTAAACAGTGTACAAAATGGATCATGTAAACATGCATCATTCAGTTTCCTCAAGTCTACACAAATTCTGATCTCTCATGCTTTCTTATCTTGAACCACCATAGGGCTAATCCATTATGACTCTTCAACAGGTTGTATGATTTCTGCTTCCAACATTCTGTCTAATTAAATTTTGACTTTTTGTTTATACTTGGGATTTAGTTTGTAGCATCTCTATTTGACTGGCCTGGCATCCAGTTTCAAGGGTATC
Source organism: Picea engelmannii (assembly GCA_009831015.1). Classification (NCBI taxonomy): domain Eukaryota; kingdom Viridiplantae; phylum Streptophyta; class Pinopsida; order Pinales; family Pinaceae; genus Picea; species Picea engelmannii. The sequence continues at coordinate 302,031 of ML785877.1, forward strand.
TTCATCTCTCCCAAGGGCACATTAATTTCCTTCATATCAGTGAACTTGGTTGGAAACAAGTCTTGATATTCATGCAGTAATTATGTGATCTTGTCAATAGTGGCATCGTCCTAGTAATCTCTGACGTTGGCAAGCTTAGGTGCTTGCTCTGTTCCAATGTTAACTTTCTTGATTTTGATTGACTGTCCAATAAAAGGTAGTAAGACTCTTGGTATTCTATGTCTCTCTGTCCTTCTGTCTCCGCGATGTTCACATTCCTAGGATCATCGTCTTCATCAACATTGATATTGTAACATCCTTTCAATTTTTGAAGAGGTGCAGTCCATTCATCCTCATCTTGCTCAACAGGGAGTTTAGGTGCCTCTTGAAATACCTTCTGTCTTACAACCTGTAAATCTTGATCTATTGTAGGGTACTAAATTTCAAATAAAATTGTAGCTATAAAATTCTGAGTCATACCTTTCCAATCTGCAGTGGTGAGGTGCAGTTCCGCTTGAAGATACCAGTTGATGGGCATTGTATCCAGCGTGTTAATGAATTTATTCGCCCACTTCTCTTGAGGAATGCTGCTCTAGGCCTCCTCACAACTTTGCACATGGTCTTTTGGACAACTTTGACCTGTGTATCTAACTTCTCACCCTCCTATTTGATCTAAAAATCATATTGTCATCAAAGTGCGGCATTGCACCCAGTCTGTGATGTTCTGCTTGTGTGCTGCCCACCATATTTCTGGTGTTTCTTTCAGGGCCTCGTCCAGTGCCAACAACCTTTGTTGTACTTGTACAATTTCTTCAAATTCCAACAAGAAATATTCTATATGATTTAAACCGTCAAAGGTGGGTAGATGACTTACTTCTATTCCAATCCAAACATGGTTATGATATCATCAAATATGAAACATGCAACTGTAGTTGCACTATAGTCCTTAACTTCTCTTGCTTCTACCCATCTAGTCAAATACTCTGTCACAGCGATGATGTATCTCGCTTTTGTTCGCTTCCTTGGTGGGTTGATAGGTCCCATGAAATCAATGGCCCATTCCTCAAATGCCTGTAAGGTTAGCTGTGGTGCTAAAGGCATCTCATCCCTTCTGGAAAGTTTCCCAACTCTTTGGCATACATCGAAGGCTTTATAGTATTCTTTAGCATCTCTGTATAAACTTGGCCACCAAAGGCTAGCTCTAAGAATCTTCTGCATTGTTTCTTTTCCCATGTAGTGTCCTCCTGCGATGCCTTCATGTGCTTCTACCATAATCAATGGTCTTTCTGCCTCCTTAACACATCTCCTCGAGATCTCATCAGGTCCCATCTTATATAGTTGTCTAGCTATGAGTGAAAAATATGCAACACGGATGACCAATTGTTTCTTCTGAATGACTGTATATTCGTGTAGTGCCATCCCTCTAGAAAGGAACTAGACTATCTTGGTGAAGTGATCATCAACCTTCCTGATGGCTAGCAACTGTGCATCTGGTAGTGTATCCTCCATACTAGTAGGTTCCTCTCCATGTTCCAACTTAGATAAGTGGTCATGTCCCTTGTTCATTATCCATGGCTTGACCACAATTTCAAAATCATATTCCTGGAATAACATAAATCATCTGCATATTATTCCCCCCCAAAACTGGTTTGTTGACTAGGTATTTTAGGGTAGAGTGATAAGTGAACATATTAAAATTTCCTCCCAAAAAGTAGGGRCAAAACTTCTGTAGCGCATACACCATGGCTAAACCTTCTCTCTCAGTGGTAGTGTAATTTATCTTAGTTGTTGAGAGCTTCCTGCTAGCAAAGGATAATGGATGATCAATATCTCCTTGGCCTGGTTGTGCTAGAATTTATCCTAATGAAATATAGGATGCATCGACATGCACATGAAACTCCTTACTCCAATCTGCAAAAACCAGAATAGGCCCAGTAACCATTTTCTGTTTCAACGCGTCAAAGCTCTGTTGGCATTCTTCTGTCCAGTGAAACTGATAATCTTTCTTCAAAAGATTCTCCATGGGTGCTTTAATCTGTGCATAGACCTCAATGAACTTCCTGTAATATCTAGTATGTCGCARYGCAGTGCACAACTGTCTAAATGAAGTATGAGGGGGTAGATTAGCAATAATGGCAATCTTGGATGGATCTACCAGCAATCCMTGCTTACACACAATATGGCCCAACACAACTCCAAAGGGTGAAAATAAAATGCATTTCTTTAGGTTCAGGGAAATTTGGCATTGTCTACACTTATCCAACATTAGTATTAAACATTCAATATGATTTTGCAATAAACTAAAAACAACCCAATCATTAAAATATGCTTCAAAAAWKTTATGTAGAAACTCCTTGAATGCTTTGAACACTGCCCTAGAAAAGATGGCTGGTGCATTCTTCAATCCAAAAGGCATCACTTTGTATTGGTAGGATCCCCATTCTGTTGCAAATGTGGTCTTATGATGGTCTGTCTTGGCAATCCTGATCTCGTGATAACCTGAAAATACATCTATGAAGGACTAGACTTCCTGTCCTCCCACATTATCTAACACTTCATCAGTAAACAGTGTACAGAATGGATCATGTAAACATGCATCATTCAATTTCCTCAAGTCTACATAGATTCTAATCTCTCATTCTTTCTTATCTTGAACCACCATAGGGCTAATCCATTCTGACTCTTCAACAGGTTGTATGATTTCTGCTTCCAACATTTTGTCTAATTCAATTTTGACTTTTTGTTTATACTTGGGATTTAGTCTGTAGCATCTCTATTTGACTGGCCTTGCATCCAGTTTCAAAGGTATCTTCATCTCTCCCAAGGGCACATTAATTTCCTTCATATTGAACTTGGTTGGAAACAAGTCTCGATATTCATGCAGTAATTATGTGATCTTGTCAATAGTGGCATCGTCCCAGTAATCTCTGACGTTGGCAAGCTTAGGTGCTTGCTCTGTTCCAGTGTTAACTTTCCTGATTTTGATTGACTGTCCAATAAAAGGTAGTAAGACTCTTGGTCTTCTATGTCTCTCTTTCCTTCTGTCTCCGTGATGTTCACATTCCTAGGATCATCGTCTTCATCAACATTGATATTGTAACATCCTTGCAATTTCTGAAGAGGTGCAGTCCATTCATCCTCATCTTGCTCAATAGGGAGTTTAGGTGCCTCCTAAAATACCTTCTGTCTTACAACCTGTAAATATTGATCTATTGTAGGGTACTAAATTACAAACAAAATTGTAGCTACAAAATTCTGAGTCATACCTTTCCAATCTGCAGTGGTGAGGCACAGTTCCGCTTGAAGATACCAGTTGATGGGCATTGTATCCAGCGTGTTAATGAATTTATTTGCCCACTGCTCTTGAGGAATGCTACTCTAGGCCTCCTCACAACTTTGCACATGGTCTTTTGGACAACTTTGACCTGTGTATCTAACTTCTCACCCTCCTATTTGATCTGAAAATCATATTGTCATCAAAGTGCGGCATTGCACCCAGTCTATGATGTTCTGCTTGTGTGCTCCCCACCATATTTATGGTGTTTCTTTCAAGGCCTCGTCCAGTGCCAACAACCTTTGTTGTACTTGTACAATTTCTTCAAATTCCAACAAGAAATATTCTATATGATTTAAATCGTCAAAGGTGGGTAGATGACTTACTTTTGTTCCAATCCAGGGAATTTCCTGGGCCAATCTAGCACATCTCCATGTACAGACTTCATACATTTTGTTCTGGCAATTCTCCAGTGCTTCTTCCGAATCTAATGAACATACGCTGTCACTTCGCCAGCTTAAATTCCCATATGCTGTAGGATTAATATAATCCCGCTGTCTTGCAGTCAATTTGTATATATTCTCTAGCTTGTATGCACGATCTTCTTCTCTGATGGGCTCTATATATCTGTGACCCTCATCAGGCTCTAGAGGTGCAATGACCCTAAGGCCATCACCTTCCAATGCGATTCTTCTTTTCTTTAAGTCAACCACATTAGATTTATTGAAAGCCCAATCAATTCCTGACAGCACAGGATAAGGACAACTATTGTCAACTATCTCAATCACTTTGAAATCCGTAAATGCCCTTACCCTGTCTATGTCCAAAAGGACATGCTCCAATATCCCAAATGGGCACACGATTGACTAATTATCCATTATGAGCCTGATAAGGGAATAGATCAGCTTAGGTTTTCCCATCAGTGCCCAGGTCTGCTTCGTCATGACATTTGCTTCTGATCCTAAGTCGAGGACCACATAATCTATATCATAATCTCCAATATGAGAATTTAGGTGTAGTTCCTTATTTGTCCTTATCTTTTTAAATACTTGATGTACTGCTCTACTCAGTAAGGGATATACCTTTCCTAGCTCATATTTTCTAATCAAATTTTGTAGCTCTTGTACAATGCTTTCATCCTTTATCAAATTAATGCAAGTGCATAAGAATTCCATATCCTTACTTACGTATTTTCCTTCATTGGGTGAAGCAATCTGATCAAATGCCAGAGGCATTCCACATTCTCTTACTTCTGGTCGAGCCTTTGATGAGGAAGCTTGATCTCTTCCGAAGTATTTTCTTTCCTCTTCGAATGTCTATATCTCTTTCTTTGGATCAAACTCGTGTTTCTTCTCTGTAACTCTTTTGACCCTAGATTCTTCTATAGTCTTTCCTAAGGTCACTCTGTCTTCTCCTGTAGCAGTGCCTCCTCTAGTGATAACAATGACTCTGGGATCCACTCTGCGAGTAACTGCTGAGATTAGTTGTACTTGTTGGTTTCCTGCTTGTCTCTCCTAAAGTTTGGCTAATAGCACAGGACAATCTTCTATGACATGTTCAAATGATTTGTAGTAAGTGCAAGTTGTACGAGGGTTCTGACAGTCCCTTGCCAAGTGACCTGACTATGCATAGCTATAACAAATGATCTTACCTTGACCTCGACCCATGCCTCCTGCTTGTCCTCTTCCTCTGAATCCACCATGAGGATTGAAGTTTCCTCTTCCTCGAGAGTTAAACTGCGTTGTATTTCCTTCCTGCTGTACTTCAACTTGAATCCTATAGATATCCCTTAACCTTTCATGCAAGAGATCATAATCCATACAATCTTTTGCATCATGCCCCACAGGTTTACATAATGTGTAGTAAATATTTGTAGGTGTCTAGAGATATTTTTGCATGTAGTAGCGTTCACCAGGGTGATGTCTATTTCTACATACCTCTCACCAAGGTAGAGTAACCTGCTTCAAAGGGCTCAGAGTTCCAGAGGCCAAGTATTCATGAAATAGGGGACTATGCTCCTTATCGTGACCTTCTGACTTGCATCTGATACACTAGATGTCTTCTCTCTTATCTTTTCCCTTCTCTTTCTTCATATCTTCGACCTACAGATACAATCTAGTTAACTGACTCAAGATTTGATTCATACCTGAGTTGAATTCTTCCATAGGGGATGATTCTAGTTTCATGGAGATCTCCAACACCTCAGCCTGCGAGGCAACCTTTTGTTGCATCAAAGGGACTCTGATGTGTGGTAGGAGGGAAACAATGAACCATTCGTTGTTCTGCTCATCTGGGATATGAAAAATCAAATAGCCTGTCAAGGTCTTAAACCTCTGATCACATTCCCAAACATGTTCAACTACTTTTTGCTTGATTTCTTTCATCTCTATAATGCATTTTGATTTCGACTTGGGTTTCTTGAATTCAACAATCAACGCATTCTTGATGAAATTCAGTGTTTTTAGTTGTGCAACTCCTTGGAAAAATTTCATGTACCATCTCAGTGCGCAGTCTCTTAGGGTAGTACTAAACTAATCTCTCTTAATTGCTTCATCATTGACATTCTTAATACTCCATACAGCTTCACATAAAA
>ML785877.1:308237-346324 GCA_009831015.1 Picea engelmannii
TCAGTGTTTTTAGTTGTGCAACTCCTTGGAAAAATTTCATGTACCATCTCAGTGCGCAGTCTCTTAGGGTAGTACTAAACTAATCTCTCTTAATTGCTTCATCATTGACATTCTTAATACTCCATACAGCTTCACATAAAAACCAGTGTTGATCAGGATCTTTAGATCCATCTCCCCTAAAGGTGGGTAACCTCATTTCATCTTCCATAGATCTTCCTAAGTTCATGAAGTTTCTGATTCTTCTCAAAGAGGTTCTTTAGTCTTCCCTTCCTCTGCCCGAGAAAGCTCTGAATGTTCCTCGTTCAATAACTCTTCTTATTCTCCACTGTAGAACCCTTCTTCCTGTGCTAATGGTTCATGATTCTACTCAAACAAGTTCACCATAGGAACTTCTCTAAAGGTTCTCCCACTGTGCATATGTCCAACCTCTGTGTCGCTCTCGCTGTTTGAATTCTTGAACATTAGATTTTCAATCTGACCAACTATTGTATCTTCAATATGTTCTTCTCATGAAATAGAATCTTGATCTTCAACTTCAAAAAGTGTAAAACATTTCCTCTAGTTCCTTTAAAGAAATATTTCTCCGCTTGGCTATATGACTCTACTCTGTCAATAGAAAAATTGTTGATGTACCCTCCAATGGTGCTATCAAAACAATGATCTACTGCTCTTTACACGGCTTTATAAACTCTCTTGGCCTTCTTGATAAGTTCCAAAATCCAAACCATAGGCGGTCTAGATCTGATCTCAAACTGGCTATCTGCTAATCTGGCTAACCACTCGTATAGTTCCTTATGAATCCCTCCAAAGAAAATCTCATGTATATCAGTAAAGATATACCTTCCCAACTAGTCTTCTGTACTAAGATTAGGGTTCTTGTTTTGGGCTTCCGCAAAGTCCTTTTCTTGTTCTTCTATCCACTTATGAATCTTTGTCTTCAATGGAAACCACCTTGACATTCCCTCAAGAAGATCCCGATCTCGACAATGGAACCACTTGTTGTCACATGGGCAAACCCAGGGTTCAACTCTAATATTGCACCAAAAAGCCCTAACTATTGGCCCTTTCAACAACACCTATGAAGTAGATGCAATCTCACTCGAAGTAGAAATAGGGGGTTGCAAGAAACCGGTGTATACAACCAGAGGAAATGCAAAGTGGATCCAACACAATAGCAACACATCATCTAGATATCTTTTACCAACTTGAAACTACTTCACAGAATTATATCTCAGATCTAACACAATGATGCAACAATAGAATAACATAAGGAAAAATATATACAACATCAATCCCACATAACAACAGGATATACGTGGTTCACCCTCTCCCTAGGGCTACGTCCACAGAACTACGTTTCTTGATATTATAGGAAAACATACAGTTCTAACTGTGCTCTTAGCTTGTAGATCTCTCTCTCTTTCTCTCCCCTCCCTGCTCACCCAACTACAGGGTTGATCATCACACCCAGCTGAAGATCTTACAATACCAAAAGGCTCTCACACTCACCACTTCTCTCTCTCAGAACAATAATCATTCTGTCTACAATAACGATCACAACAACAACAACTTAATATGATGAACTCAGACCAACATCCAACTCTGAATGAACCCATCCCAGGTCCTATAGACCTCTATTTATAAATTATATGACAAAGTCTAGGTGTTGTAACCCTAGATCCAAAACCCTAGGTGTCTAAAACCCTAGGTCGACTTGACCCACATTTTCCAGGCTTTGCCAGCCTATCTTTCCATCTTTCTCGCGAAGTGCTCCAAAGCATCTATTGGTGTCTTTTTCTGCTTGTTGAGTTGTCCATGATCCAATTTCCTTGATTATATGTTCTCCTCAGTCTTCTCATCGAACGACTCATCTTCCCTTACGTCTCTCCTTATTTTCTTCTTCTTTAACCACTTTGACCTGATCTCAGTCAATGTTCCTTTCGCACAGTTCACACTTCATCTTTTCTTTTCCCTTTTTCTTCACTTTCTTTCTTAATTCATACCCAAGGGCCAACAAGGAGTAATACATCCACAATCCTCAGCTTAACACAAGTGGATTCTAATAGCAACAGATTACTTCACTAAGTGGATTGAAGCAGTTCCCACTAGGTAGGCAACAAATGTTGTTATCATCTAGTTTTTAGAAGACAATATTTGTCAATGTTTGGATGTCCAATCAAGATCATAACAGATAATGCAACAACTTTCAAATCCAAGACAATAGAGAAATTTTGTAGTGATTACAATATCACCCTTGGCCATTCTACATCTTATTACCTTCAAGGAAGTGGGTTGGCTGAGTCTTCAAATAAAATCTTAGTCATAATTATCAATAAATTGTTGCAAGATAACAAAAAGGATTGGCACAAAAATCTTATCCATGCACTTTGGGCTAACATAATCGCCCCAAAGAGATTTATTGCCACCTCACCTTTTTATATTGTTTATGGCACAAAGGCTATTTTTCCTACTACATTGGGATTGCCAGTGATGAGGTTGTTATAGGAATAGAATGCAGAAACAGATGCCACACGAAGAAGAAAGGATGAACTAATCAGTGTTCAGCTGTTGGCACAAGGGCAGACCCAGGGTTCAACGCTACAACAATGCACCAACAAAACCCTAAAGACCGGCCCTTTCGACAACACCTGTGAAGAAAATGAAGTCTCACACGAGGTAGAGGAAGGGGTGGTTGTAGGACTAAGATGTCTGCAACCTTAGCTGAGACATAGATCTGTGATTCTAAAAATTAATAGAGCACTCAACAGTTAACATTCATCAATATCTAGTCTTAGTTATAGCGTAGTTAAACCCTAATTAAAGAGTATCACAATATTCATTTAGATCTAATATACTTAAGCACTAAGCATGCTACATAAGTCAGATCCAACATCCATCCATATTATTAAGCACTAAGCATCAACATATCTATCTATCATCCATCTATATTAAAGCACTAAGCAAGTAAACACATCAATACATCGCACAAAGAATAGCAACACATCATGTACGTGGTTCACCCCCACCCTAGGGATACGTCCACCAACTCTTCTCTTCTTTATTATCTTGGTCAAGCTTCTTACAGGCACATAGCATCCGAGTTCTACTCCGTAGAAGACATGAGATCTGTGTGCACTCTGCCAGATCCTCCTCCTTCTATCTAGGGTATAGCACAAAACCTTCACACAGTATCTTACAGTTACTTGCACTAGCCTTGCAAGCCTCACATGGTATGCACAAAGCACTTACAACTCTTGATCACATAGATCCAACTCTAGCACTTAGTGCTCTAGCCTACTAGGTCTTTCGGTCCCCCTCTTACATTTCCTAGATACTTATTTATACATTACAAAATAGGCCTAAACATGGGTAAACCCATGGGCCGACATCCCATACCCATTACATAATCTTGAATCCAAAAAAGGGCCCTAAAAGGGGCCGATATACCATGATATCCTCTTCATCTCGTGCTCTACCTTCGAGAACCTGTCGAAGTCCCAAAATTAGGTCAATATGACCAAGAATATTCGAAACATGGTCAAGGGCCAATAGGCCCCCAACACTCACTTGTGACTCATCCCGAGTCACTCTGATATGACTAGGCCAACAAAGGCTAGCTCTAAGAATCTTCTGCATTGTTTCTTTTCCTATGTAGTGTCCTCCTGTGATGCCTTCATGTGCTTCTGCCATAATCAATGGTCTTTCTGCCTCCTTAACACATCTCCTCGGGATCTCATCAGGTCCCATCTTATATAGTTGTCTAGCTATGAGTGAAAAATCTGCAACACGGATGACCAATTGTTTCTTTTGAATGACTGTATATTCGTGTAGTGCCATCCCTCTAGAAAGGAACTGGACTATCTTGGTGAAGTGATCATCAACCTTCTTGATGGCTAGCAACTGTGCATCCGGTAGTGTATCCTCCATACTAGTAGGTTCCTCTCCATGTTCCAACTTAGATAAGTGGTCACGTCCCTTGTTCATTATCCATAGCTTGACCACAATTTCAAAATCATATTCCTGGAATAACAGAAATCATCTGCATATTATTCCCCCCCAACACTGGTTTGTTGACTAGGTATTTTAGGGTAGAGTGATAAGTGAACATATTAAAATTTCCTCCCAAAAAGTAGGGGCAAAACTTCTGTAGCACATACACCATGGCTAAACCTTCTCTCTCAGTGGTAGTGTAATTTATCTTAGTTGTTGAGAGCTTCCTGCTAGCAAAGGATAATGGATGATCAATATCTCCTTGGCCTGGTTGTGCTAGAATTTATCCTAATGAAATATAGGATGCATCGACATGCACATGAAACTCCTTACTCCAATCTGGAAAAACCAGAATAGGCCCAGTAACCATTTTCTGTTTCAATGTGTCAAAGCTCTGTTGGCATTCTTCTGTCCAGTGAAACTGACAATCTCTCTTCAAAAGATTCTCCATGGGTGCTTTAATCTGTGCATAGACCTTAATGAACTTCCTGTAATATCTAGTATGTCGCAGCACAGTGCACAACTGTCTAAATGAAGTAGGAGGGGGTAGATTAGCAATAATGGCAATCTTGGATGGATCTACCAGCAATCCCTGCTTACACACAATATGGCCCAACAACACTCCAAAGGGTGAAAATAAAATGCATTTCTTTAGGTTCAGGGAAATTTGGCATTGTCTACACTTATCCAACATTAGTATTAAACATTCAATATGATTTTGCAATAAACTAAAAACAACCCAATCATTAAAATATGCTTCAAAAAATTTATGTAGAAACTCCTTGAATGCTTTGACCACTGCCCTAGAAAAGATGGCTGGTGCATTCTTCAATCCAAAAGGCATCACTTTGTATTGGTAGGATCCCCATTCTGTTGCAAATGTGGTCTTATGACGGTCTGTCTTGGCAATCCTGATCTCCTGATAACCTGAAATAACATCTATGAAGGACTAGACTTCCCGTCCTCCCACATTATCTAACACTTCATCAGTAAACAGTGACAGAATGGATCATGTAAACATGCATCATTCAGTTTCCTCAAGTCTACATAGATTCTGATCTCTCATGCTTTCTTATCTTGAACCACCATAGGGCTAATCCATTCTGACTCTTCAACAGGTTGTATGATTTCTACTTCCAACATTCTGTCTAATTCAATTTTGACTTTTTGTTTATACTTGGGATTTAGTCTGTAGCATCTCTATTTGACTGGCCTTGCATCCAATTTCAAGGGTATCTTCATCTCTCCCAAGGGCACATTAATTTCCTTCATATCAGTGAACTTGGTTGGAAACAAGTCTTGGTATTCATGCAGTAATTATGTGATCTTGTCAATAGTGGCATCGTCCCAGTAATCTCTGACGTTGGCAAGCTTAGGTGCTTGCTCTGTTCCAATGTTAAATTTCTTGATTTTGATTGAATGTCCAATAAAAGGTAGTAATACTCTTGGTCTTCTATGTCACTCTTTCCTTCTGTCTCTGCGATGTTCACATTCCTAGGATCATCGTCTTCTTCAACATTGATATTGTAACATCCTTTCAATTTCTGAAGAGGTGCAGTCCATTCATCCTCATCTTGCTCATCAGGGAGTTTAGGTGCCTCCTGAAATACTTTCTGTCTTACAACCTGTAAATCTTGATCTATTGTAGGGTACTAAATTTCAAATAAAATTGTAGCTACAAAATTCTGAGTCATACCTTTCCAATATGCAGTGGTGAGGCACAGTTCTGCTTGAAGATACCAGTTGATGGGTATTGTATCCAGCGTGTTAATGAATTTATTCGCCCACTGCTCTTGAGGAATGTTGCTCTAGGCCTCCTCACAACTTTGCACATGGTCTTTTGGACAACTTTGACCTGTGTATCTAACTTCTCACCCTCCTATTTGATTTAAAAATCATATTGTCATCAAAGTGCGGCATTGCACCCAGTCTGTGATGTTCTGCTTCTGTGCTCCCCACCATATTTCTGGTGTTTCTTTCAAGGCCTCGTCCAGTGCCAACAACCTTTGTTGTACTTGTACAATTTCTTCAAATTCCAGCAAGAAATATTCTAGATGATTTAAACCGTCAAAGGTGGGTAGATGACTTACTTCTGTTCCAATCCAGGGAATTTCCCTGGTCAGTCTAGCACATCTCCGCGTAGAGGCTTCATACATTTTGTTCTGGCAATTCTCTAGTGCTTCTTCCGAATCTGATGAACATATGCTGTCACTTCGGTAGCTTAAATTCCCATATGCCGTAGGATTAATATAATCCTGCTGTGTTGCAGTCAATTTGTATATATTCTCTAGCTCATATGCACGATCTTCTTCTCTGATGGGCTCTATATATCTGTGACCCTCATCAGGATCTAGAGGTGCAATGACCCTAAGGCCATCACCTTCAAATGCCATTCTTCTTTTCTTTAAGTCAACCGCATTAGATTTATTGAAAGCCCAATCAATTCCTGACAGCACAGGATAAGGACAACTATCATCAACTATCTCAATCACCTTGAAATCTGTAAACGCCCTTAACCCATCGATGTCCACAAGGACATGCTCCAATCTTCCAAATGGGCACATGATCGACTAATTATCCATTATGAGCCTGATAAGGGAATAGATCAGCTTAGGTTTTCCCATCAGTGCCCAGGTCTTCTTCGTCATGACATTTGCTTCTGATCCTAAGTCGAGGACCACATAATCTATATCATAATCTCCAATATGAGAATTTAGGTGTAGTTCCTTATTTGTCCTTCTCTTTTTAAATACTTGATGTACTTCTCTACTCAGTAAGGGATATACCTTTCCTAGCTCATATTTTCTGATCAAATTTTGTAGCTCTTGTACAATGCTTTCATCCTTTATCAAATTAATGCAAGTGCATAAGAATTCCATATCCTTACTTACCTATTTTCCTTCATTGGGTGAAGCAGTCTGATCAAATGCCAGAGGCATTCCACATTCTCTTACTTCTGGTCGAGCCTTTGATGAGGAAGCTTGATCTCTTCCGAAGTCTTTTCTTTCCTCTTCAAATGTCTATTTCTCTTTCCTTGGATCAAACTCGTGTTTCTTCTCTGTAGCTCTTTTGACCCTAGATTCTTCTGTAGTCTTTCCTAAGGTCACTCTGTCTTCTCCTGTAGCAGTGCCTCCTCTAGTGATAACAACGACTCTGGGATCCACTCTGCGAGTTTCTGCTGAGATTAGTTGTACTTGTTGGTTTCCTCCTTGTCTCTCCAAAAGTTTGGCTAATAGCACATGACAATCTTCTATGACATGTTCAAATGATTTGTAGTAAGTGCAAGTGGTACAAGGGTTCTGACAGTCCCTTGCCAAGTGACCTGACTATGCACAGCTATAACAAATGATCTTACCTTGACCTCGACCCATGCCTCCTACTTTTCCTCTTCCTCTGAATCCACAATGAGGGTTGAAGTTTCCTCGTCCTCGAGAGTTAAACTGCATTGTATTTCCTTCCTATTGTACTTCAACTTGAATCCTATTGATATCCCTTAACCTTTCATGCAAGAGATCATAATCCCTACAGTCTTTTTCATCATGCCCCATAGGTTTACATAATGTGTAGTAAATATTTGTAGGTGTCTAGACATATTTTTGCATGTAGTAGCATTCACCAGGGTGATGTCTATTTCTACATACCTCGTACCAAGGTAGAATAACCTACTTCAAAGGGATCAGAGCTCCAGAGGCCAAGTATTCATGAAATAGGGGACTATGCTCCTTATCGTGACCTTTTGACTTGCATCTGATACACTAGATGTCTTCTCTCTTATCTTTTCCCTTCTCTTTCTTCATATCTTCGACCTACAGATACAAGCTAGTTAACTGACTCAAGATTTGATTCATACCTGAGTTGAATTCTCCCATAGGGGATGATTCTAGTTTCATGGATATCTCCAATGCCTCAGCCTGCAAGGCAACCTTCTGTTGCATCAAAGGGACTCTGATGTGTGGTAGGAGGGAAACAATGAACCATTCGTTGTTCTGCTCATCTGGGATATGAAAAATCAAATAGCCTGTCAAGGTCTTAAACCTCTGATCACATTCCCAAACATGTTCAACTACTTTCTGCTTGATTTCTTTCAGCTCTATAATGCATTGTGATTTCGACTTGGGTTTCTTGAATTGAACAATCAACACATTCTTGATGACATTCAGTGTTTTTAGTTGTGCAACTCCTTGGAAAAATTTCATGTACCATCTCAGTGCGCAGTCTCTTAGGGTAGTACTAAACTAATCTCTCTTAATTGCTTCATCATTGACATTCTTAATACTCCATACAGCTTCACATAAAAACTAGTGTTGATCAGGATCTTCAGATCCATCTCCCCTAAAGGTGGGTAACCTCATTTCATCTGCCATAGATCTTCCTAAGTTCTTGAAGTTTCTGATTCTTCTCGGAGAGGTTCTTTAGTCTTCCCTTCCTCTGCCCAAGCAAGCTCTGAATGTTCCTCGTTCAATAACTCTTCTTATTCTCCACTGTAGAACCCTTCTTCCTGTGCTAATGGTTTATGATTCTACTCAAACAAGTTCACCATAGGAACTTGTCTGAAGGTTCTCCCACTGCGCATATGTCCAACCTCTGTGTCGCTCTCGCTGTTTGAATTCTTGAACATTAGATTTTCAATCTGACCAACTATTGTATCTTCAATATGTTCTTCTCATGAAATAGAATCTTGATCTTCAACTTAAAAAAGTGTAAAACGTTTCCTCTAGTTCCTTTAAAGAAATATTTCTACGCTTGGCTATATGACTCTACTCTGTCAATAGAAAAATTGGTGATGTACCCTCCAATGGTGCTATCAAAACAATGATCTACTGCTCTTTACATGGCGTTATAAACTCTCTTGGCCTTCTTGATCAGTTCCAAAATCCAAACCATAGGCTGTCTAGATCTGATCTCAAACTGGCTATCTGCTAATCTGGCTAACCACTCGTATAGTTCCTTATGAATCCCTCCAACGAAAATCTCACGTATATCTGTAAAGATATACCTTCCCAACTAGTCTTCTGTACTAAGATTAGGGTTCTTGTTTTGTGCTTCTGCAAAGTCCTTTTCTTGTTCTTCTATTCACTTATGAATCTTTGTCTTCAATGGAAACCACCTTGACATTCCCTCAAGAAGATCCCGATCTCGACAATGGAACCACTTGTTGGCACATGGGCAGACCCAGGGTTCAACTCTAATATTGCACCAAAAATCCCTAACTATTGGCCCTTTCAACAACACCTACGAAGTAGATGCAATCTCACTTGAAGTAGAAATAGGGGGTTGCAAGAAACCGGTGTATACAACCAGAGGAAATGCAAAGTGGATCCAACACAATAGCAACACATCATCTAGATATCTTTTACCAACTTGAAACTATTTCGCAGAATTATATCTCAGATCTAACACAATGATGCAACAACAGAATAACATAAGGAAAAAGATATACAACATCAATCCCACATAACAACAAGATATACGTGGTTCACCCTCTCCCTAGGGCTACGTCCACAAAACTACATTTCTTGATATTAAAGGAAAACATACAGTTCTAACTATGCTCTTAGCTTGTAGATCTCCCTCTCTTTCTCTCCCCTCCCTGCGCACCCAACTGCAGGGTTGATCTTCACACCCAGCTGAAGATCTTACAATACCAAAAGGCTCTCACACTCACCACTTCTCTCTCTCAGAACAATAATCACTCTGTCTACAATAACGATCACAACAACAACAACTTACTATGATGAACTCAGACCAACATCCAACTCTGAACGAACCCATCCCAGGTCCTATAGACCTCTATTTATACATTACATGACAAAGTCTAGGTGTTGGAACCCTAGATCCAAAACCCTAGGTGTCTAAAACCCTAGGTCGACTTGACCCACATTTTCCAGGCTTTGCCAGCCTGTCTTTCCATATTTCTCGTGAAGTGCTCCAAAGCATCTATTGGTGTCTTTTTCTGCTTGTTGAGTTCTCCACGATTCATCTTCCTTGATGATATGTTCTCCTCGATATTCTCGTCCAACGAATCATCTTCCCTTACTTCTCTCCTTATTTTCTTCTTCTTTAATCACTTTGACCTGATCTCAGTCAATGTTCCTTTTGTACAGTTCACACTTCATCTTTTCTTTTCCCTTTTTCTTCACTTTCTTTCTTAATCCATACCCAAGGGCCAACAAGGAGTAATACATCCACAATCCTCAGCTTAACACAAGTGGATTCTAATAGCAACGGATTACTTCATTAAGTGGATTGAGGCAGTTCCCAGTAGGTAGGCAACAAATGTTGTTATCATCTAGTTTTTAGAAGACAATATTTGTCAATGTTTGGATGTCCAATCAAGATCATAACAGATAATGCAACAACTTTCAAATCCAAGATAATAGAGAAATTTTGTAGTGATTACAATATCACCCTTGGCCATTCTACATCTTATTACCCTCAAGCAAATGGGTTGGCTGAGTCTTCAAATAAAAGCTTAGTCATAATTATCAATAAATTGTTGCAAGATAACAAAAAGGATTGGCACAAAAATCTTATCCATGCACTTTGGGCTAACATAATCACCCCAAAGAGATCTATTTCCACCTCACCTTTTTATATTGTTTATGGCACAAAGGCTATTTTTCCTACTACATTGGGATTGCCAGTGATGAGGTTGTTATAAGAACAAAATGCAGAAACAGATGCCACACAAAGAAGAAAGGATGAACTAATCAGTGTTCAGCTGTTGGCATAAGGGCAGACCCAGGGTTCAACGCTACAACAATGCACCAACAAAACCCTAACAACCGGCCCTTTCGGTAACACCTGTGAATAAAATGAAGTCTCACACGAGGTAGAGGAAGGGGTGGTTGTAGGACTAAGATGTCTGCAACCTTAGCTGAGACACAGACCTGTGATTCTAAAAATTAACAGAGCACTCAACAGTTAACATTCATCAATATCTAGTCTTAGTTATAGCGTAGTTAAACCCTAATTAAAGAGTATCACAATATTCATTTAGATCTAAGATACTTAAGCACTAAGCATGCTACATAAGTCAGATCCAACATCCATCCATATTATTAAGCACTAAGCATCAACATATCTATCTATCATCCATCTATATTAAAGCACTAAGAAAGTAAACACATCAATACATCGCACAAAGAATAGCAACACATCATGTACGTGGTTCACCCCCACCCTAGGGCTACGTCCACCAACTCTTCTCTTCTTTATTATCTTGGTCAAGCTTCTTACAGGCACATAGCATCCGAGTTCTACTCCGTAGAAGACATGAGATCTGTGTGCACTCTGCCAGATCCTCCTTCTTCTAGCTAGGGTATAGCACAAAACCTTCACACAGTATCTTACAGTTACTTGCACTAGCCTTGCAAGCCTCACACGGTATGCACAAAGCACTTACAACTCTTGATCACATAGATCCAACTCTAGCACTTAGCGCTCTGGCCTACTAGGTCTTTCGGTCCCCCTCTTACATTGCCTAGATACTTATTTATACATTACAAAATAGGCCTAAACATGGGTAAACCCATGGGCTGACATCCCATACCCATTACATAATCTCGAATCCAAAAAAGGGCTCTAAAAGGGGCCAAGATACCATGATATCCGCTTCATCTCGTGCTCTACCTTTGAGAGCCTGTCGAAGTCCCAAAATTAGGTCAATATGACCAAGAATATTCAAAACATGGTCAAGGGCCAATAGGCCCCCAACACTCACTTGTGACTTGTTCCGAGTCACTCTGATATAACTAGTTCTGCTTCAAAAAGCCTCGAGCTTGGCTCGAGATGCTTCGACTTGTTGTTGTGCCATGACCTCTTATTTAGCAAAATCTTGTATGACTTCTTCGTTGAGAGGTCCCTCTAGGCATTGTTCAACTGCGGTGATGACTTTCTCCAGTTCCGCTCCTCGGCCTTTGATCTCTGTCAACAGTTGGTAAGCTTCATCCTGTATAGGTTGGAGCCAATGAGTTACTTCCATAACTCTACTCTGAATAGTGTGGACCTGCTACTGGGTAGTGCATTGCTCTTGGGATCGCTTCATTCTTTCCATAGCTGGCAGGGGCTTCAATTGCGCCTGTATTGTCTCTGCTTGGTGCTTCGCTTCCTATAGCTGTGAGTCCAGTGCCTTCAATTCTAGATTCTTAGTGAGTTGCTCATACGTCTGGGTACTACGATCACTCAGTTTATTTCATTCCAGGGCAAGGGCTTTGATTCTTTCAACTGCACTTCGAGCAGTTGCTTCTCTTTGATCCCTTACATCATGTGGGGTGTCGGGTATGGTGCGAAGCTCTAAGTCTATTATTCATTGTTATAGTTGTTGGATAACTTCTGCGAGTTTCTCTACTTGATGCGTGACTCGGTCTTCTGCCTGTGGTTCTAATCCTATCACAGAGTGGAGGTCTCTATTGACTGCTTCTTTCACTTCAAGTTTCTCTGCGAGCAACTATTCTTTTTCCTGTTGCATCTGAACTTTCTCTTCTTCAAACTTTGCCTCAAGAGCAACCTTCTCCTGTTCTAAAACTTTGCATTGTTCCACGATTATGCCTTGCACTTGCTTCAAGGCCTGGGTGGATTGTTCTGTTTCTTCTTGAGCGCGATGAAGGCAAGCTTCGACCGCATCAGCTAGTCAGAGGAGTTGGGCTGGCTCATATCCCAACTCTGGTTCTCCTGATGGTAGGGGCATAGTGGAAAATTCATGGCTGGACTGAAGGGCCTGCTGTACCCCTCAGAATATGACCTTAATTCTGTTGTACATTTCTTCCTACTTAGCTTCTTGTTTCTCCACGATTTCCACCGAAGCGTCGTTTAGGGCTGCTATGATGAAGTCAAAATCATTGGTAGTGAGAAGTGTCTTCATCTTGGTCACGGTGGATTTCGATTTCTTCTGGGAAAAAGGTTTTAGGGAAGAAACCTTCCTCTTCTTTAGGGGATCAACCTCGTCTCTAGGCAGTGTTACTTCACCTGGCTTTTGTTCAACTCCTTTGCCATTTATTTCTTCTACTTCATTATCACCCCTTCGGTCAGGTGATACTGAAGTAGTATTCCCTAAGGCATTGCGACCTCTTCGGTCTTCTTCATTCTGCTGGGTCTGGGTGTATCATGTTCTTTCTACATGGTCTCTGGGTTGTTAGGGTCAGACATCTCTGCAGGGTCTGCTGGAATAAAGAGGTCTGGGAACTAGTCCTTAGTGATCTCCTCCAGGTCCTCTTCCGTGATTTTGTAGTATGACTGAAGCTGATCCTTATGTTCATTGGCTTGTACTATAAGGTAGATGAAGTGTCGATCTACGCAGACCTTCATCAAGGGTTGGAACCTTTGTAGGGTGTTCAGAGTCATGTGAGGTTCATATTCGATGGCTCTCTTCAACTGACGGTAATATGTGTGAAAAACAACGTTCGACTGCCATTGTTTGTTCATATCACTCGAGTGCCAGAGTGTGGTGAACTTCAAAACAAGCGGCTCAAATGGTTCAATATCTGGGAAGGTCACACCTTCTGGTATCTCACAGGAAACAAAGGCGATGAGGATCAGGAACTAGCTAAAGTGAAACTCATAGCCCTGATCTTGTGCTTTGCGGAAATCGATTTCCAATTGATTAAATAGGTACTTCACCCAGTTCATCTGTAGACTTTCCACGCACTTCCCTGTGAGGTCAATGACAAAGCCTATGACCTGTGTAGGTCTGTTTTTCCTTACTAACTTTCCAGCTATGAGTTGGCAAGCTAGGCGCACTGTGCCATTCTGGATGGAGGCTACCTTGTAGCCTCGCATCCCTTTTTCAAAATCTTCGTATGTATCCTTGATCTTCTGTGCTAGTGCGTGATCTGTGGCTTTTCCTGGATAGAAGTCCTGCAGGTTGGTCCTTGCATGCTTAAATCTGTGATCCTATGGATCAATGTCAGATCAACTGTGCTATGACGGTCTAGACATAAGTAGCCTCCATGGTAACATGAAAGCAATAGCTTGACACAGGCGTTGAATTCTTGGTGCCTTCCAAAGTGTGGGATTTTCATTAAGTTTAATAGGGTGGACTACATGAGGTTCATCATCCACAGTTGGCAGATTATCTTTGAGTTCTTCCCCTTCGTCCTGGTCAGGTCTTTATACGGGGCGAGCATACTATAGTTATTGCTATCTCCGAGGTTGAAGTCACTGAACTTCAACGCTTTGATCTTTTCTTGCTGAGCTTGAACTACATGTATCCCCTTCGGAGGTACACAGTAACCATAGAGTACTCGAATTCTCTTGGCACACTATCTCGGATCACCACGTCAGCTAGAGGAGAGATGTAGTTGGGAAATATGGTCGGGATTAGCTTCGCATTTTCTAGGTTATCTCTATGTTTGGTTCTCTTTTTTGCTGATGGTTGGGATGGTTCGGCTTCACGAATAGTCGACAAAGAGGCTTGTACTCCTCTCGTCAATGATGCTTGTACACCCACATGCATCACTCTTTTAGACATGACTTTCTCAGTCATGAGGTTGATGAGTACTTCCTTCGTAGATTCTTCAGGTGCACTAAGTTCTTTGTACATACACGCTCCTGGTTGGATATCTCAGGTTCAAAGACTAACTACTCAATGCAATGGGATAAATGGAAATAGCGCGATGATCACTGTGAAAAATCAACTATTCTGTGGGCTTAGCTAGTCATGGTTGGCAAAAGTGTTCTCGTTGCGTGGTGCGATAGGATAAATAGATAACTTGGTAGTAGATCCCTTGCAATGATTGAGAATCCTTCATTAACACAGTTCTGTCTATTATGGCACAGTCCCAACGGTTTGGTGGCGAACTTTCTGACCATAAATGTATTTCTACCCATTCGGGTCGTCGATCTAACGATTATACTATTCCAAATGGCTATATGGCTATATTGCTTCACCATGGCGAAGTGCCATATGACACAGTTCTGGTATTCCGACGAAGTTCCACTTTTGCAAGTTTTCCTTCTGCGATGTTCCATCTGGAACCTTTTGTGAATTTTCGATCTTAGATCTCTTCTTACTTAGTTTTCTAGCCTTCTTTCCAGTGAGCTTCATCTTGGAATTCCTTTTTCTATTATGATTCTTATCTTCTTTCGACATAGTGACTTCGTGTTGGTAAGATTCTTTCCTAGAAATCAGGGTTAATACTTCATCTATATCTAGAATAGCTACTTCAGTCTTCTGTAGGTCTTCTGGTGTTCTTCCTACTTTGACATCCTAGTCTCTGGTTTTAAATAGCTTTGCTCAGTTCTCCTGTTCTTCAATCAAGTGTGCGATCCTCCTAGTCATGAAATATTTCAACTCTTTCTTCTTTTGTTCTAAGACTTCTTCTTCTTTCCTTCTGGCCTTATCTCCTTCAATCCAAGGTTTTCCTAGTAACATAGCAAATGGAGCAATGTTCTCAATAAATTTAACAACCTCAAATTCTTCATTTGTCGAAGTTCCATGAGCGCTCATATATATTTGGGTAAGTCTTCCACATAGGGTTAGCAACATTCCTCTGAATAATCCTATTCCTACTAATAAAGGAATCATAGCAGGCTCCCCTAAAAGTTTCCAAGTTCTTTCTGTCATGATATTCACTTGTGTTTCCTCATCCATAACACAGTCAATTTCGAAGTCTCCTATTCTTGCTTCAATGCACTCTTTTCTTTGAAAATCTCCGACAAGATGACATGTCAGTTGTCATTCAGGGTTTCTTTCATCTATAGCAATACTTTTTCATAATCTTTCTAGGGTTCTACCATAATATCAGTTTATGGATCTACCTTAGGGTTTTCTTGGTTCATATTCATTATTTCAACCTTAGCAATCATTCTAGGGAAAAACAAAACTTCATGGTCCATAGATTTGCAATAGAGGCAACTAGGTCTTCTACCAGGGCATTCCTTAGCCAGATGTCCTGGTCTTCTACAACTGTAAAAAAGGGTTAATCCTCTCTTTCTCTTAAATGATCCCCAACCTTTCCTGTACTACGCACTAGGATCATGGTAGCTAACCTACAAAAAATTCTTTCTAGGATCCTACATCCATTTGTTAGTCCAAACATTTTCTCTATGCATACATATAACATATCTTTCACTATTCTTATCAGATCTACTCATATCAAATCTTATTTCTTCTATCAGTGCCCTAGTTTTCAAGCTAGGACAAATCTTATCAAACATACCTAGATCCATACTTTAGAAACAAAACAAATTTCTATTAATCTTATCTTCAGCTGAGCACAAAGCTTCCAGATCTAAATTTTTTCACTATTCTTACCTCTATCAGAGTACAAAGCATTCAGGTATTACCTCTTTTCTTCAGATCATACTTCTTTTCTTAGCACAGAGCTTCACAGATCGAGTAGAATACTATGCACTAGAGCGACATATCTATGCACATAACTTTCATAATTTCAAGTCAGATCTTCACACAAAGCTTCTTTTTCCTCAGTTCCCAACAATCATAGTTTTAGGTCATATATTTGCACACAGATTCTTCTTCCTCAGTTCCTAGCAATCACAGTTTCAGGTCATATCTTTGCACAAAGCTTCTTCTTCCTCAGTTCCCAGCAATCACAGTTTTAGGTCAGATCTTTGCACAAAGCTTCTTCTTCCTCAGTTCCCAGCAATCACAGTTTCAGGTCCTGACAACGGAACCATTTATTGGCACAGGGGCAGACCCAGGGTTCAATGCTACAAAAGCGCACTAACAAAACCCTAACTATTGACCCTTTCGGCAACACCTGCGAAGCAGATGAAGTGTCACCCGAAGTAGAGGTAGGGGTGGTTGCAGGACTCAGATGTCTGCGACCTTAGCTGGGACACATATATGTGATTCTAACACTTAACAGAGCACTCAACAGTTAACATTCATCAATATCCAATCTTAGTTACAGTACAGTTAAACCCTAATTACAGAGTATCACATTATTCATTCAGATCTAAGGTACTTAAGCACTAAGCATGTGTACATAAGTCAGATCCAACATCCATCCATATTATTAATCACTAAGCATCAACAGATCTATCTATCATCCATCTATATTAAAGCACTAAGAAAGTAAACACATCAATACATCACACAAGGCATAACAGTACAACATGTACGTGGTTCACCCCCACCCTGGGGCTATGTCCACCAACTCTTCTCTTCTTTATTATCTTGGTCAAGCTTCTTATAGGCACATAGCATCCGAGTTCTACTCCGCAGAAGATAGGAGATCTGTGCACACTCTGCCAGATCCTCCTTCTTCTAGCTAGGGTATAGCACAAAGCCTTCACACAGTCTCTTACAGTTACTTGCACTAGCCTTGCAAGCCTCACATAGTATGCACAAAGCACTTACAACTCTTGATCACATAGATCCAGCTCTAGCACTTAGCACTCTGGCCTACTAGGTCTTTCGGTCCCCCTCTTACATTTCCTAGCTACTTATTTATACATTACAAAATAGGCCTAAACATGGCTAAACTCATGGGTTGACATCCCATACCCATTACATAATCCTGAATCCAAAAAATGGCCATAAAAGGGGCCGAGATCCCATAGTCTCTGCTTTGTCTTGCACTCTGCCTTCGACAGCTTGTCAAAGTCCCAAAATTAGGTCAAACATGACCAAGAATATTCAAAACTTGGTCAAGGGCCAACACCAGCAAACCAGGGAAAATGATTTCAACAATGCTCAGCTGCACTGAGACAAGATCAAGAAGGTTTTTGATAGGCATACCAAGGAGGATGACTTCAAACTGGGAGACTGGGTATTAAGGTGGGATGCCATAAATGAAGATAAGGGAAATCATGGGAAGTTTGACCATCTATGGCTGGGACCGTTCAAGATTGTAGCATACCATGGAAATAATGGCTACCTGCTACAAGAGAGTAATGGAGACATCATTGGAGGAGGTCTTGTGAATGGAAGGTTCCTCAAACGTTATATCGTTTAAACAATCATCACCCCTTCCATTCATTGTACATAATAATTTTCATTTTTTCTTTTTGCATGAAGAAATTGAAATAAAAGCAGCATAGTTGAAGCTTGAGGCGAAGGCCCTGAGCTATGTTGGGTCGATTTTGAGTTTTTGAATAAAGGTTGGCATTTTCAGATTGCAAGAATAAATCACATCCAAATGGGTAGGCACTCGTTCTACCTTTCTTTTCTACCTCATAGAGAGGATAGCATCCCCAGTTGGAGTCCATGTTATCACCATAACAATTTTTCTTTTTGATGGAATCCAAGTCTCAGGACTATATGGGGATAAAATAGTGTAGAGACGTGATAAACTGGAGGAAAGGGCCACATTTAATAGAATAAGGACAAATATAGTGGGGGCACGGAGTTGACGAGACATGACAGGCCACATATCTCAAGCACCATAGATCAACGGTCACCAGCCATATCGGGTGAAGAACTAGCGCAAAGATTAATTATTTGAAAGCAGACCGATGAAAATACTATGGTTTTGAATTCAGTCCATGTGGCACCACCAGATGCATATCGAGGAAAAAATAAGTCTACCCCAAACCACTTTGCCTCTTCCCCGATATCGGGAAGCATATATAAGGGGGGGGGGCTGTCATTTTTTATGCCTTTTCAAATCATTTGAACATTAAAAGTGGCACGAATGCTCTAGTCGAACCTAACCTCAACAGTGCACCAAATTCACACATCATCCACTCATTTGTAGATATTTTTCATCATTACCATGGATCATGTCGTTTTGTCCATAACAGAGCAATATCCCCTGCCAAGCGAAGAATCCCTAATTGACAGAAACTCTGATGTGTTTGACACCGAAATAATTGTCTCACCCTTCTTTGCATCCAGAGCCAATTTGTCAGATCATGTAGGGAGACAAATAACATTTCTCGAAGTGGTCCAAACCTCCATAGTCCCTTACATCATCAAAGTGGCAATCCCTTTCCCAAAATTCATAGGCTGGTGTGCTAAACAATACTCACAGGAAGAGAAGGTCATTTTAAATAGGTTAGGGTCGGAGGTCCTGTGTAGAATAGATTGCCCATCCATTCGATATGCCCTCGACATACCAGAGTCCCTTTCCATGACGTATGAACCCTTCGAGGAAGAAAATATAGTTACAACTTATAGGGAATGTCCCCCCGAGGTCAAAAACCTATTTTTGCAGACAATTGTCAAACCCAAGTAGTATTTTGAGAGTCTATCTCTGCCAATGAATGTAAATTCCAAGGTTATCGAGATCTAGTGGGCATGTTCCATACTCACTCAGATTTTAGGTCTGGATAATGAAAAATATGTAGTTTAGGTCATGTTAGGTTTTTTTTTAACCTTGTTTCAGTCAAAATTCAGTCAGTCAGTCAGTATCAGTTTTGATAAATTCATAGCTGATAATGTACACAAACAAGTAGTGAACTTCCAATCACTAAGGCACTTTAGGTATTACACATATGTGCTGAAAATGTTCCCGGAGACAAATAAAAAAGAGTTCCCTGAAACAACATTCATCTCCACCAAATGCAAAAGAATCAAAATGTTCATTTTCATAAATAAGATCATTTCTAGAGTTTACAACTTGATCTTCAACACCATCCTACCAAGAGTCCCGAAGGACCTGAAAAGTTACTTACAACCAAATTCATAAAACATAGTAGGAGATTGGGTGTTATTCATGCATTGAACAATAATTTGGGTATATGGTTTTCAAGAGGCACCTTATCTTATCCCTATCTTTCTGACACCCATATTATTTTCCCTGGAGTTCATTAGACAAAAAATCATCTCAGAGACAAAACATTTCTTGAAAATGCACAAGCTATCCAACCTGGAATTTCCTTTCATCATAGAACCATTTGTTTTGAAGACTAGATATTTCTTACCTCAGATCTAGGTGAAACTCAAGGAGTTTGTATTTGCATAGCTATAAGGGAGAAGATATGATCCACATCAAGTCATATCTAAAAGAAGATTGATGAGAAAATAGGGTCCTTATGAACATGAGTAGGTTGAAGGTTTTGACAAATTGGAAAATTTGGAAACTTGTGCTTATATGGAAGCCATGTTGCAGCATATTCAAACACAACAAGTGGGGCCAACCCTAAAACAGACCCCTTAGAAGCTGACATTCCAATTTCCCAAAGTAACTATCGACACCAAGAGAATCAGTTTTGAGGCCCTAGGTACCAGTAGTCAACAAACTTCTCCCAAGAAGATAAAGATCAAAAAATCTCCACAGATAGTAGATCTCGAGGAAGAAGAACATAAGGAGCAGGTAAGTATGGATATTGTGGAGAGTGGAACCATCAAGGAAGAAGTTGCTAAAATAAGCATGCCCCAAAGTGAAAGAAACTCAAGAGATTTCAGCAGCAAAAAGCACATTTTTGATAAAGCACTTGGAGCAGTCTACCAATATAAAGAAAATTTAGCAAAGCAATATGATATGAAAGGAAGCTTGACTATGAGTGAAATAATGGAGTTGATACCTGAGGTGGAAAATATTTCTCAACATAGGTATTCTATGTTCTCATTGAGAGATATAGAGAAGAAGACACTCAACATAGAAATTGCAGATGAGGATAAAGTGTTTGAGGTCAAGATGCATTATGAAAAAATTAGTGCCTCAGACAAGGTGAAATTCCATAGAAACACTAGTGACATGCTATATTTAGACTACCTAGGTTTGATATTAAAGGTTTCAAGGTTGACAACTCATGCACTTAAGTTGGAGGGACAGTTGAGAAAAGAGAAAGCATCTAACAGAGCTTGGTAGACTCAAGTCAAGAGATTAGAATCTGAAGGCCCTTAGGGGGGAAGTGCTTCTTTAGAAGAGAAAGACAAGATGATTCAAAGCATGAAGAAAAGGCTAAATATTTCTTCCACAGAGCATCCACAAACAACCGAGCTAGCTTCTCTAGAACACGAGAAAGAGACATTTCGACAAGAAGTATTAAATTACAAGGCCAAAGTGTTGCAGTTAGAGAAGGAAAAGGTGAATTGGTCATAAGGATGGATAGGAGCATCAAACATGCATGTTTTTTCACCTTCTACCACAAAAACTAAGAAAATCACCAATGGATTGGTTCATACTATGTCCCAATTTAGCCTGAAGGTAGAAGAAATCAAGAGGCTTAAGGGTGACATAGAAAAGATGCAAAAATAAATAAGAATAAAGGATGAAAATATGGCCGAGTTATAGAAAGGGAATCAAGATTTACAGGAAAGAGTAGACAAGTTGAAGATAAGGTCGAAAGGAAAAGGACTGCTGCAAGGAGCCAAACACGTCATCTTGGACTCTATTGCTGCTGAAGTTTCTAAGTTCAGAGTATACTTAAATTTCTTCGATGAGAAAGATACCATGGCCATCACAGCCAGAATCATATGCACTATTGTGGCTGAAACGATGGCAAAGAAACCCTCAGAGTGGGCCCAAAACTCTATAAATGTGCTGAATTCTAGTCCCACTGCTGAACTTCAGACCATTGGGGTCAAATATAGGACCACATTGATCATTTGGGCTAGGAGAGTTATTTCCAACCATAGCTTGCTTAAATTAGCCCATACCAAGGCCATGCAGATGGAGTAGAGGATACAAGAATTCAAATATATTTTTGAAGAGTTGTTTGTCAAAGGCCTTCCATCATTTTGGGATGGAAAAGGGAAATTGTATGATCAGGAGGAGTACAACTCTCACCTCGCCCAATGCAGGATGGATCACTCCAAGTTTGAAAGACTAGAGGAAAACTTGAAGGGGAGAAACCTCATGGAGTATTTAACCACATATTTTGAAATATTGAATCAGTTCAAGACAATGAATATAGGACTGTTAGCCATGAATTATGCCTCTTGCATTGGCGTGGAGACTATGATCAAATAAATGATGGACTACGAGATTCCTTCTAACTTGCAGTAGAAAGAGATAGTGCAGCTAGGTAGGACAAAATGCAGTTTTCCAGGGACCAAAAAATAGCCTCCAAGTGTCACTAAATTTGTGAGTTCAACAGAGGACCAAAGCATGACAAATGGTGAAGAAAAAAGTCGAGCAATCAGAGAAATCAATCGTTAGTTTATGAAGCATTTTTTATGAATCATTGTAAATCAGTTCACATACCGAGACTATTAGTTTAAATTATTATAGTTATCTTTATAAGATGAAACGTTTAAGTTCAACTATTGTAACCAGTTTCTAATTGAGTTGTATAAATGATAGAAGTCATGAATGTATTCATGTTGGCATAAGTGCAAGGGCACCTTTAGTTGTTTTCTGAACTCTATTGTAATTTTCTAGAGTTGAATTGAATACATATGCATAAGCTTTTTAAATCTTTATGAAAATATTCTAATGGTGGTGATATGAGTTTTGTCTCCTTTCATTGTATGTATTTCATGTGTTCTTAATTCCATTTAAATTGGATAGTTAAAAGCTCAGAATTGATCTTATGATGCTCTTGGCTTAAGCAATTTAAATTGTGTGTATTTCTTCTTAACTAATTCAGAATTCATTTTAGTAATGCTCTGATGCAGTTATTTGTTTTCTCCTTCTTCTTATACTCTGCTTAAATTCAATTTATAACTCAGATTCATTGCCTCATTTATCCTTTATCCTTTAGATATTTCTATCGGCCAATCATTGTTTTCATTCACTTTCATAATTTCAACTCCATAGCCCTAAGTGTCCTTCCCCTTCTTTGCCAACAACTTTATAAAAAAAAAAAGAATAAATAAAAAAAAATCTAACCATTGATTGCCAAATAAAATTAAGTGACACGAGATATCCCTCTCTGAGCTGAGCAGGTTAGTACCCATCTCTAAAGTTGGTTGAAACAGTTACCTTTGTCATTTTTCTATCAACTAGACAAAATTTATAGAGTGCTAACATTCTGGCGCCGTTGTTGGGGAGCGGAAGTGAAATATTCCCTGGGAAGAGAATGACTTAAAACTTCAGTTTTGATTCCTGAGGGTGAATGTGAATCAAATACCTTATTGGCTGAGTTTATTTTTTCCCTAGTGACTCCATTACCAAGAGATCAGTTGTACCAAGCAGTTTGAACTAGAAACTCTGGCTCCCAAGAGAGTTCACACCAGGAGAAACCTAGACACAGAAGCTGCCATCCCAGTGTCTGACCCTGAAAGTGTTGTACACAAGAGAAAATAAAGACAAATTAGCCAAGTTTTTCACTTAGACCGATATCTATCCTTGCCTAAAGATGGAGTAACAAGCATTGAAGACCTCGAGTTTGATGTGAAATTTGAACAAACTCTGTTCAGAACTAAATATGAGTCTTGTTTGAACGAGGTCATCTCTGATGAAAGGAGGTTCCAAGATTTAATTTTATCTTCATCTGCGAAGCCTATAGTGATTCATACGTAGAACAAGCATCCTCTTCAACCCCTCACAATAGCCATGGTAGCTAGATTTTCTCCTCTTCTAATTCCTGCTCAACTACATGATTTACCTCGAGAGTATAATCTAAGGATCAAACGGTATGATGCTGAAGGTAGTGTGTCAACCCAGAAACATCTAGACTTGTTCAATGATTTTTCAGACTTGGAAGAAGTAGATTTTGAAGATGAAAAAATGAGACTCTTTGCACAAAGTCTTGCAGGAGAAGTGAGAAAGTGCTTCAGAGCTCTTCCAATAGCTAGTATAATAAATTTTGAGGCCTTTGAAACCAACTTTCTTGAAAAATGGGGCGACAAGAAAAATCCCCTTTGGTTTTTAACTCAGTATAACAACATGAGGAGATCACCTGACGAAAAAATGCAGGAGTTTTTAGCCAGATTTGTAAAGATCTATAATTTGATTCCTACTGAGGTAAACCCCCCCGGCTAAAGCTACTCAACTCAGATATCCTGATTCCTTTGAAAGTAATTTTTCTTTGTTATTAAGGGAATGAAGATCTTCTTCATTAGATGATATGATGACTGATGCCATAGAAGTTGAGGTAAATATAATGGCTTCAGGAAAGATCAAATCTAACTCTGACATGGACATGAACAAAGCTAAAGATAAGGCACAACCTTCAACCTCACAAACATCAGAAGAAAGGTTTGAAACGATGATGAGAACCATGGAGAGAATGATAGAGAGAATGGCCTTAGATAATAGGGCTAACCCCATAGAACAGGCTGATGGTCCACCCAGAAATCTGAGGAGACCAACAATCCCACAAATTAGACAAAGAGAAAAAAGAAATTAGGGGAATCAGGGAAATCAAGGAGACCTGAGAAATCAGGGGAATCGGGGAAATCAGGTAAATCAAGGAAATCAAGGAAATCAGGGGGATCAACAAATAAGGCCTCCTTTTCAAAATTATTATGTAAATGAGAATTATGATGGATATTTTGAAGACAACATGAACTGCTATGATGATAAAGAAACATAGGTGTTTTTGACTAAATAAGAACATGACCAGTTCATGGATGCAAGTAATATCTTCATGCAATAGGAGGAGGAAAGGTTATCAGTAGAAAGGGAAGATTACCAAAAAGGAAATTAGAAAATGCCTAAAAACACCCCAAAGGGAAATCCCCCAGAGGGAAATCCTCCAAAGGGAAATCCTTCAAAAGGAAACCCCACCAAAGAAGTTCAGAGTAACATACCCTCTTCAAGTCAGCCCCAAAAATACTCTGCTACCAAATATGTTGTAGACAAAGGAAAGAAGAAAGAAGGTCCATATAAGAAAATATTAGAAGCAAGGAAAGAGACAGTCACCAAAGAGGTAGAGAAAACCTCATCCTCCTTTAATTTTGAAAATGAGATGGCTAATATTAAACTTTATATACCATTCAATGAATTGATCAAGAATAGTGAATATAGAAATCAAATCATCAAGATGCTTAAGATGGAACAAACTTCTGACACTTTGAACATACAATATGATCACCCGACCATCTTATTTGGCCCATGAGTGGAGGAAAATAGTGATGCTAAAGATGTTCCTCCTTTCAATGTCAGCCTAAAATTCCATGATATGACTCTGCAGAATGCCATGTTGGATTTAGGAGCATCTCATAATCTAATGCCCAAGGTGGTCATGGACCAACTAGGCCTTGACATCACAAGACCTTATAAAGACCTGTTCTCTTTTGATTTAAGGAAGGTGAATTGCCTAGGTCTTATCAAAGATCAGGTGGTATCTTTAGCACAAATCCTAGCAAAGAACATGGTTATGGATGTAGTGGTTGTTGATATTCCTCCCAAGTTTGGCATGTTGTTATCTAGGTCATGGGCTACAAAATTAAAGGGAACTCTCCAGATGGACATGTCATATGCCACCATCCCTATCTTTGCTCAAGACAGAAGGTTGTATAGAGAGTTTTTTCTCAAATATATGGTCAACAACAAGTCACATCCGAGTAATCATCCCATCTACTCTATGGAAATTGAGTTGGGGTCTTCCATTTTCTTCAATGACCCGTGTTTTGAAGAGAAAGAGCCAGAAATTGATATGGCTAACAAAGATAGATCTAATCAACAAATTGAGATTTTTTTAGAGAAGTAGGACAACACAAAAGATCATATATGGAATATGAGTTTCGATGGAGCTGTCATCAGAGAGGGAGAAGGGGTTGGTGTATGGATCAATCACCCCAAAGGAAATTCAAAATTATGCTCTTACAAACTTCTTTTTGAGTGCACGAATAACATGGCTGAATATGAAGCATTAATATTGGGGTTGAAGGTTTTGAAAGAATTGGGTGCCAAAATAATAGTTGTACATGAAGACTCTAGGCTAATTATCAATAAAATCAAAGGCATATACCAAGAAAAACATCCGAGACTAAGGGCATATAGGAACCTAGTGCTAGGTATCCTTGAGAAATTTCCTGAGTATAATCTTTCAATAGTTCCAAGAGGGAAGAATCCGATTGCTGATGCCTTGGCTACTTCAACAACAGTTTTCAACATTCCAATATTCGCTAACAAAAAATATGAGGTTGAGTTCAAGTACATGCCAACAGTACTAGATAATATTAAGTACTGGTAGGTTTTTGAAGATGACAAACAAATAGAAAGGTTCCTCAAGATGGAGGATGAATTTGAGAATCTGAACATTGATGAAGAATACTATGATGAAGAGGTAGATGTATCTTATTTCACAAAGGAGGGGTACTTCGACAATCATATTGCAGGAAGAGACATATTTCAGCTAAAGAGCAACATCATTCACAAGGGTCTAGTCCCATTGGAGAAACTCTTTGATAATAATGATGTGGCCAGAAGTCCAAAAATCACAGTAAACGAAGGGGATGTAGAAGATTGAAATATTGGGACTCAGGAAGATCCCAATATCATTAAGTTGTGTAGAACACTCAACCCTGAAGTTAAGGAGAAATATATCACATTAATGAAAGATTTCACTGATGTTTTTTCCTGGAGCTATGAATATTTGAAAGTTTATGACACTAGTATAATTAAGCATGTGATCCCAATCAATGAAGATCACAAACCTTTCAAACATAAATTAAGAAGGATAAACCCTTTGTTGTTGTCCTTGATTGAGAAAGAGGTAAATAAGCTATTTGAAGCCAATATCATAGTATCCCTGAGGTTCTCTAAATGGGTGGAAAATATGGTTCTAGATAGAAAAAAGAGTTGAGAAATCAGGTTGTGTGTGGATTTCAGAAATCCGAACAGAGTATCTCTAAAGGACAACTACCCACTGCCTAAGATGGATCACATTTTACAGAAAGTGGTGGGTTCTTAGAAAATGTAAATTTTGGATGGCTTCTCTGGATACAATCAGATTATGGTGCACCTTGATGATTAGGAAAATACAACATTCACAACTCCATGGGGAACATTCATGTATGCCTAGATGCTTTTTGGGCTCATGAATGCAGGGGAAACATTTCAAAGAGCTATGTACATAGATTTTTCTGATGAAAAAGACAAATTCATTGTTATCTACCTAGATGATATTACTGTGTACTCTGTTTCAGATGAAGAACACCTCAAGCATATAAGAAGGGAATTTCAGAAGTGTAGGAAGTTCAGAATCTCGTTGAACCCCAAGAATTCAAATTTCACTATGGAAGGAGGAAAAATGTTGGGTCACATTATTTCAAAAGAGGGCATAAAGGTAGATCCTAGCAGAGTTGATGGGATTTTAAAAATTGGCATACCCAGAAGTAAAAAAGAGGTACAATATTTCCTGGGAAAAGTGAATTTTCTGAGAAGGTTTATCCCTAACTTGCCTGAAATCATAAAGTATATTACAAACATGATCAAGAAAGGTAATGAAATAAAGTGGAACCTGTTGGCAGCCAATTCACTTTTTCCATTGTCTTATAAGCTGCCTACACCAATGTTTTGCAAACATCAAATTTTCGTCACAATTTTTTAAATCAACGACACTTTTATTTTTTGCCACATTTGCACATTTGCCTTCATTTCGTTTTCACGACTGTAAGCGTGAAAACTTCATCTTTTGAAGTCTCATTGAAGTCATTATTTGAACTGTCACTATCCTTGCCAATATGCCTATTGCGCTTACATTGCACTTATCGTTATGTAGCTGGCAAAACTTTCGATCTATAAACATTGAACATTCTTGTATTGATTGGGTGACTTGGTTTCATTGAGTTTGCAATGCATTAGCATTTGGATTTGCATTCATTTGACTTACTTGACCTTTGGTTTCATAAAATACATGGGTGTTATGATTAAATCTTTCATTTATATATCTTTTTAATTTAATGCCTATGTTTATGTTTTCATAACTATTGGTATGGTGGTTACATGAGCACCCATTGGCACATTGGTTAAACTATTGATTATATGAGCTGACACATTGGCGCATAGTTGATTTTGGTTTTGATTTATATGTCGGGTGTTTAAAACTATGGCATAATGTTTGCGCGCATTGGTTTATACATTGGTTTTATTGTTTGGGCAAATGACTTGATTGTTGAACTGCTATAATGGATTGAATAACTATGTAAATCGACGGTTGTACTTTGGCAGTAATTGTTTTGCATGGCAGAGATAAGCTCCACCACCTTCGCACAATGGCATTTATGCCTATCCCATATTCATCATTCACTTCTGTTAGCTCGGGTAGCTCTGCTCCTGTGTGTGTTTCGACCCAAACCCTCGGCTTACCATGTGCTTAGCTCCATGGCACCAGTCGTGCGAATCGAGCCAAATGACAACCAAGCCTTGTTAATGTTTGATAATGCTCAGAAGGACTTGGAATAAAATGGATGGCTCACCTTCATGCAATGATTTGAGGGTTTTAATCTAGCTGTAGCACGATAGTTTTCCATGACTTTCGATGGCTGTAGAGCCAAGGTGGGTGATACCTAGTTGGAAATTGACGAGGAATTTATCAGTTCTGCTACAGGGTTACCCTCCTCGGGACAACGTTGGTTCAAAAATTCTAAGGTCAAGGAAGTGCCGTGGACACAGTTGTTCGTTTCATGCAAGGTCACCTCTTGTGACAGAGGTATGCCCATCTCTGCACTTAAACCACGATGGCATGATACTTTGATGATAGTCAAATAGTTCGTGACCTGTGAAGGTCGATATGGACTTGTGTTTCTCTACCACCTGCGTTTTTTAATGGTTTTTATCGGATTCTCGTTGAATATGCCTTTCTACTTTCAGCGTAGCCTATATAAAATGTCGAAAAGGTTTAAACGACAGAAGGCTGACAGTAGCCTATTCCACTATGGGCTTATTAAGCTTATTGTTGTGCATCACTTGAGTTTACATGGTGATAGTTGGAGGGCTTTCATCACCCGAAATGGTTTCGATGACACTGACCCTATCCAGGTTGACAAACCTATGGTGAGTGAAGCCAAGGCCGAGCCACCTGTGCCCTTCCATATCCTACTGCCTCCTCCAAAACCCTCGACCGACCCTAAGGTTGACCTACCTGACGTTATAACTGAGAAGTGTGAGACTATTAAGAAGCCTGCGAGCAAAAAGCACAAGGCAAACCCTACTACTAATGCCAAAGGGAAAAGGAATGCCCGACTCATTTCAAGAATGGCTAGAAATAAGCCTAAACCCTCTGTTGAGTGAGACCCTATTGTCCTTAGTGAGGATTCTGATTCTGATGTGGAACGTTTCTTAGCCAGCGAGTACCCTTACTCACAGGGTTTATGCCCCGAACCACCTTACGATTTCGTGACAAATATTCCCCCTTGCCTGAGAAATGACCCTAGCTACCCTGGTATCAAATTGCCTCATGAAACCCTCAGCAATATGATCAAACCCTCGCCTGCTCTTTCAAACCCTATACAGTCATCCTGTGATCAATGTGATTTATGGCTAGAACGATACTACATTGACGTTCCTATACTCCAATTGAAAATTCAATCGCTGGAAGACCAAATTGCAATGTTGACCAGTCGAAGAGACCAGCTCCAAGCAACTGATAAGAAGCAAAAGACAACTAGCTCCATCCTTTTCAAAAACGTTGAATCAACTACAGCTGTTGTCAACTCCAAATTGGCATAATCAAACCGTCTCGTCGCTATACAGGTATGAAAATTTGATATCGTTTTTGTTTTGTGAATGATCAGGGTTGATATAAGGATTTGAAATAACTCTGTCTCTCATTCAAATGCCTCTGTCATTCGGTGATCATCTTGTACATTGTTTTTCTTTGATTGGATATACGATTTGCTCATGGATTTTTATTGGATTTGAGTGGTTTTCGTTTGGATTTGGTTTGCTAAGTTTGTCTGATTGAAGTAACGAAATTAATGGGTTGTTTTCAATTCAATTCGTTTTGTATCCACTTCGAATAGGAAGTTTTCAAACTCAATTTAGAATACGATTATGATTGATATGCTGTGATTGGTGAACGATTTCAATGAATTGGTTGTTACGATGCTGTGTCGTATAATGTTCTAGATTTGATCATTTCCAAGTTGGAAAAATGACTCTATTTTTTATGAAAACGATACTCTCACTAAAGCTGGTGCAAATAATATTCATGCCCGAATCATGAGGTAGATTTGATTCACGATGATTTTGTTAAAACCCTCGCTGTTGGATTTGCTTAAATGGATTGCTGTCTATTTTCAATTGGTTCGATCACTTTCAGGAGTTAGATTCACATCGTGAAAGATGCTCTGTTTGTTTTTAGTTTGTAAACGAATTGATCAATAATTGTTATCTTTATCAAATCCAGTTATAATGCATTTGAAACAAATAATTTTTAATCAAAGCAAATCTATCTTGTTTGCCCAGTTTGCTAAAAACTAACGATCGGATAATTCTTATGAACCCTGTTACCAACTGAGTGATTTCATTACGATTTCGTTTATAGACAGTTACGTGCCAATGTTGGTTTAGTTCGCTCATGGCATGAAAGGCTTGTTATATCAATACAGTTATAACAATTTGAACATGATTCTGTTTAGATTCGATTGTGTTACCTTTTGATGAGACGACATAACAATTGCATAAAACTCATTTTAATTGTATTGATTGCATTCGATATGAAACGATTACATTATTGTTCCATATAATTTTGCCACCCGATTTTAAGGTAACAAAAGAAATAGAGTAGTCCTATCTTTGTATTCGTTTGAATGATTTTTGATCCTGTTTGATTTTGAATGGTATAATAATTTTAAATTAAATGATTTGTTTTCAAATGGTGATTGGAGGTTAATTGAATTTGATTTTTTAAAAAGATTTTTAATTAATTTCAATACTGATTCTGTGTCTTATTTTAGACCAGCTACAGAATCGCATGATTCTGTAGCTAGTCTATAGAATTAGATTTTTATTATTTTATTAATAAAAGATCCTTCTAACTTGTTCATTTTTGGTCCTTTTCAGGTAAATTCGAATTGCAAAGGGATATGATGGACAGTCTAGGGGATATTTGTGTGTTTAGTTTCATTTTAGTTTTCTAGTTTAGTGGAACTTGGGAGATCCTCCCAGATTTTATGTAAACAGTTTGATAACTTCCATAGGGAGGTTTTACCCTGTGGAAAACTTATAAATACTTATTATTTTTGTAATAAGTATCGTCCTCACTTGTGGGAGAACTAGGCTATGGAATTCTAATACAAACTAAGACAGGAGTTGATGTTCTGCTACAACTTTCGCTTTCATAATATCAATCTTTTGTTTCATGTTTATGCTTATCAATTTGCATTGGATTAGTGACTACTTTAGCTATCATTGTCTCTTGCAGAATGATATGATTTAAATTAATGTGATACATGCCTGATTTCTTTCACTAATTTAAAGAATACAACAATTACTTAGTTCATTTTATGAATGATAGATTTCTCTTCTTCATCAATTGAATTATTTTGTATAAGTCTTTGCATACAGGTTTATCTAATTGC
Organism: Picea engelmannii; assembly: GCA_009831015.1. NCBI lineage: Eukaryota > Viridiplantae > Streptophyta > Pinopsida > Pinales > Pinaceae > Picea > Picea engelmannii. The sequence continues at coordinate 339,496 of ML785877.1, forward strand.
AGAGATTTATAAATTTTATGATTGTTGTGATTTTTATGTCTTGTTTGTCCTGTAAATAAACTTGAAGAGCATCGCAGCTATCGTTTACGAGAAGCTTCTGGATTATTCGGTGCGGGTTTCCTCCCTCCGATCTGCTAAAACAGTCATTATACACAGGACAAATTTGGAGCGTTTCCAGGTCAGTTTGTTATTTATTTGTTTAGTATATTTATTAGTAGTTTAGTTAGATATATGTTTTAGTTTAGATTAGTAATTAGAATTAGTATATTAGTAGTTTAGTTTAGTTAGTTTCTGTTTTATCTCTGTTCATAAAATTATAAAATCAACAAAAAATATCTGTCTCTGTCTTAGGGCAGAAGATCAATGAGTTTTTTTAGGTTTTATTTAAATCTGTAAATTGTAGATATTGTATATTTTGCGAATAAGTTATATTTCAGTTAATAGTTAGACAGTTAATTAGTTAGAGTTAGTATAGTATTAATTAGTAGATTGTATATATAGATTAGTTTAGTTTGTTTTAATAATTAGTTTTAGTTTAGTTTAATAGTTAGTTTTAGTTTAGTTTGTTTTATTTGTTTTCTTTTAGTTAGATTAGTATTAATAGTTAGTTTAGATTAGTTTTCTTTTGTTTTCTTAGGACCTTAGATCGACTAACGGAGCCGCTAAACCCATCAGGGTGGTTCATCCCAAATGGCTTGGGTTATTAGACAACCCCGGACTGGTTCCACTCTTCCAGTTAACGGATGGTCGATTTCGCCCGTCAACAGACCCATGAAGCCATAACATCCTTTGAATACATTAAAGTGGCATTAACCAAGGCTCCAGTACTGGCCAACCCTAATTTTGAAAAGGACTTCATATTGTTCTCTTTTTCCTTAGAGCACACAATTGCTGGTGTTTTATTATAGAAAGATGAGCAGAATTTTGAGAAGCCCATAGCATATTACAACAAGACATTGAGGGATTCCCCTTTGAAAGTATGATATCATTGAGAAGCAAGCATATGCTCTAGTCAAGGCCTTGAAATAATTTATATTTTACATCTTGCATTCCCATACTACTGCTTATGTACCCACTAGATCTGTGAAAGACATTTTAACCCAACCTGATCCTGAAGGAAAGAGGGGTAAATGGATAGCGGTGTTGTTAGAATATGACCTTGAGATCAAATACACCAACTTGATCAAGGGACATGGGCTTGTGAAGCTGATGGAACAAACCAATTGTGAACTCCTAGGAATGAATTTCATGGCTTACTTGTTAACAGGTGTGGAGGAAGAGAGAGCCCCTCAAATTTCCCAAAAATTCCTCGACTCCTGATGGTATTCAAATATCGTTTATGTATTGAGAAATTTGCAGGCTCCTCCTGAATTTTGTAAAAAAAAGGCTAGATTCCTAAAGTTGAAAGCAAAAAAGTTTTTTATAGTAAATTAGTCTCTATATTGGAAGGATCCAGGGGGAATTTTGTTGAGCTGTTTCTTAGAAGAAGATGCTGGGAAGACCATCAAAGAATTTCATAAGGGTGACTGTGGAGGGCACCATTATAGGAAAACCATTGTGCACAATATTTTGAGGGTTGGGTTCTATTGGTCTAGCATTTTTTCTGATGTCTATAAAGAGGTCTCAATATGTCATGAATGTCAAATTTTTTATGGGAAAGAAAATTGCAGCCTCTCCCCTTGAAACCCATCTCTATTGAGGCACCTTTCAGATAGTGGGGCCTTGATTTAATAGGAGAAATACCTCCACAATACTCAACTCATCACAAGTGGATTCTAACAGCAATAGATTACTTCACTAAGTGGACTGAGGTAGTTCCCACCAGGGAGGAAACAAATGTTGTTATCGTCCAGTTTTTAGAAGACAATATTTTTTGCAGTTTCAGATGTCTAATCAAGATCATAACAGATAATGCAACAAATTTCAAATCCAAGAAAATAGAGTGATTACAATATCACTCTTGTCCATTCTACATGTTATTACCCTCAAGGAAATGGGTTGGCTGAATCTTAAAATAAAAGCTTAGTCATAATTACCAAGAAATTGTTTCAAGATAACAAAAAGGCTTGGCACAAAATCTCATCCATGTACTATGGGCCGACATAATCACCCCAAAGAGATCTATTGCCACCTCACTTTTTCATATTATTTATTGCAAAGAGGTTGTTTTTCCTATTGCATTGGAATTTCCAGTGATGAGGTTGTTACATGAACATAATGCAGAAACATATGCCACTCGAATAAGAAAGGATGAACTAATCAGTTTCCAGCAAACCAGGGAAAAGGCTTTCAACAATTCTTAGCTGCACAAAGACAATATCAAGAAGGTTTTTGATAGTCATACCAAGGAGGATGACTTCAAAATGAGAGACTAGGTATTAAGTTGGGACGCCAGATATGAAGATAATGAAAAGCATGGGAAGTTTGACCATCTATGGTTGGGACCGTTCAAGATTGCAACATACCATGGAAATAATGCCTACCTGCTATAGGAGAGTAATGGATACATCATTGGAGGAGGGCCTATAAATGGAAGGTTCCTTAAATGTTATATCATTTAAACAATCATCACCCCGTCCATTCATTGTACATCATCATTTTCATTTTTTCTTTTTGCATGAAGAAATTGAAATAAAAGAAACATAGTTGAAGCCTGAGGCGAAGGCCCTGAGCTATGTTGGGTCGATTTTGAGTTTTTGAATAAAGTTTGGTAGTTTCAGATTGCAGAAATAAATCACATCCCAATGGGTAGGCACTAGGTCTACCATTCTTTGCTACCTTGCAGGGAGGATAACATCCCCAGTTGGAGCCCATGTTATCACCATAACAATTTTTCTTTTTGATGGAATCCAAGTCTCAGGACTTAGATGGGGATAAGCCGGTGTAGATACATGATAAAATGGAGGACAGGGCCACATCTAGTGGAATAAGGCTCAATCTAGCAGGGGCATGGAGTTGATGGGACACGACAGGCCACAGATCTCAAGCACCATAGATCAATGGTTAGCAACCATATCGGGCAAAGAATTAGCACAAAGATTAATTATTTGAAAGTGGGATGATGAAAATACTGTGGTTTCGGCTTGGGTCCATGTGGTGCCACCAGATGCATATCGAGGCGAAAAATAGTCTACCCCAAACCGCTTTGCCTCATCCCCGATATTGGGAAGCGTATATAAAGGGGGGGGACCCTTGTCATTTTTTATGCTTTTTCAAATCATTTGAACGTTAAAAGTGGCGCAACTGCTGCAATTGAACCTAATCTCAACAGTGCACCAAATTCACACATCATCCACTCATTCGCAGGTATTTTTCATCATCACCATGGATTCTATCCTTTTGTCTGTAAAAGAGAAAGATCCCTCACCAAGCGAAGAATCCCTAATCGATAGATACTTTGATGTGTTTGACATCGAAATAACTGTCTCACCCGTCTCTATGTCCAGAGCCAATTTTTCAGATCATGTAGGGAGACAAATACCCTTTCTTGAAGCGATACAAGCTTCCATAGTCCCTTACGTCGTCGAAGTCACATTCCATTTCCTAGAATTCATAGGCTGGTGTGTTGAACAATACTCACAGGAAGAGAGGGTTGTTCTAAATAGGTTAGGGTCAGAGGTCTTGTGTAGAATATATTGCTCATCGATTTGATATGCCCTTGACATACCAAAGTCCCCTTCCACAGCATCTGAACCCTTCGAGGAAGAAAATCTAGTTACAGCTTACAGGGAATGTCCCCCCGAGGTCAAAAACCTATTTTTGCAGACAATTGTCAAAACCGAGTAGTATTCTAAAAGTCTGTCCCTGCCAATGAATGTAAATGCCATGGTTATCGAGATCCAGTGGGCATGTTCCATACTCAGTCAGATTTTAGGTCTGAATAATGAAAAATATGTAGTTGAGGTCATGTTAGTTTTTTTGTTAACCTTTTTTCAGTCAGAATCTAGTCAATCAGTCAGTATCAATTTTGATAAATTCATAGCTAATAATGTACACAAACAACTAGTGAACTTCCAATCACTAAGGCACTTCAGGTATTAGACATACTTGCTGAAAATGTTCCTGGAGACAAAAAAGAAAGAGTTCCTTGAAGCATAATTCATCTCCACCGAATGAAAAAGAATCACAATGCTCATTTTCATAAATAAGATCATGTCCATATTTTATAGCTTGATCTTCAACACTAGCCTGCCAAGAGTCCCGGAGGACATGAAAAGTTACTTAAAACAAAATTCATAAAATAGAGTAGGAGATTGGGTGTTGTTCATGCATTGTATAGTAATTTGGGTATATGGTTTTCAAGAGACACCTTATCTTCTCCCTATCTTTCTGACATCCAGACTCTTTTCCCTAGAGTTCATCAGACAAAGAATCATCTTAGAGACAAAACATTTCTTGAAACTGCACAAGGTGTCCAACTTGAAATTTCCTTTCATCATAGGTGTTGGCAAATATTTAATAGACAGCGCATGCTTGTATGCTTGTCATTGATGGAAAGTACAACAATAAAGATGGAACGAGTATAGAAAGTATGTAATAGATGGGAATTATGAGAAGACGCTGTAGAGAAGATTCAAATAAGCTCAGAAGAGATAGTGCAGAGGATTGTTGGCAGATCATCGATGGCAAAATTAGAGTAAGCGGAACAAAGTAAGATTGGGAGGAGAAGCAACATTTCTAATCGTTGGATCCCATTTTAATTCCTGAAAGAAGGAGGATCGTCAGATCTGATTGTAGACAAGAAGAATGCATAGAAGAGAAGGACAGATCTCAGGCGTCAGATTTGAGCATAAGTTTCGACCATCGTTGGATTAGGGAGAACCTGCACGTTCATTAAAGTGCAAGGAGAAGCAGGCTCACAAAATCCTGAAAGAAGGAGGACCGTCCATCTTCAGGCAGGACACGTGGCGAAATATCATCATGTCACTGATTGGAAAGTCAAAGGAACAGGGTTCGCTAACCTCTCGAATTTGCGATATGAAAAATTGTGAAACTATCTTAGCCGTCAGTTCGATGTTTGTTCTGGACCATTGATCTAGCTCCATCTCAGAGTCTCGCCTATCGTGACTTGGAGTGACGAGAATCTCCATCTAAGGAACAATGAGATGTGAGATCGTGAAAAGATCAGGACCGTTGGATCACCAAGAACGTGGACCGTTGATCTGAGCTCCATCTTGGAGCTTCGCCTATCGTGACTTGGAGAGGCAAGAAACATAATCACCGAAATCGTGATATGTGAAATCGCGATTTAATCACAACCGTCAGATCAAGGTGTGATCTGGACCGTTGATCTGACTCCATTTTGGAGTTTCTCAAATCGTGACTTGGAGAGGCAAGAAACATAACCACAAGAATGTCAAAATCACGATATGATCTGAGCTGTTGAATCAAGATCAGATCTAAACCGTCGAATCATAGGACAAGTGGCAAGCGATTGAAATTTCGCTGACTTGGAGTCAATGGAGCATGGTGTGGAAACTCGCAAAATATGAAGGGCCTTTTTGGCACAGCCTATGGTCACCACTGGTGGTCATGAGAAGGGAAGGAGTCAATTCAGATAAGCTCCATTTCGAGGTTTCGGGGATCGTGACTTGGAGAGTCAAGATGCCTCATCTCCAATTCATGAAATGTGAAATCGCGAAAGTTATTTATGCATAAGCACATGGTCACAACCATTGGGCACATTGATGGAAGATGGAGGAAGAAGCTAGAGGTGCTAAGCTTCACCACAGGGATCCTGAAATGCCAAATTATGAAAAGGCGAAACATGCACAAGACTCTTTATTCTTAATCCAACAGTTCAAGTGAGTTTGAATATTATTGGAGGGCTACTATTCCATCTCATAGTTAATTGATCAGTTACAAATCTGTTAGCTAAACTGAGTCATGATTCTTGATCGGTTGGCATTTTAGTTTCTTAAATGGTTTTCTTTTGCCTAAGAAGATGCAAAGTGTAACTGTTGTGGGCATGGTGCATAAATGAAAAAGATACAGACTGTACATGGTTTTTGTTGTTCTGGATGAAAAATGAATTAAATTGTAAGAAAGGGAAAATCACAGGATGCGCAGTGTGAGACTGAAAATATGCACAGTGTGAGACTGAAAATATGTGCAGTGTGAGATAAAACTCAGAGAAGATTAATAGGTGAGGAAAAGACTTGAAGTAGAGCAGAATGACAGAACAAGTTGAAGCAGAGAAAAATTGCAGAACAAACAAAGGAAGATAAGAATTGCAGAACAGTTAGAAGAAGACTAGATTTACAGAACAGAGAAGAAGTGGTAAGAATCGATTTATCTGTGTAGTTGGTTGTTTAATTATTCATTTATATTCCAGGGTGGTTGGGAGGTGCTAGGGAGGACTGTTGTCCTCAGAGGTTCAAGTGGGAGCTTGAACACATGGAGTTGTAGCTTCCATCTGGTTGTAGCCAGAGAAACCAGGGTGGCAGGGTGGTGCAAGGGAGAAGAAGTGTTCTTTGTTATACAGGTTGGAGCTTGTGTAACTGGAAGTTGGTGCTTCCATCCAGTTGCTACTGGAACATTAGGGGAGTTGGTGCTTCCTTCTAGTGGGTTCTAGAGAAACAAGAGAGTTGGTGCTCTCAAACAAGTTGCAGCTTGTAAAACAGAGGTAGCAACCTCACATTGAGTTGGTGCTCAATTATAGATGATGTACAAAACTTAAAAGACTACCTATCATTTCAAAGAAGAAGAGGTTTTCTCCCTTTATGGGTTTCCTCGTGAAAATATGTCTCTGTGTATACCTTATGTGTGACTGATGCTCATTACTTTTATTGTCCATATGTTGTATAATGTTGATGATCACTTGAAGAAA
>ML785877.1:350729-373908 GCA_009831015.1 Picea engelmannii
ATTTATTTCTCAAGAAAAATATTTGAAAGAGATGTTGAAGAAATTTCAGATGGAAGATTCCTCTCCAGTTAGCACACCTATGGTGGTTGGTTGCAAGCTCAGTAAAAATGATGTTTCATCGGATGTTGATCAAAGGACATATCACTCTATGATAGGCAGTCTTCTGTACATCATAGCATCCCGTCCTGATATAATGCAAATCAAAATTTTTAGTTAACTGCTCATTCAGATGCAGATTGGGCAAACTGTGTTGATGAGAGAAAAAGCACCAGTGGAGGAGCATTCTTTATGGGTGACTCATTAGTAGCATGGCTTAGTAAAAAGCAAGGATCCATTTCATTATCAACTACAGAGGCAGAATACATTGCTGCTGCTACTTGCTGCACACAAATTTTATGGATGATACAAACTCTTGCAGATTTGAAGGTAACTTACATTGATCCCATTCCAATTCACTATGATAACACCAGTGCCATTAGTGTCTCCAAGAATCTTGTTCTTCATTCCAAGACTAAGCATATTCCAATAAAGTACCATTTTCTCAGAGAACAAGTTACAAATAGAATTGTTCAACTGAATTATATACCTTCTATAAAATAGATTGCAGATATATTTACAAAACCATTAGTAGCAACCCCTTTTGGATATCTTCGTCAAAAGTTGGGGGTTATAATTTCATTTTTCTAATTTGTTCACCTGGTCAGGGGGAATACTTATTGCATATCTGGTGTATTTCTAATATGCTTCTAGTTGACAGGGGGAGTATGTACTGCAACAGCTTAGGGGGAGCATGTTTCTTCTTTGACATTGATGTCAAGGGGGGAGAAAGTGTGGTAATTTATTTTAGGATGTGATTTCAAGGATTCTACAGAATGTTACAGTGGTTTCCATCAATGCCAAAGGGGGAGAATGTTGGCAAATATTTAACAGATAGCGCATGCTTGTATGCTTGTCATTGATGGAAAGTAAAACAATAAAGATGGCATGAGTACAGAAATTATGTAATAGATGGCCATTATGAGAAGACGCTGTAGAGAAGATTCGAATAAGCTCAGAAGAGATAGTGCAGAGGATTGTTGGCAAATCATCAATGGAAAAATCAGAGTAAGTGGAACAAAGTAAGCTCGGGAGGAGAAGCAACATTTCTAATCGTTGGATCCCATTTTAATTCCCAAAAGAAGGAGGACTGTCAGATCTGATTGTAGACAAGAAGAACACGCAGAAGAGGAGGACAGATCTCAAACATCAGATCTGAGCATAAGTTCCAACCATTGTTGGATCAGGGAGAAACTGCACGTTCATTAAAGTGCAAGGAGAAGTGGGTTCACAAAATCCTGAAAGAAGGAGGACCATCCATCTTCAGGCAGGACACATGGCAAAAGATCATCATGTCACTGACTGGTAAGTCAAAGGAACAGGGTTCTCTAACCTCTCGAATTCGCGATATGCGAAATCGCGAAACTATCTTAGCTGTCAGATCGAGGTTTGTTCTAGACCGTTGATCCAGCTCCATCTTGGAGTCTCACCTATCACAACTTGGAGTGATGAGAATCTCCATCTAAGGAACATCGAGATGTGATATCGCGAAAAGATCAGGACCATCGAATCACCAAGAACGTGGACCGTTGATCTGAGCTCCATCTCGGAGCTTTGCCTATCGCGACTTGGAGAGGCAAGAAACATAACCATCGAAATCACGATATGCGAAATCACGATTTAATCGTAGCAGTCAGATAAAGGTGTGATCTGGAGCGTTGATCCAACTCCATTTCGGAGTTTCACAAATCACGACTTGGAGAGGCAAGAAGCATAACCACAAGAATGCCGAAATCGTGATATGTGAAATCGCGATATGATCAGAGTTGTTGAATCAAGATCAGTTCTGAACCGTTGAATCATAGGACAAGTGGCAAGTGATTAGAATTTCACTGACTTGGAGTCAATGGAGCATGGTGTGGAAACTCATGAAATATGAAGTTCCTTTTTGGCACAGCCTATGGTCACCGTTGGTGGTGACAAGAAGGGAAGGAGTTAGTTCAGATAATCTCTATTTCGGGGTTTCAAGGATCGCGACTTAGAGAGTCGAGATGCCTCATCTCCAGATTCACGAAATGCGAAATCGTGAAAGTGATTTATGCATAAGCGCATGGTCACAACCATTGGGCACATCGATGGAAGATGGAGGAAGAAGCTAGAGGTGCTAAGCTTCACCACAGAGATCTTGAAATGTCGAATTACGAAATGGTGAAACTTGCACAAGATTCTTTATTCTTAATCCAACGGTTCAAGTGAGTTTGAATATGATCGGAGGGCTACTGTTCCATCTCATAGTTAATTGATCAGTTACAAATATGTTAGCTAGACTGAGTCATGATTCTTGATCGGTTGGCATTTCAGTTGCTTAGTCAGTTTTCTTTTGCCTAAGAAGATGCGAAGTGTAACTACTGTGGGTGTGGTGCATAAAAGAAAAATATACAGACTGTGCATGGTTTTTGTTGTTTTGGACGAAAAATGAATTAAACTGTAAGAAAGGGAAAATCACAGGATGCACAGTGTGAGACTGAAAATATGCGCAGTGTGAGATAAAACTCAGAGAAGAGTAACAGATGAGGAAAAGACTTGAAGTAGAGCAGAATGACAGAATAAGTTGAAGCAGAGCAGAATTACAGAACAGACAAAGGAAGAGAAGAATTGCAGAACAATTAGAACAAGACCATATTTACAGAACATAGAAGAAGTGGTAATAATTGATTTATTTATGTAGTTGGTTGTTTAATTATTCATTTATATTCCAGGGTGGTTGGGAGGTGCTAGGGAGGACTGTTGTCCTCAGAGGTTCAAGTGGGAGCTTGAACATAGGTAGTTGTAGCTTCCATCTGGTTGCAACCAAAGAAACCAGGGTGGTAGGGTGGTGCAAGGGAGAACAAGTGTTGTTTGTTATACAGGTTGGAGCTTGTGTAACTGGAAGTTGGTGCTTCCATCTAATTGGTGCTGGAACATTAGGGGAGTTGGTGCTTCCTTCTAGTGGGTGCTAGAGAAATAAGAGAGTCGGTGCTCTCAAACAAGTTGCAGCTTGTAAAACAGAGGTAGCAACCTCACATTGAGTTAGTGCTCAATTATAGATGATGTACATAACTTAAAAGACTGCCTATCATTTCGAAGAAGAAGAGGTTTTCTCACTTTATGGGTTTCCTCGTGAAAATCTGTCTTTGTGTATACCTTATGTGTGACTGATGCTCATTAATTTTATTGTCCATATGCTGTATAATGTTGATGATCACTTGAAGAAAGATTAAGAATGTATTAATAGACTTAAAATTGTTTAAGCACGGTAACAACTGATTCACCCCCCCCTCTCAGTTGTCTTAGTAATTTCAACAATAGGACCATTTGTTGTGAAGACTAGAGATTGCTTACCTCAGATCTAGGCCAAACTCAAGGAGTTTGTATTTGCACAGCTATAAGGGAGAATATATGATCCACATCAGTGCATATCTAAAAGAAGATTGATGAGAAAACAGGGCCCTTATGAACATGAGTATGTTGAAGGTTTTGAAAAATTGGCAAATTTGGAAACCTGTGTTGATATGGAAGCCATCTTGTAGCTTGTTTAAACACAACAAGTGGGGCCAACCCTATAGTAGACCCCACAAAAGATGACATTCCAATTTCCTAAAGTAATTGTTTAAACCAAGAGAAGCAGTTCAAAGGCCCTAGGCACTAGTAGTTAGCAGATTGCTCCCAAGCAGATAAACATCAAACAATCTCCACAGATAGTAGATCTGGAGGAAGAAAATCCTAAGGGGCATATAAGTATGGATATGGTGGAGAGTAGCACTAGCAAGGAATAAGCTGGTAAAAGAAGAATGACCCAAAGTGAAAGTATCTCAAGAGATTTCAGCAACAAAAAACACATTTTTGACAACGCACTTGGAGCAGTCTACCAATCTAAAGAAGATTTAGCAAAGCAATCTGATGTGAAAGGAAGCTTGGCTATGAGTGAAATAAGGGATTTGATACCTAAGGTGGAAAATATTTCTCAACATAGGTATTCTGTATTCTCAGTCAGAGATATAAATAAGAAGACACTCAACATAGCAATTGCAGATGAGGATAAAGTGTCTGAGGTCAAGCAACATTATGAAAACATCAGTGCCCTAGAAAAGATGAAATTCCACAGAAACACCAGTGACATGGTGTATTCAGACTACTTGGTTCTGAGACAATAGAAAACATCCAACAGAGCTTGGCAGACTCAAGTCAAGAGATTAGAATCTGAAGGCCCTCAAGGGGTAAAAGATTCTTTAGAAGAGAAAGAAAAGATGATTCAAAGAATGAAGAAAAAGCTAAAGATGTCTACCACAGATCATCCACAAACAATAGAGATAGATTCTCTAGAACAAGAGAAAGAGACATTTCGACAAGAAGCATTGAATTACAAGGCCAAAGTGTCAGTGTTTCATGGAAACCTGCACAAGAGATCTAGCTAAAGAAAGTACAAACAAAGCTTATCAAGAAAGGAAGATAGATTCAATATGGAAGAATGAGAAAATATATTCACACTACTCCAATGAGCTGATGATTGATACATATATCATGATCAATATGATACAATGAATGAGTGGAATACACTCATATACAGGGCAAAACATTCCATAATTAAGAAAAGAAATCAAGTAGTTAGATTTCCTTAGGAATGCATGAATGCATAATAGTGATGGTAAAAATAGAAAGTCTAAAATAGAACTAGTCAGTTAACTCCCACTGAACTAGTGTGTTGAAAATGGAAATTTCTCCAACACCCCCCTGAACATCACTATGGAGTAAAAAATGAGTCCCGACTACTAGGCCATTTTAGGTACTCATGTACAATGCAACTAATGAACACTGGAAAAAAATGAGGAAAGAGGGAAAACCACATGGGAACAAAACCCCCCCTCAAAAGATAATGTATCAAAAGAAGAAAATGGTAGTTGCTAGGCAACTGTGTTCTTTACTGCAAGACAATCCCACAAAGTATGAACCTTATTCTCGCTGAAAGTCTTCGTGAAGATGTAGAAATCTTTATGGATTTGATGAAGTCCTTTGGAAACTTGTCTAGCCTTGTACCTCTTGATCCTGTGGACCCATATGCACCCTAAAATATTCATTTCTGGTGGAAGTGGAACCAGATGCGAAGTCTGATTCTTTAAGAGTGAGTCATACTCCTTTTGCATGGCTGCTTTACATATTGGATTTACCACAACCCTATTGTAGTTTTGTGGATCAGTAGATTGAACCATATAGAAATGCATGGGCATCGTAGGTTCTGAAGCTGAAAATACATGAGAAGGCTCCTCATGCTGAGATCGAGTCATCCTCGAATCCAATGGATTCCCTGCAAGATTTCCTACTGCCTGAAGTGTGGTCTATGCCTTCTTGGGCATCTGCTGAAGCTTCGACGCTGGTTTCTTATCTGGATGTACTACCTACTTATTTCCATGTACAAAATCTGAGTGTATGGAATCATCTCTAATGTCTGAAACTGATGGAAGAACAAGAGTATGTGCATGTTTCACTGGAGGTGCATGAAAATTACTCTCCTTATATGTAATTAGAATAGAGGATTCATCGTCAGAAAACTTAGTGAATTTATAAAACCTTAACTTGTGATCCACCTCACCAATTGCTATGATGGAATTGTTATGCATGTCAATTAATGAAACTGAATCTGATGCAAATTCAACCTTTTTACCTTTCTGAGTGATCTGATAAACTGAGAGCATATTCATAGAAAGATTTGGAACATGTAGAACATTCTCAAAACTACCATTATGGAGTTCCACTCTCCCTTCTCCTGCTACTTCTACTGGAGTATCATCTCCCATGAGAATTGGGGGTCTTGAGCATGAACTCAAAGAAGTAAAAACTTCCTCTTTAGCTACCATATGATGTGATGCACCAGAATATATAATCCATGAATGAGATGAGGAATTAATTGCAACTAGAGAATGATGATTTCCTTTGTTAGCCGCATGGTCTTCTTCCTTCTTCTTCTTGGCTCCTTCAGGAATGAAGTCTCCAAGGTTATTCCTCTGAAGTACCTATGTCATAAGATCAATCTGCTTCTTCATGCATGTGGATTCTTCATGATTCGGTTTATTGCAATATGTGCATTATTTTCCCTTCTTCTTCTTCCCTTTGGAATTTGAAGAATCTTTGGAACCTGAAGAATCCTTGAAGGGTTTGGAATATCCCTCCTTTTTTGATTCTCGATGTAATAACTCCTTTCGTTTCTGCTTCAATTTCTGATTGTATGACTCTTTTCCATCATGCATGGTGAGTGCATGTGCTTTGGGATCTTTCATGAGGCCCATTTGTATGAGTTTTGTTTGCTCTTGTGTAAGAGACTCAATGAACTAAGACAACGTAGGCATTTTCCAATTTGTTCCAAAAAGACATGTGGCATAATGGAAATTGAAGACATATACAACGTATTCTGGTCCTATCTTGGCCAGGATTGTTAGAATAAGTTATTTCTCTTGTGTAGACTTATCAATACCACATAGCTCAATAGAAAATATTTAAATTTAGTAAATAAATCTTGTATATTATCAAAATTTTTAGGGTCTAAGGTATTCAACTCTACCTCAAGCATATGACCTCACATCTCATCTTGCTTTGCAAAGAGTCCTTTCAAGGTGGTCCAGATCTCATTTGGAGTCTTGTATACGACAACATGAAACCAAAAATCAGTGGAGGTTAACTCAAGACGTAGTCATGTGGCCTCATCCTTACGGTTCACCCATCTCATCTTCTCAATCGTTGATGTAGGTTCTGTTTCTGTCGCCATCGTCAAATTATATAGTCCTTTTCTTTTGAGTTGGAATGTCGCCTTGGGCTTGCAATCAAAATAATTGTATGGTGTGAGGATTACCACCAAATTTGACTATATAATAGTTGTCCTATCCATCTCTCCCACTGTTTCTAAGAACCCCTAAAAATTTACTCTCAATATGCAAGTGAAAAATTAAGAAATCACGACAAAAAGGGCACTTGAAGTGAAAATTCGTATTAGTTTCAGGAGATGATCTTGCGACTTACTTTCTGAGAAAATGGTGAGGAATCTCACCAAATGGTTGAAAACCCACTTCCAAAATGGGTCTATTCACTTCTTCAATGAGTCGTTTCCTCAAAAACTTAATATTTTTTTGGAGCAATCACTGTAGAAAGGTACGACCACAGATTCATATCAATTTCAGGAGGCTATCTTGTGACTTAATTTTGGGGCAAACAGTGAAGAATCTTGCCAAACGGTTGAAAACCCGCTTCCAAAATGGGCCGATTTACTTTCCTCATAGGTCGTTTCCTAAAAAACGTAATATTTTGGGAGGAATAACTACTGAAAGGTACGGCCACAGATTTAGCTCACCGAAACCTTGATTTTCCTTATTCTTTGGCTTGTCTGGCTTGCTCCAAGTAGCATAGCTCTGATACCATGTCAGTGTTTCATGGAAACCTGCATAAGAGATCTACATAAAGCAAGTACAAAGAAAGCTTATCAGGAAAGGAAGAGAGATTCAATATGGAAGAATGAGAAAACATATTCACACTACTCCAATGAGCTGATGATTGATACATAGATCATGATCAATATGATACAATTAATGAGTGGAATACACTCATATATATGGAAAAACATTCCATAATTAAGAAAAGCAATCAAGCAATTATCTTTCTTTAGGAATGCATGCATGCATAATAGTGATGGTAAAAATAGAAAGTCTAAAATAGAACTAGTCAGTTAACTCCCACTGAACTAGTGTGTTGAAAATATAAATTTATCCATCACAAAGTGTTGCAACTGGAGAAGGAAAATGTTAATTGGTCACAAGGACAAATAGGAGCATCAGACATGGTTGTTGTTGCACCTTCTACTGTAGAAACTGATCAAAGCACTGATGGATTGGTTCAGGCTATGTCCCAAGTTAGACTGAACACAGAAGAAATCAAGAGCCTTAAGGGAGACATAGAAAATATGCAACAAGAAATAAGAACAACCCAGTTCCAGAAAGAGAATCAAGCTTTACAGGAAAGAGTAGACAATTTGAAGACAAGGTTGAAAGGCAAAGGACTGTTGCAAGGATCCAAACACGTCATCTAACACTCTATTGCTGCTGAAGTTGCTAGGTTCAGAGTATACTTAAATTTCGTTGATGACAAAGATAGCATGGCCATCACAGCCAAAAGCTTATGCACTATTGTGGGTGAAATGATCGAAAATAAACACTCAGAGTGGGCCCAAAATGCTATAAATATGTTGAATTCCATTTCCACTGCTGAACTTCAGACCATTGGGGTCAAAGACATGACCACATTGATCATTTGGTCCAGGAGATTTATTTCCAAGCATAACTTGCTTAAATCATTCCAGACCAAGGCCATGCAAATGGAGCAGAGCATACAAGAATTTAAAGATCTATTTGAAGAGTTGTTTGTCAAAGGTCTCCCATCATTTTGGGATGACAAAGGGAAATTGTATGATCATTAGGAGTACAAATCTCATGTCACCCAATGTAGGATGGATCACTCCAAGTTTGAAAGCCTGGAGGAAAAATTGAGGGGACAAACCTGGTGGAGTATTTAACCAAAGATTTTGAAATCCTGAATTAGTTCAATATAGTGAAGATCAGAATGCTAGCCATGACTTATTCCTTTTTCATTGACCTAGAGATTCTGATCAAAGAAATGATAGACTATGAGCTCCCTTATGACTTGCAGTGGAAAGAGATAGTGCGGCTAGGTAGGACAAAATGCAATTTTCCAAGGACCAACAAATAGCTTCCAAGTATCACCAAATTTGCGAGTCCAATAGAGGACCAAAGCGAGACAGATGGCGAATACAGAAGTCGAGTAGTTAGAGAAATCAGTCGTTATTTTACGAAGCATTTTTTATTAATCATTGTAAATCAGTTCACATACCAAGACTGTTAGTTGAAATTATTTAGAAGCTGAAACATTTCAGAGCAACTATTGTAATCAGTTTCTATTTGAAAGAAACTTGAGTTGTATAAATGATAGAATTTTTGAATGTATTAATGTTGGCAGAAGTGCAAGGGCACCTTTAGTTGTTTTTTGAAGTCTATTGTAATTTTCTGGAGATGAATTGAATACATATGCATAAGCTTTTGAAGTCTCTATGAAAATATTCTAATGGTGGTGATATGAGTTTTGTCTCCTTTCATTATATGTATTTCTTGTGTTCTTAATTCCATTTGAATTTTCTTCTGTTTAAATTGGATAGTTAAAAGATCAGAATTCATCTTATGGTGCTCTCGGCATAAGAAATTTAAACTGTGTATTTCTTCTTAACTAATTCATAATACATTTCATTAATGCTCTGATGTAGTTATTTATTTTCTCCTTCTTCTTAGACTCTTCTTAAATTCAATTTATAACTCAGATTCATCGCCTCATTTAGCCTTTATCCTCTGGAGAGTTCTACCAGCTAGTCATTGTTTTCATTCAGTTTCAAAATTTCGACTCCATAGCCCTAAGTGTCCCTCCCTTCCTTGCCAACAACTTTATAAAAGAAAAAACCTCAAAACAAGCTAAATCTAGCCATTTATTACCAAAGAACATCAAGTGACATGAGAGAGCCCTCTCTAAGCTGAGCATGCTAGTACTCATCTCTAAAGTTGGTTGAAATAATTACCTCTGTCGTTTGTCTATCAACCGGAAAAAATTTACAAAGTGTTAACATAGTGCATGTGGATCTCAATGTCCTTTGTCCCCTACCTCTGAACTAGATCTTTGCAGAACTTCAGAGTGCTTTGGTTGTCACACCAGATGACAATCGACCGATGAAATTGAATTCCCAACTCAGTGAGAAAATGTTGTAGCCACATAGCCTAAATGGTTATGTTAATTACCCCTTTGTACTTTTCCTTGACTGAATATAAAGAAATAACAACCTACTTCTTGCTCGACGAACAGATAGGCCCAGAACCAAGAATGAGTGAGTAACTAGATGTGGACATGTCATCAATGTTATCATCAGTCCATTTAGAATCAGTGAACCCGATGAGGTCCAATGTATATTCCATTGCATAGTGAATCCTAAAGGTGACAATGCCATGTACGTATCGAAGGATACACTTTGCAACCTTCCAATGTAGCTCATGTGACTCCTGCATGAACCTGGATACTACTCCAACTGCATATTATAGGTCTAGTCTAGAGTGTGTGAGATACAACAAGATTCCCACTAGTTGTATGTACAGTGTTTTGTCAACTAGTGGAGTTTCCCCACCATCTTCAAGTCTAAATCTTGATAGGAAAGGAGTCGGGGCATACTTGCAATCTGTCATGTGAAATCTTTTCAAGGAGATCTTGTGCATACTTGGCCTAAGATAGTTTGATTATTGATGCATCATGATTGATATCGAGTCCAAGAAATAAATGTAGCAAACCCATGTCCATCATCAAGAACCTGTCATTTAGAATCCTCTTGAATTCAACAATCATTCAAGTCGAGCAACCGATGATCGACAAATCATCAACATACATAATTAAAAGTAGAAGTGAATTAGCCGTCATGAGCATGTAAACATTCAGGTATGACTTGCAACATACAAAGTTATGTGACAACATGTAGGAGTCCATATTGGCATACCATGCCCTCAAGGCCTACTTGAGGGCATAAATATACTTCTTCAATTGAAAGACCAAAGATGAATCCTGCATAAATTCTCAGGGATGCTCCATATAGATCTCCTTGAAGAAATTCATTATTCACATCCATATTATGGAATTCCCATCCCTTGTTTGTTGCAATGGTAAGTTTCAATCGTATGGAATCCATATTTTCTACTGGAGCGAAGGTCTCATCATAGTCAATGCCATGCACCTGCTGAAAGCCTTTGGAAACTAGCCTGGCTTTGTATCTACTAACTTTTCCATCCGCTGCACTCTTGGTCTTGTATACCCATCTGCACCTAACAAGTTTCCTTCTTGAAGGAAGGGGAACCAAATCCAAAGTATTGTTCTTGAAGAGGGATTTGTACTCCTCCTGCATGGAAGATTCCCAAAATGGATTTCGAGTAGCCTCTCCCTAGGACTGTGGATACGAATACTGAACCGAGAAAAGATTCCTGGGTGGCATTGGTTCAATGGAATTGGTTTCAAGAGGAGGCTCCTTGAAATCATATCGAGTCCTCCAAGTATTAGTTGGATCCCCAACAAGATCTCCTGCATCCTGAAGAGTAGTCTTGGCCCACTTGGGCCTCTGATCTAGCTCTGCATCTGCATCTGCATGCACTAACTCTATAACTGACTATACTGAATTTGTATCTGGATCATCTAAATCATAACTCTCATATTAAGAAGAGTCGACATGTGCATGCTCATCATCTCTGATATGTGGAAGAACAAAAGTGTCTTCATGGGGCTGTTGAGGTACATGCAAGACAATTTTCTTGAATTGCACACTCCGCTCAATGATGAGTCGGTCTAAGGAAATATCAATGAGTCTATATCCCTTCACACCATCGAGGTATCCAACAAAGATACACTATGTTCTTTGTTGATCAAGTGCCTTCCTCTTTTTAGAGGGAATCCTAGCCTATGCACGTGAACTGAAAATACAGAAGTGGGTCACTTTCAGTTTGAGGCCACTCCAAGCCTCGTAAGGGGTCTTATCCTTGAAATATCTATGGGGAGATCTATTTTGGATGTAGGTTGCACAATTAATTTCTTCAATAATAATCTCTATGGAAGTGACTTTGCATGTAGCATGAAATATGCCATCTCTTTTAGAGATCTGTTTTTCCACTCAGCAACTCTATGCTGAGGAGTATAGGGAACTGTGTGCTACAACTGTATCCTGGCCTCATGAAAAATATTTTGTATCTCATGGTTGACATACTCTCCCTCGTTATCGGTTCGGAGGGATTTTATTTTCTTTCCTGAATATGTCTCAACAAGGGCTTTGAAATATTTGAGGTGTTGAAATACCTATGATTTTTTCCTAAGAAAGAAAATCCATGTGAAGCATGAAAAATCATCAACAAAAATGAGCACATACCTTGATTTTTTGATTGATGGATGCATAAAATGACCCATGAGGTCACTATGGATCATATCTAAAGGAAAGGAAGCCTTTTGAGTCTTTCCTTTGTCAAATTTCTCTTGAGGGTGTTTTCCAAGAACACATCCCTTATAAATTCCTTTGGAGAAGTGGATGTTAGGTAGACCATCAACCATTCCCTACTTTCTAAGTTGTTTCATATATCTGAAATTTAAATTCCCAAACCTTTCGTGCCATATCCTACTTCTTTCATCAGCATGGGTAAGCAGTAATGCATAATCTGGTTCAATAAATTCAGAAAATGTGTAGAGTCTAAATTGATGATTTACCTCACCGGTAGAAACCCTGGAATTGGTTTGCATGTCATAGATATCCATTGCATGATGTGTGAATATGAATCTCTTTCTAGTGTCATATTTTTTCATCTGATACACTGAGAGAAGATTGACGAAAATTTTGGGAACGTGTAACATATTCTTGAAGCTTCCATTTGTGAGTTCAATTCTTCCTTTGTCGGTGACCTCGACTAGAGAGTTATCCACCATAAGAATAGGAGGACCTTTGAATGCATCCAATGAAGAATAGACTTATTTTTTGGATGTCATGTGGTGTGATTCACCTGAATCTATGATCTAATCATCATGAGAGGAGTTGATGGCAATCAAAGCATGGCTATAATTGCCTTTCTTGGGATTCTAATCTTCTACATTCTTCTTCTTGGCACCCTAGGGGATGCGATCTCCAATGTTGTTTTGATGAAGTATTTGGGCCATTTGATATATCTTTTTTTGCATACATGCAGATTATAGATGGAATCCTTTATGGAAGTAAGTGTATTTCTCCCCTTTTCTTCCCTTTCCACCTTTGGATCTGGAGGCATGATTGAAGGGTTTTGAGTACCCTTCCTTCTTTGGATTCGCATGCGCTTTAATTTTGTATTTTTATTTAGATTTATGATATTGATAACCACTACCATATTGCACAGTAAGTGCATGCGCCTTTGGGCCTCTGATTTTTCCCATATTGATGAGCTTGTTCTTCTCTTGTGTAAGATACTCGATAAATGTGTCAAGAGAGGGCATCGTCTAGGTGGATCTAGAGGCAAGCCTAATTGAATGAAATGTGGATACAAACACTGAGTATTCCATACCAAGTTTGGAGACAATGGCCAAAACAATTTTTTTCTCCTCCTTATATTTATCAACCCCACAAGCCTTGAGTTGCGACAACGAATCCTTATATTTGGTAAAGAAATATTGGAGATTGTCGAAGGTTTTTGCATCCAATGTGAGAAATTCCACCTTGATCATGTGTCCCCTCATCTCGTCCTTTTTTCCAAAAATCCCTTCCATGTTGGTACAAGATTCATTGGGGGTTTTACAAGAGGATGTGTGAAACAAAAGTTCAGGAGAAATAAGACTACAAATTGTTCCAAACACTTCATCCATTCGATTTAGATACTTGGATTTTTCTATGGCTGATGTGGGTTCTGTCTCTATGTTCATGGTTAACCTTTATAATCCTTTGCATTGAATATGTATTATTATCTTCTCCTTCCATGCAAAGAAATTGTATTGTGTACGAATGAATTCTTTTGGAAATTCCATTTTTTTCGCTGTCTTCAATCTTTGGTACCTGCAAAAATAATTTGGTGTGTCTTTTCCCTAGCAGTCCGTCAGCTCTAATACCATGTAAATGTGTTTAAACTGCATAGAATATATCTATATAGCAAATGAAATACACAATTTTAAGAGAAAATATGAGAAAGAGAAGCAAGAGAGAAAGAATGGAATAATTCTCATTAACCAAATGAATGAATGCTAATTTACACATGATATACTCTGTATAAATCAACTAATGTGTACTCGAGGAGAATGCAATGCAATGTAGTGATGGTATAGAGTGATTTGGACACATAACAATAGTTACGAGAGTAAACTTCCACCTAGTCTAATCTCTCAGGCAGTTACAGGAGTGAACTTCCACTTAGTTTGAGTTAACTAGTCTCTTAGTCTTCAGTTAACTCTAGGTTAACTGAATGAAATAGAGTGAAGTGAGGAGGAGATTAGGGAATCATGAGTGTTGTCCCTTGGTTATGTAAGGAAGTGAAGATTAAGGAGGAAAGGTGAATTATGAACTACGTGGAAGGAACATAAATCGAGGAGGCGTCGAAGTGGTTGAAGAAGCAGATAAGAAGGAGTGAAGTAAAGGAAAAGCTATTCTTTGGAAGAGAATATTGAGGAAGATAAAGAAGTAAAGAAGAGGGATTGTGGACAACTCAGCAAGAGGAAAAATACATAAACTAGTGCTTTGGATCATCTTGCAGAAAATAAGGAAGGACAGATTGGCGAGGCCCTTAAAACATGGGTCAAGTGGACCTAGGGTTTTGGCACCTAGGGTTTTGGATCTAGGGTTTTGACACCTAGAATTTGGTCATGTAATGTATAAATAAAGGTCTAGAAGATCTGGGAGGGTTCGTTCTAGTTCGTATGATATTTATTGTTGGTTATGATTATTGTTGTTGAGAGCAGTATCGAGACTGTATTGTAAGATCTTCAGTTGGGTGCAAAGATCAACCCTACAACTGGGTGCGTAGGGAGGGGAGATAAAGAGATAAAGAGAGAGAAAGATCTACAACTAGGTGCGCATATAGAAATGTATATTTTCATCTAATATATCAAGAAACACAGTTCTGTGGATGTATCCCTAGGGAGAGCTTGAACCACATATATCTTGTTGTTCTTTATGATTGATGCTGTGTTATTTTCCATCTGATATACTGTTATTGTATTATTGTGTTAGATCATAGTTATAACTTGCGAAATAAGCTTAGGAGTGGTAAAATATATCTAGATTGTTGTGTGTTGCTTCCTTGGATTCACTTTGCATTCCCTTTGGTTGTAGACACTTGTGTCCTTCAACTTCCTATTGTTACTTCAGGTGAGACTGCATCTTCTTCCCAGGTGTTGTCGAAAGGGCCAACAATTAGGGTTTGTTGGTGCATTGTTAGAGTTGAACCCTGGGTCTGCCCCTATGCCAACAAATGGTTCCATTGTCGAGACATGGATCTTCTTGAGGAAATTTCAAGGTGGTTTCCATCGAAGACATAAATTCAGAAGTGGATAGAGGAACAAGAAAAGGACTTCGCCAAAGTCGAGAACAAGAAACCTAGCATTGGCATAGAAGATTGGTTGGGAAGGTACATCTTTACCGACATACATGAAAGTTTCTTTGGAGGAGTTCGTAAGGAGTTATACAAGTTGTTAGCCAAATTAGCAGATACCCAGTTTGAGATCCGATCTAGGCCACATGTGGTTTGGACAGCAGCGCTGATCAAGAAAGTCAAGAGAGTCGATAACGATGTGTCTAGTGTTGGTCACTATAATTGCTTAACTAAACAATCAAGTGCTACATAAATTGTCAACCCATGGAAGTCTGTTTATTTCAAAGGTAACCACGCACTATATATGCTCAATCTCAAAAGAAACCTAGAGTTGTAGTAAAAACATATTAATCACACGTTGCCTTGAACAAACTGAAGTTCTAACTTGAATTACAGGAAAGCAATCTACCTATTGCAGAGTTCAATGTTTAAAGAAATAATTGTCCAAAGAATCCTGGATTACATTAAAGAAATAAGAGACTGGAAAATGAATTCTTCAAGACACTGCAAAAGGAAAGACCATTATTCTATAACCAGAGAACAAGACCCTATTCCCAAAGCAGGAATCTTCAACACCTGTTTCCGATCATCACACTTCATGAACTCATTTCTTAACTGAAACAATTGACACACAATGAAGGTTAACTAACTCTTAACTAGAGAACATGACCCTATTTCCTAAGTAGGAAACTTCAACACCTGTTTCTAATTAGTACACTTTCATGAACTCATTAAAATAATTGACATGCACTGAAGGCTAACTATCTCTAACAGAGAACATGACCCTATTCCCGAAGCAGGAACCTTCATCACCTGTCTCTGACTATCAAGCTTTCATAAATTCACCAAGCAGGATTGCTAACTAGAATGATTAATAGTTACCCAAGCATGAATCATATGAAAACAATGTAACAATTGGTAAAGCAAAGTTTCAGCAAGACAGAGTTCGGTAAAGTAGTGTTTCAGCAAAACAGAGTTCAGTAAAGTAGTGTTTCAGGAAAACATAATTTAATCAAGGCATAAACAGAAATAACACTAACACTCTACAAAGCTAATGGGTGAATCTTGTGAAGAAGGTGGGCCCTCCCTTCTCACACGATTCCCTTGGAACGAAAGGAACTAGAGAGAAATGCTCAGAACAATCTTTTATTCATCTGTCAACTGTATTACATTACAATCTGAAGTAAAACACGTCCCTCTCTGTAAATCCTTTCTTAGTACAACAACATAAGGTCCTCTCTAAAGATGATTTCCTCTTATTTAAAGAAGAGAATCCCTTTGATACAATTTGATCATCAAATTACATTTGCACATCTCAATCCTATTCTTAGTCAGATCCGATTTCTATACCAGAATAGGGTATCCTAGTCTCTCGTAATAGAATGCTATTACAAGTGCTGGGTGAGGTGTTGCTGTTGCGGCTGGAGTAACAACTTCTTTATTTGTCTTCTTGTTATTGCTGTTGTATGCTGTTTCAGCATCGCAAATCACGGGTTGTTTCAGCCATGGGATTTGCGTCCTGACTGTTTCAGCAACTCGGTCTCAGGCAACAGCGATGGTCAATGCTAGCTCAAGGTGCTGCTGTCGTGGTCAATGTAACAGTTTTGTGTTGTTGTTTCAACATCATAGACCGCGGACTGTGTAACAGCTTCTTCTGTGTGAGTTGTTGTTTCAACATCATTGACCATGGAGAGTGTAGCAGTTGCTGTTTCAACGTTGTAGACCACAGAGAGTGTAACAACTTCTTCTATGTGAGTTGTTGTTTCAGCATCGTAGTCCACAAACTGTTTCAGCTACATAGGTTGCGTGATTTAACTATTTCAGCAACATTCCTTGATGCTAACCTGCAGTTCAAATTGTTTCAGCACGTATACATTTCCGATCAATGGTTAAGTATGAGAGCAATGTAAAATTATATGCAAAACAGATTAAACATATAGTAAAGAGAAGAGACGTTGTATACCTTTGGAAAGATAGGGTAAAGCGATAATGTGAGTTTAAATGTGAGTGAAACAAGGGTGTAAAAGTGGCAAAAAGTGTGGGCAAAAAGGTACATTGTGTGGTCCTAACATCCCCCCCAACTTAAAATGTTGCATGTCCTCAGGCAACTTCACTCTGAATCAGAATCTAAATACCGACTCTGAGCGTGCAAGTTACTCAAGCAATAGCTATGGAAAGTGATGTCTGTTGGAGCTCTGAACCCTTGAATGCGTTGTAACCTTTGCCAAGCTGCTGTTTTGGCCTTCTTGAGCAACTTATAATGGACTTGATATTTCTCTGTTGGCAACCAGAGGATAGGAAAATGAAACGGGTACCCTATCCAGCTTTCAACACATTGTTGAACACACTTGATGTAGTTAGGTACCCTGGAGATTGCTATCTCGAGATTAGTGGGGCTAAAAGGATTGTGTTCCTATCTTTTCTCAGTAGATTGGTGCCAAAGCATGTTATTTGCCTATAGGGCAACAATCTCTATTGATTTAATGAAGTGTTGACAATCCTGAAGCACTGTTGTTTGTAGTTGCTGAATGTGTTCAGTCATCCCTGGTTTCTTTAAAAACTGATAATACTCTGTAACAAAGGTGGCAACATTTTGTGGTTCTGGCCTTATCTAGAGAAGGCGATTATCCTCATTGTGCTTGGCAACTAGGAAGTCATCCTGCCATATAATCTGATTGTTAAGGAAGGAGGTGAGTGCCCTAATCTGGATGTCACCGACAAGAGGGTTAAGGTTAAGCTGTCAGTTTTTAGGGATGGTTTCATTATGAAAATCTGCCTCACAGAGGAGGTGCTGATCCATATCAGAGGCTTTTGCAAAGGTTTTGACAAAATCTTCTGGATGTAATACTGCATGGGGTCTGCCTTATATGATTGATTTGATATGAAATCATGTAAGTTGTTCCATGAGGAACAAGGAGTAATTGCAGGATGGTTTCCTTGCAGCCAATAGCTTTTGTGCCAAGTCAAATATTAGGAGCACTCTGCCTTTTAGCTCTTTGTTCTGTTTCTTAAGGGCACGAGCTTCCTGGCGTGTTTGCTCCAAAGCTTCCCAATTTGAGTAGGTATGATTTATTCAGATTTGTCTGCGTTCCTGTAGGCTTTTGGCCTGTGTAACAATAGACTCTTTTTTCCATTTTTCTATTATTGCCTGCTCATCCCATGGCTGGGTTTGTGTTTCAACGTTGCAAGTAGTAGGCTAAGGTAGGGTCTGAGTGGCCTGTTCCACAAAGGTGTGGGTATTAATCTGGCTGGGAGGGGCAAATTCATCAATAGGCAATGTTTGTACAACTTTATTAACAAAAGCAGGGGTTTCATATTTGACATTTGTTGCAGGCCAGGGTTCATTCTTAATTTTGGAAGGTCCTACTAGTTCTTGTGTTTCAGCTGTAGCTAGTTCTTGTGTGACAACTATAGTTGGTTCTTGTGTAACAACATGTTTTTCTTCTTTGACTACAAAAGTTGAAGGAGCAGGGGGAGCTCCTGGAATTGGGATTTGAATTACTTTGTAGCCTTCTTGATAATAGATGTCCCCACATTGACAACACATATATTCTCTACACGGATTCTTTGTTGTAGTTCCTTCTGACATGGTCGCTGTGCGAGCTAGGGTGTACAAATTAAGTTCCTTCTCATAGGCTTCCTTTGCTACAACTAGCTCTTGCTTGTAGGCTTCCAGTTTAGATTTTAGGAACTCATTTTCTTGTAAGACAGAGGCCATTGTTGGTTCTGATTGAGGGGTGACTGGTTCTTGTGTAGCAGTCACACCCGCACTAGCTGGTTCTTGTGGAGCAGCTATAGGATCGGCAGCTACTTCTTTTGTTTTAACTTCTTGATGTAAGGAAAGTAATGTTGCAGCACCTTGGACCTCTGATTCTTGTATCTCAGTATCAATATCAGTAGCTGGCTCTTGTGTTTTAGCTGTAGTTGGTTCTTGTGTGGCAGCTATGGCTAGTTCTTGTGTTTCAACCACTGAATGAGTAGCGGGTTCTTGTGTTTCAGCTACTAAATGGGTAGCTGGTTCTTGTGTTTCAGCTACGAATTGGGTAGCTGGTTCTTGTGTTTCAACTACGAATTGGGTAGCTGGTTCTTGTGGTTCAACTACTTGATGAGTAGTTGGTTCTTGTGTTTCAACTACTTGATTTGAAACGGATGATGTCGCAACACCCTGGGCATCTGGTTCTTGTGTTTCAGTGCCCGTGGGTGGAATAGGCAAAGATTCCGGCATTTGGGAGGTTGGAGGTGTACGGGGTATTAGTCGGATGGGTTGGGGGTTTAGGGCAGTGGAAGTAGTGGCTGCCCTTGTTGAGGCCCTTGTTCGTTTTCTTTGTAAAAAGGGTGGAAAGAAAGGAATTTGCTTTCGTTTATGTGGGGGTTTTTCCTCAATGATGGGACAGGGAGAATTTTCTGGCTCAGAATCATCACTAAGAATATAAAGGGTAGGAGTGGATGATTCTGGTAAAGTGTGGGGCAGGCTTGGTATAGTAGGGGGGTTAATTGGACTGATTGGGTCTGTAGGCGGACTGTTAGGTATTTCTGGAGAGTCTGGAGGGTTTTGTGGTTGTTGTTCCTGAAGATTTTCAGGAATTTCAGCGGCTTCTTGGGGATCTATAGGTGGGTTGTTTAGTGGAAGGTTTTGTTGGGAAAAACCCTTTTGGATAAGCAGTTGAACGAGACGGTGATGGGTGAGTGAAAGGGTGGGATCTTTAGCCTTTTTACAGTAGTGCGACATATTTTTAAGACAACCAAGCAAATAATAAGGAATGTTCACCAATCTATTATGTCGTAAATGAGACAACAAAACAAATCGTGCTGGTAGACTACCTGGTATCGGCCTTCGCAGGTAAGGTAGTGTTTGATGAATTTTGCAACTTCTGTCCATGGAGGCGGCAACGAGCTGAGTTGGACACCTCGGCCTTTAGGTTCAATTTGTTCCCTTGGCAAGAGGAAATCCTACTGGGCATTCAGGATGACATGTTTGCGACTGAACAAGTGAAGGCCATTGATAGGGAGACCCAAAACCTGCGCTATATCCTCTTCTGTAACTGAAATCCGAACCCCTTGAACAATGGGATGGTCTTCCTGGAGATTTTGAGCAAATTGGAGAACTTGTTGTTGATCATACCCCTGGAGTCTCTGAAAATAACTGAGCCATCCTGCCTGCAGAAAAATTTGATAGGCTTCTGGATACAGTTCTAACAGGGCTATCGTGGTGGGTTCGTACTGTATAACAGAGCCTCCCATAGCTAACAAATCAGTAAAATACACCGTCAAAGGGTCGAGTAACAACTTCTGTGCAGAGTAAGTTTTTCGAGTGAAGGCATGCAAATGGTGGTGAAACAAACAAAAGGATGGTCAATAGGAATGGTGGTGGTTAATTCGTGTGAAATGATGGTATAAAAGTTTGATATTTCCTCCCCCCTCATTCAAGTGCGGCTAATAATGATTTTATACGAGTGGTAATAATGATTTGGAATCTTCTCATTAACTATAGCTTAACTGTATTTACATAGAATTTACATACCTCGCCTTTACCTTTTGATTCGTACTTAAACAAAATATAATGCCTATCCGTAATAGTTCTGCAGTGGCCGTGGTGGAGACTTTTGATTTTTTAGATGAAATGTATAAAGGATTTGTTGACTGGAAGGACAAAATGTGGTATGAGAGTGAAAAATCTTATTGACAGAAAATGCCGAAAAGTTGGTGTTTCAGCCGTAGGAAGAACAGAGAAATGTTTACTGAAGAGTGATGTTGTAGAATACTACTGAGGAAGTGGTGTTTCAACAATAGAAAGAAGGGCGAAACAATTGCTGGACGGTGTTGTTTCGTCAATGGGGAAATGTGAAGAATTGTGGAGCCGTGGCAATGGGAAAATGACGAAAGGTTGCTGACAATGGTGTTTCAGCAATGGGAAGAAGGGCGAAACAATTGCTGGACGGTGTTGTTTCGTCAATGGAGAAATGTGAAGAACTATTGAACAATGGTGTTTCAAAAATGGGAGAAAATGGTGAGAAGTTGTTGACAATGGTGTTTCAGCAATGGGGAAAATGGTGGAAGGTTGCTGACAGTGGTGTTTCAGCAATGGGGAAAATGGTGAAAGGTTGCTGACAGTGGTGTTTCAGCAATGGGGAAAATGGTGAAAGGTTGCTGAACAGTGATGGGGGAAAATGGTGTGAGGTTGCTGACAGTGGTGTTTCAACAATGGGGAAAATGGTGAAAGGTTGCTGAATAGCGATGGGGGAAAATGGTGTGAAAGATTGTTGAACAATGGTGTTTCAGTAGTGGGTAAGGTCAAAAAGTTGCTGAACAATGGTGTTTCAGCAATGAAGAAAGAGCAAAGAGTTTTTGAACAATGGTGTTTCAGCAATGGGAAAGCTTGCCTCTTCTTGAAGTAGGATCGTCCTTTCTTAGTGGGACTATGCTTTGATCAGGAATATGGAAAAATCGATTGTAACATGGTATTTCTTGACAGGGATTATTAGTAAATGAAATCTAATCTAATACTAAAGAAATTAACTTAAAAAGAATTAATTGCAATGAGGGGTAGGAGCCCCCTCTAAAAAGAGGTAATGAGACTCGAGAGTCTGCCACACATGTGGCCTTAAAATCTTCTTTGGAAATAGGGCACTAGTACAGATGGAGTCGATGACCATTTACAAGTAACGGTGTTTTAGAGTCATTGATTGTGAGGAGCCTTACTGTTCCATTGGGGAAAACAATGTCTACTTCATAGGGTCCAAGCCATCTTGTACGTAGTTTCCCTTGAAATTCTTTGAACCGAGAGTCATACAGTAGGGCCCAATTACCTTTTTGGAACTGCTTATGCTTGATAGTTTTATCATGCCATTTTGATCTTTGCTGTTAAATCATAGTTGTCTGATGAATGGCATCTAGTCTTTTTTTATCCAATTCATTAAGCTGCTACAACCTGGCTGTCTGTGCATCGGTCAAATCAAGTTTGATAGCTAAAGCAGTTCTTAAGGTTTTGATTTCAAATTCCACAGGAAAGACAACACTCTTTCCATACACTAATTCATAGGGAGAGAATCCTGTAGTATTTCTCCAGGTAGTTCTGTAGGCCCATAATGCTTCAGGGAGCCTGTGAGACCAGTCCTTTCTGTTTTCCTTCACTGTTTTTGTGAGAATGGCTTCTATTACTTTATTTGTGCTTTCCACTTGTCCATTGGCTTGGGGGTGGTATGCTATAGTCATTCTATGCTGAATATGATATTTTTGAAGGGTGGCTTTAAAACCATGAGAAGTGAAAGGAGGTCCTCCATCTGTAACTAGTTCTCTTGGCACTCCAAATCTACTAAAGATGTATTCAAATAAGAAATCTATAACTGCTTCTTCGGTCGCTCTATGGAGTGCTTTAGCCTCCACCCATTTGGTCATATAGTCTGTGCAGACCACTATATAGACTTTTTGATTGGATGGGGGGTTAATGGGTCCTACAAAGTCTAAGGCCCATCTTTCAAATGGTTCAAGTACTATCTGGGGTTTTAATGGCATTTCATCTCTATGATTAGGTTGGCCCATTCTTTAGCAGCTATCACAGGCTCGAACATATTTCTTTGCATCTTTAAAAAGTGAGGGCCAATAATACCCCATCCTGAGAATTTTATGTGCTGTTTTCTTATCAGCAAAATGACCTCCACAAGGGCCATGATGACAAGCTTTTAGTAGGTCATAAACCTCATCTTCTCTAATGCACCTTCGGATTTCTTGATTAGGTCCTGTATGGAAAAGACACCCACTTATCCAAATATACCGAGCACTTTGTTGAATGATTCTTCTTTTCTCTCAGTAGGATAGGTGTGGTGGTAACTTCCCTGCAACCAAGTAGTTAGCGATGTCTGCATACCAAGGTGAGTGAGCAGAAACTGCAAATAGATATTCATCAGGAAAGGAATCATCTACTGGAGTATCATCATCAGGTGTCAACCGAG